>JAVRXN010000002.1:4860000-4970000 GCA_033556935.1 Timema podura
CTTCTTTCGTTATAAGTAGTGCACAGGGCTGGGCCGAAAGCTTATGTCGCGAGCTTGCACGTGGTGGCGGCCCAGAAATGGGTTGGACTCTGTGGGACAGTGGGATTAATCGACGACGAGTGATGGCGTTGGCAGTGCGGTGGGGTCCAGCCAGGCTCTTGAGGGCCTGGGCCTCTCCATTCGTACGATGAGCTGTCTTATAGCTCCAGTGCTAACCTATTTTAACTAACAAAAATATTGAAACAATACAGTGCTTAGTATTGTTTGATTTGTGTACCACGTCCATCGCTTCCGACTCTGTCCGAACACTTCCGACTCTGTCCGAAAACTTCCGACTATGTCCGAACGCTTCCAACTCTGTCCGAACACTTCCGACTATGTCCGAACGCTTCCGACTATGTCCGAACGCTTCCGACTATGTTAGAAAACTTCCGACTCTGTCCGAACGCTTCCGACTATGTCCGAACACTTCCGAGTATGTTCAAACATTCCCAAAATAGCGATTTCTTCCTTGTCTACTAGACTAGCCATTTGCCGGTTCAAGGTAAATTTGTACAAAAACGTAATATTTTTCTTCACGTATAAAGCAAAAAAATTTACAAAATAACTTAAAATACGTATTTATTTTATTATTCGTTTATGTAAAATATAGATCATGCATGGGCTAAAACATGGGCGCCTCCACTCGTACGCAGGAGGAGTGGGGAACTACTTTCCCACGCGCAAAGGGTGTAATCCCATTCCCATCCCATCCCCTACAGACGGGAAAGAGTGGAGATCGCAAGGTCACTTCTGTGAGTGGGAGTAAACAGTTCCGGTTACTACCCTGGACAGGTGGTAGGCACGAGTCCCTGGTGCCGGTAGTACCAGTGTATACTGGGGGGAGGGAGGAGTGGATTCTCGCCTCCCTGGGTATCCGGCCTAATCTGGATCATCCCACCCTTCGGGGGGGGGGGGGTTGGAGCTTTTTAGGTACCGACCTAGAAACTGCCCAGGGCCTAGATGTCCAGAGGTGCTTGGCGCCATTTCCATGCTGAGACCATTACACGTTAAACGATAATATGTCCTAGTCTTAAGTTAGATTATAAGGCCTATGAAGCTACATCAGACCTAGCAACCCGGTAGTGGAAAATATATGACTTGAATAAAAAACTGACCACAGGCTGGAAACAGTAATGAATGTAAAGTAAACATATATACGTATATATGTATGTATATGTTTATATAATGGGAATCACAGCGTCAACAATCACAGTTATAGGAAAATGGAATTCAGTTTGCTTGCGGCTTTTCCCCCCTTTCTTTCTGATGGTGTGGTTTGTGACCTGTACTGAGCTTACCGCGAATACCTCCTTTATCTCCTGTTCACCGGCTATCCTTCATATTGAATTAATGGTAGCACTCTGCCGAACAATGGAAGAAAGATGACTCTCACTGCCAAGAGTCTACTTGACACTGCTATACATTATAAATGTCTGGAACGGGTTCTAGCCGCCTGGAAGTCACTTCTGTCCACATTGCAACAACTAACATTTCCGTCAACTTGTATAAAACAAACTATAGGGCTCTATTTTATATGTAGTTTGATATTCTAACTTGATCTAAGGTGCCACACTCGCTATAACTGGCTCCATGCTGTAGTAGTCAGTGCATCTGGCTACGCGTTTAGGGGTCCCGGGTTAGATTCTAGACTGGTGCCTTTGACATAATTTTTATCAGAAAGGGGGAATTGCCACAATGGTCATCAGGATTTGGTTAATTAGGCTCAAGCTAGGCTCAAGTTGTGTTTAAGGGCCGGTTTAGTAGTCAGACTTAGTATTCCTCAAGTGCGGTGCTACACTAAATACAGGACAATACCTACCTAAGCTATAATAGAATGAACCAGTTACATATGCCGAACTGGCCCACTCCATTCTGGTCTAGGTAGGTGACGTCTTGTATTTAGTATAGCGCCGCACTTGAGGCGTACTAAATCTGACTGTGAAACCGGCCCTATGTCTGATTATGAAACTGGAACTTTTAAGTGTTTCCACTGGTTCCACGACCTCATACTCACTATCACCATCACTTCGTCTCATCGAGACACGGAAAGAGCCTCCACAGAAAGGATGTACTATTAGTACATTAGTACGGCCCCTGGACAACGGTACATTAGTACCTGATAATATTCCCACTACTGGGCTACAAGTGACGTAGCTCAGACGTGCAAAATTATTATTACTACCACTCTCGCGATATATTGGAGATTACCGATGACGGGGATATTGTGGTACGAATCTGAGTTGAGCGTGCTGATGGCGGTTTTTCAATCTATTTATACATCTATCCCAATGCACATGCGAAGACAATTTTTTATTTTTAACCTTCCTCATCCCTAGCATATTAGCGTAATTATTACATATGCGTGTAACCCGAATGGTTAGTAAGGCGTGATGATAAAAAATACATTACTATTACTCGCATCGGTGGTCGCATGGTCTAACACGTAACTCTCGTGATAGACTGGATTGCCGTTAACATGAAGATCGTAGGTGAGCTGGTGGTCTAGGGGTAAGGTGTCAGACTTCTGTTCTGGGGGTCCGGGGTTCAATCCTTGGTTTCGGCACAGATTTATCTGAATGCCCAAACCCTTCCTTCACCTCTGACAAGACGTGTATTAATCACAACTTGTGAATGTGAGGAATGCCAGGCCTCCACCGTGGTTCGGATTCCACGTTAAACTGTAGCTCCTCCATTTCATCTCACAATCACCCTACCATATCACATTAACGTAAGTGCGTATAACCCGAACGGGTAGTAAGACGTGGTGCTAATAATAATAACATGGAGATCATGGTTCGATTAAGGGTGTATTGAGGGTAGTTTTTCCCTAAATGGTTTCCACTATTCCTACGCGTAAATGCGAGTATATTCCCTCGAAATTCCTACCTTCCTCATATCTATTCCATTTGGGTTATTAATGTATGCGTATAACCCGAAAGAGTATTTAAGACCCGGTGCATAGTTAAAAACATATTCTAATTGGCTGTAAAATAGGGGGGGTGGCGTTTTTAAATATCTCTCCTCCAATGTTGTAGGTTTGGAAGGAAACACATACTTTCTACATTGGTATATTTTAGCTAGCTATTAGGAGAAACTTATTTGACAATACAAAAAGTTGCTAAATACATTTTCAGTCCACCCATCTGACCAAGTCGTTAGAGAAGTTGCCCAAAATACTTAGAGGGCCTTGGTTTGATTCTATGTGGTACTGATGACGTTATTTACTGTTTGTATATACATTTATACTACTACCCAATCATAAAATATCAAGGTTAAAGGATTAGTTGCATTGTACTGGGGCGTGCTGTTCTAGGTAAAACTAGTTTGCCTGTGGTGTGCATATTTAAACAGCCTACAAAAATAACCTATATTAGAAATATACAGTATTTACTTTAATGTATTCATACGGGAGGTGAATTTTCTGACCTTATTGTATACTATATATATTTAACGTGATAATTACCCGTTAGCACTTACACTCAAAATAACACATATATATATATATTATTATTATCACTATAAATGCAAGAACTAATAAATTATAATAATATGTGGCAGATATAAACTCACGGTGAAATCGTATTGCTGGAAACGCCCGAACTTGAAGAAAGTGCCCCAGTTGACTGTTCAACACTTCCTGGAGGTAGCTCAACACACGGACATCTTGCACGCTTGCCAGACTTAACCGTAATGACGGGCCGTTTCCTTATGTTGTCATCAGCGGCCGTCTCCTAGCGCTAGCTGGCATTCTGCTCAATTCTAGAACATCACCCCCCACCTCTTTTTGTTGATGTCCCTTTCCTAATACGTCAGTGCATCTTGTGTAAAACCGCCACCTCTCGCTTCACATTCTTCATGGGAGTGCAAGGTGTCGTCCTGCCTCCCTTACGTGTTCCGAGCTTTCCGAGCGTTTCCTGAGCTTCTGCTGCGATCGACTGGATGGAACCTGCGGTGAAGATGAAGAAAGGTGTCGGCGTCGGGGTCGGGAGAAGACCGCCGGATGAGGCGAAGAAGAATCCCGGGCCCGGGAAGCGACCGGCCCCGAGTCGGAGGAAGCTGGCGGCGAGCGTCGGGGGAACCGCCGCCAGTAGCAGGCTTGTGCTGCCCGTCCAGGCAGGGGGGGTCGAAGGTTTCCGCTCGCGGGGACTGAAGGCCCCTCCGGTCAGGAAGGAGCTGGTGTCGGGTGGCAAGTGGTCCGCCACGAGCCCGAAGGCCGAGGCTTTAGCGGCAGCTGCCCTCTCGAGGGGCAACAAGCCTGCAGGCGAGGCCGAAGCCGGCGGGGCCGCTCCAACTCCCGGAGTCGTGCGTGCCGCCGGCCGAGGCCAGCGGGAGTCTCTTTCGGGAGACGAATCGGCCCTTTCTAGGGCCAACAAGGCTTCGGCCCTTTCCAGGGCCAACAGGGCTGGCGTGGCCAGCCCACCGGGTGCAGGCAGCGGGGCCCCTCCAACTACCGGAGGTGAGCGTGCCACTGACCGAGCCCAGCGAGAGTCACCGCTCGGTGACGATCCGGCCCTTTCTAGGGCCAACACGTCGGCCCTTTCTAGGGCCAACACGTCGGCCAGCGTGACCTCACCAAGTACCGGTGAGGTGGGCGCAGATGGCCAAGGGGAAGCCAGCGGGGCCCCTCCGACTTCAGGAGGGCTGCGTGCCACTGGTGGAACCACCGGGGCATCCGGCGATGCGTCCTCGGGTCTAGGCCCGTTGACCAGCGCCGGCCCCCAGCAAAGCGTCGGCAGCAATGCCGATGCGGGCGTGCCCAGCGGGGCCCCTCCGGCTACAGGAGGTGAGCGTGCCGCTGGCAGCCAACAAGTACTGGAGGCCCTTTTCAGGGCCACCAGCCCGCAAACCGGGATGGACGGCGAAAGCTCCCGCCAGCACGATGGGTGGAAACCTAACGGTGCCAACGGAAGCCCTGACCAGGGGGAGCCAAGCCATCTGTCGCCGGTAAAGACCGCGGCAAGCGGCGGTGACGCACGCGTTATCGCAAGGGCCTCACAAGCCCGCGTCAACTCCGACACCTCCCGCCAAGGGGTGTCGGCAGGTAAAAAACGCCCGGCTGAGTTCTCTTCAGATTCTGAAGACCGGGTCACACGCTTCCCGCGTGTTGACAGCTCGAGCGAGTCCGTGGACGTGGAGGGACTATCTTCAGGATCAGACCTCCCGTTGATGCGAGGCGAGTCGAGCCAGGGGTCAGATGATGAGTCTGAAGGGTTTCAGACCGTAAGACCCCGCCGAAGGGGGAAGGCCGGCAACACCAGGAAGTTACCGGGGGCAACCCTAACCATTTAGGCGGTAGCTCTGGTGATGAGAGCGAAAACGGAGGTGGCCTGGGCCAGGGTGCGCCAGCGCTGACTAAAGGTGAGAAGCGGCGGAAACCTAAGGGTAAGAACGCAAGCCGTGCCTCGCCTCAGCCTGGTACTAGTGGTTCTGGGCCGGCTCCCAAAGCCAAGGGGAAGATCCCTCCCATCATCTTGTGTGATGTGGAGGACTACTCTAAGGTGGCGAGGGCCATTCGAACCAAGGTTCGAGAGCCTGTGGAGGCAGTCAGGCAGCCGGGGGATCGAGTGCGCCTCCAGTGCGGGTCGGAGGAAGATTACCGCGCCCTCCAGAAGTTCTTGCCGAGCTTGGGGATCCAGCATTGGTCCTACGAGCTGGGTCGGGAGCGACTGGTCAGGGTCGTGGTGAAGGGACTCCTGACACGGACAAGCCCTGACGACATCCAGGAAGAGCTGGCGGAGATGGGTTTCCCCGTGAAATCTGTCTCCCAGATGCTCTCCCAGTGGAAACGGGACCAGAGGACCGGAGAAAGGCAACGGTTGCCGAATTTCGTTGTCTCTCTGACTCCCGGGGAGCAAACCGCAAGGCTGTACTCCATATCAGTCCTGTGCGGGCTCCGCGTCAAGGTGGAGAAGTACAAGTCTCCCGGAGGCCCGGTGCAGTGCAAGAACTGCTTCCGGTTTGGGCATGTGCGGAGGGATTGCCGCGCTAATCCTAGGTGTGGGTTCTGTGGTGGTGACCACGAGAGGGGCGGGTGCCCGGAGGAGAGACGATCTCCTCCGAAGTGCCTGCACTGCTCAGGAGCTCACTCCTCGGCTTGGCGTGGATGTCCCACGTACAAGTCCTTGCGGGCGGCAGGGACAGTACGGGCCTCCAAGGTTAGCGAAGGGAGGACGGATGGCCTTAGCGAAGGCCAGAAGCCCTCGGGGCACGTTGCGGTACGGAAGGTGACCGTGACTCCAGCTCCGAAGCCAAAGCCGCTGGTGCAATCTTTCGCCAGTGCGCTGTCAGGGAGACCAACCCCTCCATCCCAGGCCGAGGCACCTGCCAAAGCCACTCTACCTGAACCGGTTGCATCCGGTTCATCCCTATCGGTCGAGGACCCGTCCAAGACCGTTCCTCTCCCAATCCCTTCCCTACCCACCCCCGCACCCCGCACCACCCTCCCCAAACCCCTTCACCCTTCCAACCCCTTCCTACCACTCCCCTCTCCAACCCCTGTCAACCTTGCCACCCCCACACCCAACCCTACCCCTGAGGATGAAGCTACAAAGCTCAAAATTTGTATTGAGCTTCTCAAGGAGATTCCGGGACTGGATCCTTGGGACTTTTCATCGAGTCTCTTGAGGAAGGTCCAGGAGTCTCCGAGGAGTAACCGTGGCCACCTGGTCATGGAGCACATCATCCTCTACCTGGTCTCTCATGGCAGTGCACCCGAATAGAGGACCCCCAGTGCTGAAGGAGCTCACGGTCGCACTCTGGAACGCAAACGGAGTCGCGGGGAAGAAGGCTGAGCTGGAAAGTTTCCTGGCAAAGCATCGCGTCGACGTAATGCTGTTGGGAGAAACCCACTTGCGCTCCGCAGTGAGGTTCTCGTTGGCAGAGTTCATCTGCCATCGGAGTGACCGAGCGGGGGATGTGGGAAGGGGTGGGACGGCGGTCCTGGTCCGGAGGGGCCTTGACCATCACGTCGTCTCTCTTCCTCCCCTCCAACACATGGAAGCAACGGCTATCCAACTGGTGACCTCTACCGGCCCAGTGCGTCTTATCTCCATCTACTTCCCTCCCTACCGCCGGTTCAACCTGGCCACGAGGGCTGACATGGAGGTGCTGCTTCGAGGTACCACGCCTGTTTTAATCGGTGGTGACTTCAACGCGAAGCACCCTTCATGGGGCTCTAGGATTATGTGCGCTCGCGGCGGATTGCTCCGCGACGTCATAGATCTACACGGTTTGGTGGCTTCCGGTCCCCCGACCCCTACCCACTTCCCTCTCAATCCCATTGGCTTCCCGGACGTCCTCGACTTCGTTGTCTCCAGAGGGATCAGAAGGCGGTTGGTGCTGAAGTCTCTAGCTGAGCTAGACTCGGATCACAACCCCGTTCTTGTGAACTTGGGACGCGCGGTGTCCTTCATAGACCCCCCCGAAAAACCTGACCTTAAGCGCACTGACTGGGACAAGTTCACGAATGTGTTGAGAGAGAGGTTGGGACCCACTCCTACCTTTCGAACAGCAGCGGAAATCGATCGCGGTGCGGAGTTCATAACTTCCGCCATCAAGGGGTCGCTCGAAGCTTCGACGCCGAGGCACCGTCCTAAGAGGGCGCCACAGGCTTCTTTGCCCGATTCTATCCTCAGGCACGTCCGGGAGAAAAATCGGCTGAGGAAGGCTTGGCAAACCTCGAGGGACCCGGTAGACAAGGCCAACTGGAGCCGCAAAGTCCATGCGGTTCGCGAGATGGTCAAAGAATACCGGAACAGTGTCTGGGAGGACAAGATTGAGAGCTTGTGCGTACAGGACAGGTCCCTGTGGCGCATGACGAGGAACTTGATGCGGGTCCCCGCACCAAGGCCGCCTATTGTAGGTCGTAACGGGGTGGCCAACTCCGACCAGGAGAAGGCCGATGCTCTCGCTGAGCACTTAGAGGCGCAATTTGTACCGACTGACAACCCGTCAGACCCGGTGCACATTGGGCACGTGGATCAGGTCATCGCAGCGGTCTCGTACAGACCCTTGGATGAACCGGAGCCCACGGAGGCGGCAGAAATGTCGCGGGCGTTAGCCGCTCTAAGATTAAACAAGGCCCCCGGACGCGACGGCATCAATAACGCGGTCCTCCGAAAGCTGCCCTTGGAGGCGATTAACTTCCTTGTGGAGTTATTCAACGCCGTCCTGCTCCTGAGTCACTTCCCAGAGCTCTGGAAGCACGCCAACGTCCTCTGCTTTCATAAACCGGGTAAGGACCCGGCCCTAACTTCGTCTTACCGACCGATCAGCTTGCTCGACTGTTTGGGCAAGTTGTTCGAGAGACTACTACTGACGAGACTGACCCGACATGTTCGCGAGGCGGGCATCTTGGTGGACGAGCAGTTCGGCTTTCGGGCGGGACACGCTACGTCTCATCAACTTGTCCGGCTCGTGGAGCAGGTTACGAGGAACTTCAACATCAACAGGCTGACTGGTGCTGTCTTTCTCGACGTGGCAAAGGCCTTCGACCGTGTTTGGCACGAAGGTCTCCTTTTCAAACTCCTCTCCTTGAACCTTCCCTTCTACCTAGTTAAGATTGTTCAATCTTATCTATCCAACCGGACCTTCTCCACTACCTTTGGGAACGCCACATCCCAGGTCAGAAGCATCCGGGCTGGAGTGCCACAGGGTTCCCTCGTGGGCCCGGTGCTCTTCAGTCTGTATGTGAATGACATTCCGAAATCCCCAGACACCAAGTTAGCACTGTATGCGGACGACACGGCTCTAGTAGCGGAGTCGTGGCGAGGGCAGCTGGTGGAGAGGCGACTCCAGACGCACCTGACGCAGTTGGAGGGGTGGCTGACTACCTGGAGAACGAGTATTAACGTGGAGAAGAGTACAGCAGTGCTCTTCACATGGAAAAGAAAGTTCTACAGGCCGGCCCCACTCCGGCTGTTCGGAGAACAGATCAGATGGGCGGACAGTGCTAAGTACTTAGGACTTACGCTGGACACCAAGCTGACCTGGCGACTTCACTGCACAGAGAGACTGACCAAGGCGAAGCAAAGGCTGGGAATCCTAGGCCCACTGCTTAACAGGCGTAGCGCCCTGTCCACAAGGAACGGTCTGACACTGTACAAGCAGCTGCTCAGACCGATCCTCGACTATGCGTGTCCCGCTTGGGGCCACCTGGCGGACACGTATATGAGGAGGATGCAAGCATTCCAGAGTAGGTGTCTGAGGATCATTGTGGACGCACCTTGGTACGTTCGGAATGTGAATCTGCACCGAGACCTGGATATGCCGACCATCAAGGACCACTTCCGGAAGCTGGCGCAGTCCTTCTACGCCAGACTCCCCGGTGCCACCAATCCTCTTATCCAGGGGCTTGGGAATTACGTCATTGACCCTGGGGGGTGCCACCGACGTCCCAAAGCCCTGCTCGGATAAGCGAGAAGTGACAAACGTGGTTTGGGAGGCTCTCACACAGCCCCCCATAGAGTAGTGTCTCCGCACGTAACTCTAAAAACCTCTTAGTCGGTTCTCAAATTTTTCTTTTATCTAATAATATTAATTAATAATATTCCTTTGTTTGTTTCAGTTAACTTCGCGAAATGCGACAATCCGTTTTAGAATTTCCGAAAACCACACGGTGTGACCAATTGGTCGGTACGTGTTGGAATTTGCTCCCGTGCACCCCTTCAGGGTGCATTAGAGCATGCGTAATGAGTCTGGAGTCTGGAGTCACATTCTGTATTCTATTGTAACGATTCGTCGGAGGAGCATCTTAGAAGTTTATCAAGGACCAGTGGACTAACAAGCGGTGATCACGACGTTTGAGGCGTCAGTCTCACCTCCTCACCACGGATGAAGTAAAGTCTGTGATTTTGAGAATTTATTTCTAGTAATTTTTGATAGGATCTTCATGATATGTTTTACTATGTCCATAAGACGTAGTTTTGAATGTCAAAGTTTCTGATCTATTTTTCTATGTCCATAAGGCATAGTCTTAAATACCTGGGCAATAATCAGATGCTCTATGCTGTATGGCAATTTTCCAGCTAGGCTAACCCTTTTGACCGCAAAATGTGGAAATCAGGTAATCTATAACTTTGTTCCATGACCTAGTTGGATCTTTGGACTGATACCAGTTTCTAATCTTTATATTGTTGTGCCTTTGTACGGTGATCAAACCGTGGGTATGCTACTAGTGCAGATTAGTGATCCGTGGGGTATTGTTTATTTTGTCCGGCCCCCTTCAGGGGGCTTGAATAAGTTAATGTTTAACTTCTAGCTGTTGTTATAGTATGTGTCCAGGCTTGTGTAGAATGTTAAATATACTATTGAATGACCTGGCAGTACTAATGAAGAATAGACCAGCCATAATATCTATACAGTCAAGATTCCTGGTAGTTCACCTTTAACTATTTGTAAGCTTATAGTTCCTGTACTGGGAATTGAACCTTTGTATTTAGTAACTCAGTATGGAGTTAACTCATCCTATTAGCCGCAAGGCTAGAGTGGTGCTATGAATTGTTGCATAAACTTAAATCAATACATTGCTCCCAATTGAAATTGCCGATGTGTTGAGACAGACGCACCTTCGTTGTAGAACGTATGTTTGTTCTACTTTAACGAGTTACACCCTTTTCTAATATAGACACAACCATACTTGTCATGGTTACAGGTAAAACCAAGGTACTTCACGTCTAACGCTCACAATTGGGACAACTATATCTAAAGTAACAGATTTAATTTCCATCAATAAACAAAGGAATGTTTATATTAGTATATGATCTCATCAAACCATTTGTATTACTTTCGACTTGTTTGAATTTAAAATAAACTGATTTGTTAAACTTGTATATTATCTCTGTTATGTTTGTTCAATCCCATCTTCTTTATGATATCTTTGTTACTGTATTCATCACTTCTTCTATCAGATAGGAGAAGTCAGCGTTACATATATAGTAAATATAATCATAATTAATAAACTTTCAATATTGCTTCTACTATGGTAGGAGAGCCTTAGAAAGATCCAGTCAGAAAAAATATATATAATTTTGTATATATATATAGTTTGTCAATGTTTTATATTATTATTATTAATATATATATAGTATACAATATTGACAAAAGTAAATACCTATATACAAAATTATATATGTATATAAGTATATATATATATACTAACTGGATCTTTCTAATGCTCTTCTACTATGGTAAAAGTAGTGAAAGTTTATTCATGAATGATTACCAAGCATTTTATTTTAATTTATTACTCACTGCGTCATATTATTCGTTCGGTTAATACGGATTTGTACTAATTACACTAATGAAATAGGTAGATTTTAGAGGATCTTTACTCAAATTTGCACTGGGGGAGATTGGGAAATCATTTAGGGTAAGAACCCCTCAATATAGCTGACCAGGATTCGAACCATGATCTACCCTTCACTGGTAATACAATCCATAACAAGAGTGATGCATTAGACCATGCGATCATTGATGCGGGCTATTATTATATTAAACATTATTAAAATCCATTGTCTGACACTTTAAGCTCATAAAAATTGAGTTGCCCGAATTCAGTTTCTGCCGGAGTCAACCTATAATTTATATAAAGAGGTTACTCGCTCCAGTGATTGAACGTTCTAAGACGTCAGACTTGTTTTAGACGGGGAGATCACGGTTCGAATACCAGTCCGATCTATTTAGGGTGGTTTCCCCTAAATGCTTTCCCACTCTCCTTCAACGCAAATGCGGTTAGATTACCTCTAAAATTCTTCCTTCCTCATCCCCATATCATTAGAATAACTATAATATACCTGGGCAACCTGAACAGGTAGTAATAAGTGGTGATAAGAAAATATGTGTAGGCTATCAAGGTTTGCTGTTAAGTTGTAAATTAATGATATGGGGTCTTATTGTTGTGTTTGGTCTATAATGAAGTTAAGCCAAGCTACTAATGGCCCGCACATACAAAGAACTCAGACCAAATCAGTTAAAATAAAACCGACTATTTGAGGAAAAATTGGAATACGTGACCTAAGCAAATATTCGCGTAGGGAACTATTTGAGAGAACAACGGCAAATAAATGGGACTACGTCAACTCCCGAAGATCACGAACTACATACTCGGCAAGTTATTTGTAAACTCGACACATTTTTTAAAATGATGATTAAAAGAAAACTGTCGCTCCGCGTTTGCTAGAATAGTGGAAGGTGTTTTAATAAATGTTTGCTCATCATAGGATTCATTAATTAAGTAAATGCACTTGTAAATTTTGAAAAGTTTGGCGAGCATAAATGGAAGGTAGTTTCCAAGAGAATGTTTAATCATAGTACAGTGTTTTTAGAGCAAATGAAATATAAATGCAACCCACCTTGTTGGCGCTCAACTTTAAGTCTGAAGTCGGGATTTGTACGACCATAGATCCCTCGGGGAGATTTTCAGAACCAGCGTTTAATAACAGGGAATTTAACTTTATGGACAATGGCGGGAGAATAATGCATAATTGTTTAGTAAATACTTCCTCATAATTGTTTAAAACAATGGACACTAATTTGATACAGAATAGATCGTGTGCAGTGTCAGACTGGCATGGGCAGGGGCATTGTCCCCCTGGAAAGAATTCCATCCCCCCCGCCCCCGCCATAATGGATATATTTAAAATCTTTTGATATTATTGAATATGAAGCTGATGCTGAATGATGGCCTTAACTCAAACTCCAAATTACTTACAATAAATTTTCAAAAATTTTCCTGGGGAAGACCACTTCAAATAGATTCTAGAGCAGGGATCATAAACCCATGGTCCGCGAGACATATTTGACCGGCCCGCTTATCTGCAACACTTTTAATATTAATATTCGGCACTAAGTCATGTACGCATAGAGAAAATGATAAATAGTTTAATTTTAGTTTGTACATAATTTTGAATAACAAAAATCACATATTATTTAAAATACTTGATTGTTAGAATTTTTATTTGTATGGTTTGATAAATACTGCTTTGAGTATTTCGCTAACCCTCATTTGGGAAAATTTAAGTTTTTAAATATTTTAAATCTACATATAATTGACTCTTTAAGCTCACGAAGCTGGCCCTTGAGCTGATTTGAATTTGAAACCACTGTTCAAGGAGCACCCAGTTTTCAAAAAAAATTCAGATGAAATGCAATCTTTGATCGATTATAGAAGCACCCAAATTTCAAAAAATGTCTGGTGGAGGAACTCATCAAATAGCTTTTAGGAAATCCAAATTAAAAAATAATATATGTGTGAGGACTATTTTAAAAAGCTTCAAGAGGCATCAAAATTTCAAAAAATTCCTTTCGGAGGGAAGACTGTTCTAAATAACCTTTAAAAGAATTTATGTTCCAAATCAGTGAGAGCGAAACTGAAGGAATTGTGGAAGGTTTGTGTGGAAGGATGTAGGGGGTAATTGCACCTCCTGAAATAGGGAAGGGAAGTGTGTGGATAAGGGGGGTAATTGTACCTCCTGAAATAGGGAAGGGAAGTGTGTGGAGAAGGGGGGTAATTGCATCTCCTGAAATAGGGAAGGGAAGTGTGTGGAGAAGGGGGGGTTGAATTGGATCTCCTGAAATAGGGAAGGGAAGTGTGTGTGGAGAAGGGGGGTAATTGCACCTCCTGAAATAAAATAGCCCCCCCTCTATATGCATTTTAAACCTTCTGAGATTTTCAAATATGAAGCTGAAAGACTTGCATCAAACTGTAAATAACTTCTAAAAAGATTCAATTTTCAAAAATTTGCCAGGGATGGGCCATTCCAAATAGTTTCTAGAGACGTATAATTTTAAAAAATTGTCTGGGAGAGAGCTATTCTAAATATATTCTAGATGCATATAATTTAAAAAAAAATTCTGTGAGGATCACTCCAGATAGCTTCTAAAACATCAAATTTTCAAAATATCCAGGTGAGTATCATTTCAAATATCATCTAGAAATATACAATTAAAAAAATTCTGGGGAAGATTATTCCAAATAGCTTATAAAATATATTAATTTTAAAAATTGGGGAGGAGGACCACTCTAAATAGCTTTAAGGTAAATCCCATTTTCAAACATTTATAGGGTGGATGAAGGTGGAAGGCAAATTTTCACATAATTATTTGACGCCACCTAACCCAACTTACTAAACCCATCCTGACAGATCATCCCACTGGCGTGAAGGGTAGAGAAATTTAATATCTTTATATATATATATATATATATATATATATCAATATATAAATACATTCTATTCATTGGGTAGAAGGCTGAAATCTGTCATGAAGGTAAAAGAGCCACCTTAAACACTACGGAAACAAATTTCAAAATGAAGGACCAGTAAACGGGATGGGGAACGTGCTCCTAAAAAGTTTCAATAACTAATATAGTAAACACTTTCCGAACGGTGGAAATTTAAAATATTTACTTGCATGTTGAGGGACAGCCCTACACAACCAGAAGAATTGGAAATGTTTAAATTTTAAAATAGGGGTCAGTGAATTGGACGAGGGGAGTGAAGGGAGGAGATGTAAAGTTTAAAAACGAAAAAACAAAAAGCTAAACACTTTTGGGTGTGGTAAAATTGATATATTTGCAAGTAGTTACAAAGAATAACCCAGATAATGAGAAAATAATGAAAATTTGAAAATTGGTTACAGAAAATAAGTAGCTTAAAATTTCAAACTCTATTAGAAAAAAACTGCTTGGTGGGATAGATAATTGAAATATAACAAGTAATTGCAAACACCAATATGAATCTATAACAGTCCATTATGCTGTTTTTGAACCATGGTAATTTTAAAAAAAATATTTTTTTAACTTGTTACTTCTCTTATGATCGCTTTTAGCCAAATATAGCACATTTTTAAATTTACATCCCTATTTGAACATTATGTTCTAGTAAGCCTGCCCATTTTTCACATTTAATCCCACAATTTAAACCTATAAAGGATTAATATCTAAAAAAAAATTTAATAATTGGTTACATTTGTTTGGTTAATATTATATTCAATTTATATATTCCCCGTGCGACGAAAGGGTACACCAGCTGGTTGGTATCTAAATAAGACAGAAAGCAAGAATAATAGCACGATGTTCCATTCGATAATGTGAATGTAGCTATCAGGAGATCAGATGAAAAGGAGGTTACGTGTGAACTGTCCCTTAGGGTACCTATATAAATGTGAGATAGGAGATTTACATAATTTATCATTATATAATGTCTAAAATTTTAGCCGAATTTTTTTATTTGTTATTTATCGTTTAATGCATGGTTCTATTTCATCATTACATTTTTTCAAACAAACTAATTATTTATCTATTATTGATTGTGGATGGAATTTAAATCTTATAGTGGAAGATTAAATTGAAGACACTTATTGACAAAAAATAATGTGGGTGGAATAATAATTTTACTTGTCTCTTGATAAAATACATTTGTGCTTCCAGACATTTTAAATCCCAAATTGTTATCTTTTATTCAAAAGCTATTAGGACTAGCAGACAGATTTTTCTCTATAAATAAATCATCTTACGAACGAGAAGAAAATAAATAGAATATATAGCTCAAATAAAAAAAATAAAATAAAAGTAATATTTTTAATGCTTTTCAAATAGTGGATCGGTTTTTAGATCGTAACAAAGTGACCAATAATTCATGGCCGACTCGAATGCAAGTGACTTGATGGAGGTGCAAGCCGACTGAATATAAATCGATTTATTACTTCGATTCAGAAAGAGTATGGACAGAGGGGGACTGAAAGAGGGGAGGGAAGGGGAAGAGAAAAAAATATGCCTTGTGATTTGTGATTAATCTGGGGAAAGTTTTGTTTAGTGGAACAAAGAAGGACTATTCGATTGTGGAATTTGGTAACGCTCCAAAAAATAATTTTGAGTTTTGTTTGTTTACATTTATATAACCTAAAAACATTATTATAGCATAATCAATATTAGCTATAATTAGTTTTACACACACACACACACGCACACGCACACGCACACACACCCACACGCCACACACCACCACACGCACCACGCACACACACACACACACCACACACACACACACAGTCAGCGTGGTAGTGATTACAACTATCTAATTTAACACAGCTGGGGGTTTTAATCATAAGATAAACAGTAATATTCCATACCCGCCTCAGTGGCCAAATGGTCTAAAGTGTCACTCTCATTTTAGACTGGCCTACTGAAGATGGGAGGATCAGGGTTCGAATCCCGATTGGGTCTATTGAGAGTGTTTTTCTTTAAATAGTTTCCCACGCTCCTTCCACGCCAATAAGGGTATATTACCTCTAAAATTCTTCCTTCCTCATCCTTACCTCATAAGAGCAATTATCATATATGTATACAAACAGGACAGGTAGTAAGACGCGGTGATAAAAAAAATAATATTCCACTGGATGTAATTATGCATTACATCGCGTCTTTCTTACTATCCTTATTAATTAATTAAGCTAATTATATACTTGGGTTCGAGGAAGTTAGAATTTAAAGAAAATATAACTCGCATTTGTGTGAAAAAAAAAAGATTACGAAACCATTCAGGGGGTAAAAAAACACGTTCAGAAAGTACCTCCCGGGTTTTGAACCTTGACTCTCTCCGTCACTGACGAGTCGGACTAGAAGAGCTTGAAGTTCATCCCGCTGGTAAACCGATGGAGGTAAAACGTGACGTAGAATGTTGATAATGGAGTCGTGCTTTCTTTTTGTGAGATATTTTGTTTATTTTTATTTATTTATTTTATTTAGCACCGCGTCTTACTACCCCTTCGGGTTATACGCATAAGTACTAATTACACTAATGGATTAGGAATTGGGAGGGTTGAATTTAGAGGAAGTGAACCCGCATTTGCGTTGAGGGAGAGTGGAAAACCATTTAGGAAAAACCACCCCCAGTTCACCCGACCGAGATTCGAACCTCGATCTGCCCGTCCTCGGCGGTCGAGCTCAACACGAGATATTTTGTTATAAAACTGAGTTGAATATTTGAAAGGATTTAAGACACCGCTTGTCAATGTGAAAAACAAGAAAATAAAAACATAGAATATATATATATATATATATATATATATATATAAAAAGGGGGGTACAAAACATAAAGAAAGAGAAGACGCTATAAACAAAGATTTGCAAAGCAACAATACTAACACAAATGTAGGCTAAAAATAAGAACTTGTTTTATTTCCCAAAGATAAGAAGCCACAGGCAAATAAATACAAAGAGAAAAAGAGCTTTCAAAGGAGAGAGACACATTGGAATATAGGGGGGGGGAAGAAAGAAAGAAAGAAAGATCGTCAAAAAGATAAATAAATGTTCTATAGGGCAAATCAAAACTAGAGAAAGGGAGAACTAAAGAGAGTGAGAGAGAAGATACAAAGAGAGAGAGAGAGAGACAAGTAAAAATGAGTGGTTTCGGAGTGTGACTCCACGCACGAAACCAATGGAGGGCATTTATTATCACCGGTTGCAGATAGTCCGGGGGTTGGTTGCGCTGCCGCCAGTATGAATAATGATCCCGCGGCGGTTGGCAGGAGTGCACGTGACATCGGCCCGTGGGAGGTGGGGGTGTGGGGGTGTGACATATCACCGGGTGTTGATGGGATGCTCTACAGGCTACCTACCGTACGTCTACAAACAAATTACACCCCACTCACAAAGCCCTAGCGCGGAGCTAGCTTACGGTCCGGGAGCCATTAAAGTTTATGTTGCGCCCGAGTTAAAATAAATTAGCCCCCATCGAACGATGCCGGGCTAGTAAAATACCGGCAGAGATGGGCGCACGGATAGTGGACTAGACTTTCTTCCCCAACATTCCCTTGTATCCCTACTTTCAAAGCGTTATTTCTTTGTATTTACGAGGGCAATTCCAAATCAACCTCCAGTTGGTTGGTAAAAAATAAAAAAAAATAAAGAAAAAATCACATTACCTACAAAACCTATTTATAGATAGTGGCACTACTTTTCCACAGTTACCACCCAAATTCAGACACTTGCACCGGCATTTGCAAACCCTCGTCAAGGGCCGGCGCCGCCAGGGTACCCAGCTGGTTGTTGACTCCATCAATGAGCTCCTCGTTGATGCTGGGTAGCCAAACCAGACCTTCATCTTTCTGAACAGTTGGTCATCGCTTGGCGGCAGGTCCGGACTGTAAAGGGGGTGGTCTAAAACATATCAGTTGAACTGCTAGAGTAAAACCTCTGTGTGAACTGCAATGGGGGGCTGCGCGTTGTTACGAAACACTGAAGAAGCTTCGGAGGTAGATCCGAAACAAAAGGCGCGGAAAGCTCACCGAGGGCTTCGTTATCTTGCAAGACAAAGCTCGGCCCTACACTGCGGTTCGCACAAAGGTTTTACTCCAGAAGTTCAACTGGTTGATTTTTTACAACCCCCCCCCCCCTCTTACAGCCCGGACTTTCAACAAAGCGAATACCATCTCTTCGGAAAGATGAAGGTCTGATTGACTACCCAGCATCAACGAGGAGCTCATTGATGGAGTCAACAACCGGCTGGGTACCCTGGCGATGCCGTCTCTTGACGACGGTTTGCAAATGCTGGTGCCATGATACAACAAGCGCCTGAATTTGGTTGGCGACTATATAGAAAAGTGATGCAGCTATGTATATAAGTTTTGTGTGTAATACAATTTCTCTCTATCTTTTCGTTATTTTTTTTTTACCAGCCAATCGGATGTTTATTTTGGAATCACATTCGTATTTTCCAGTGGCTTATTATTTATGTTAAATGTAAACATATCTTATTTCAGACCACTTTTGGCTTTAATTTTATCACCGTGTATTACTACCCACTTAGATTATACGCACACATGATCATTACTCTAACGAGGTGAGGATAAGGACGGAAAACTATTTAGGAAAAAAACACCTTCAGTTGACCCAACCGGGATTCGAATCCCGATATTCCAACTATCGGCAGGCCGGTTTAACAAGAGAGTGAAGCTTTAAAGCGTTCGGTCACTGAAGCGGGTATTTGGCTTATGCCTGCTTTGCTGCTTTATAAATCTTTGTTTATAACGTCTTTTATTTTATTTTATTTTATACCCCTTCCTTTAGATGTTTCCATTTTCTCGTCATTCTCATCGACAAGCGGTGCTATGAATATTTTCAAAAGCTCTACTCAGTTTTCTAACAAAATATCTCAAAAATAAAATCCCTGATAATGATCTGTTTTACTCCATATTCTACATTCTACATTGAGTTCACCCGCGTCGGTGGGCGAGCGGAATAGACTTCAAGCTCACCTAGTCCGATTCGCCAGTGATGGCGAGGTGAGGGTTAGAGTATCGGTTGTGTGTATTGAAGCGGAGGAGTAGAGTTCCTCCACGGAGATAAGTAGTCCGGTAGCAGTGGTCTAGTTCCTCCACGGAGATAAGTAGTCCGGATAGTAATGGTCGAGTTCCTCCACGAGATAAGTAGTCCATAGCAATGGTCGAGTTCCTCCACGAAGATAAGTAGTCCGATAGTAATGGTCTAGTTCCTCCACGAGATAAGTAGTCCGATAGCAATGGTCGAGTTCCTCCACGAAGATAAGTAGTCCGATAGTAATGGTCTAGTTCCTCCACGAAGATAAGTAGTCCGATAGCAATGGTCGAGTTCCTCCACGAAGATAAGTAGTCCGATAGTAATGGTCTAGTTCCTCCACGAGATAAGTAGTTCGATAGCAATGGTCGAGTTCCTCCACTTTTAAAGGTGGGAGGCGGTCAAGAATCAACCCTCCCTTCGTTACATCGAAACCCACGAGAGCCGGAGGGAGGATCTTCGTGCAGGAAATTATAAAATAAAATAGCAACAAATTCATCAAGTATGGAAGTTAGATTAAGTTAGGTTGGGTAAGAACCATAATTATATTTATGTATAAATTATGGAAGGTTGTAAAGTTAGGTAGTGATAAGCTAATGCATTTGAACTACTTATAATCGCTTCCTTTAGTTGTCATGGAGGAGCTCGACTCCATCCCCACCCTTCAAGTGAAGGAACTAAACCCCCTCCCCCTCAGAGGAGGAACTAAACCCTCTCCCACCCCTCAAGAGGAGGAACTAAACCCTCTCCCCCTCAAGTGGAGGAACTAAACCCTCTCCCACTCCTCAAGTGGAGGAACTAAACCCTCTCCCACCCCTCAAGTGGAGGAACTAAACCCTCTCCCACCCCTCAAGTGGAGGAACTAACCCTCTCCACCCCTCAAGAGGGGGAACTAAACCTCTCCCACCCTCAAGTGAGGTACTCAACCCCACCTACCCCTCAAATGGAGGAACTAAACCCTCTCCAACCCTCAAGTGGAGGAACTAAACCCTCTCCAAACCCTCAAGTGGAGGAACTAAACCCTCTCCCACCCCTCAAGTGGAGAACTAAGCCCTCTCCCACCTCTCAAGTGGAGGTACTCAACCCCCACCCTACCCCTCAAATGGAGGAACTAAAACCTCTCCCACCCCTCAAGTGGAGGAACTCAATCTCTCTCCCACCCCTCAAGTGGAGGAACTAAACCCTCTCCCACCCCTCAAGTGGAGGTCCTAAACCCTCTCCCACCCCTAAAGTGAGGTACTCAACCCCCACCCTACCCTCAATGGAGGAACTAAACCCCCTCCCACCCCTCAAGTGGAAGAACTCAATCTCTCTCCCACCCCTCAAGTGGAGAATTAAACCTCTCTCACCCTCAAAGGAGAACTAAACCCTCTCCCACCCCTCAAGAGGAGGAACTAAACCCTCTCCCACCCCTCAAGTGGAGGTACTCAACCCCACCCTACCCCTCAATGGAGGAACTAAACCCTCTCCAAACCCTCAAGTGGAGGAACTAAACCTCTCCCACCCCTCAATTGGAGGAACTAAACCCTCTCCCACCCCTCGAGTGGAGGAACTAAACCCTCTCCAACCCTCAAATGAGGAACTAAACCCTCTCCACCTCTCAAGTGGAGGTAACTAACCCCCACCCTACCCCTCAAATGGAGGAACTAAACCCTCTCCACCCTCAAGTGGAGGAACTCAACTCACCCTACCTCAAATGGAGGAACTAACCCTCTCCAAACCTCAAGTGGAGGAACTCTGATATGGAACTAAGGGACCTTTTTTAAATCTGGGTTTAAACCAGGTCCCGTGGAAACTACCGCAGTTTACTGAGGGTGGCCTCCCCTAAATGGTTCACCATTCTCCTTCCATACAAATGCGAGTATTTTTTTCTGTATGTTCTGTCTTTCTTGCCCTTAATTAACCCAATAACCTAATTAAATGAGGAGAGCCTAGACGAATTGTAAGACACGATGTAGGGAATAGACAAGTAATAAATCCAGAAGAATTCTATTGTCTTACCTTACGATTCAACCTCCTCGTCCTGGTATTGTAGATCTGGGAGGTTGGATGTTCGATGCAGACCGATACCACATGATTTTTCTTTTCAATTATTTTGATTCGGACACAAATAATAGTATATAGTAGTTAGTTTTCAATATACAATTTATTTCATGTTTAAATACACTTGATGCAGTATGTGCAATACACTTTTAAAACAAAACAAATATATACATATCCAACAGAATGACAGACACGGTTTTATATAAAGAAGGACCACTAAAAGAGTCTTACGTAGGCCATTATACTCGTCTAGTGCTTAAAGATTCAGTACAATTTTTACAATACGTAGTTGGTAGATAATTACCTGTGTCTTCTAACGAATATTATATATATATAATTTAAAAGCATCCCGCATGGCGATTGCCCGTGACCCACTGTGGTATAATAATTATATAAGCCCCCCAGCCCCCTCTCCCCCATGGTGCCCGATTTTAAATGGAAACGTTATCTCTGAAACGTAATTATAAACCAGATTAAAATATCTTCTTAAAAATTTGTTAAAAATAGCCTAATTAAAAAGCTAATTAAGAATTTAAAAATCTGGTTTCAAGTGCATTCGACGGACCCCCTTCCATCCACCTATGTTAAAAATTTCAGATCTCTGCGTGCCGTAGATTTGGCTGGGCATCCACACACACAAACACTTCCTTTTATTACTACAGATATAACATTCGTTATAAGACACAGCGCGCTTTCAAACAATTCATTTGGACGCCATTTCTTTTGTTTGTTTTTAATACGAACAAAATTAAGTTTATGTGATGCAACTTAGTGATCTTAATTTAATTTAGCTTTTTTAATAATATACACAAAAACACATCCATGGCTTAAGTCCGCAATCGATTTATACCCACCGAGCGGCGCCACTGTTAGCGAAGTTAGTGCCAACATTTGTGGATAAAGGTATGTGTGGTCAGCAAACTAGACCCTCCATGGCCTTAATCTCAGTTTTATAGACGGAGCTGCTATCTATTTATTAAAATAGCTCCTCATTTAGTCCGCAACGAGGGTGAGATTGACCCACTGATTCACAGGAAAATTCTGGAAGTGTCGGGGATTGAACTGGAGACTTTTTGGATCCGTAACTAGGAACTCTGACTCTTTAGAACTCTTAGGAAAAAAGAAAAAGGGGGGAACTAACCACTTTATTTATCCTAGTGATGAAATAATAATTTAAACGAAACACCATAATGTAATAATAATATTTTACCTAAACAGTTTCTCTTAAATGTATGTTAGTTTGTTTGCACAGAATTGTACTTGACACACTTAATAATTACGACATAGCTTTTTCTTAAAACATAAAATGTGTTTCATTAAGATTTTGATATCATTCAATACAAGTTAAATAGATAAATAATCCATTACTTTTAAATAAAACTCAATAAAATTATTTAAACAAATTCGACATTACAGACCTCATGGTAGTATTGCGGATGTATATTTTAATAAATAATAGATCATCAGCCATGGTTACTAAGAAGGCCCAAGATCTTGTTCTACTTTTCAAATTAAATTAAGAGCTAAATTTTTTAGTTACAGTACGGGCTTAATTTTAATGTTATGATGATTAAATTATATTTAATTACAATAAATTTAATGAGAGTAGAAATTTTTATGCGTTTTTTTTATATAAATAAAAAAGTAGTTTCGTAGAAATTATATACAGTAGTTGAGACTTCTTGAAAATCCTTTCATTATTAACATACTGGAGCTGGTGATGGTTGAAGGGAATTTATTTATTACATTACAGCTATATTTAAATTAACATAGTTAAAAATGTAATTCTTTGTTTGACTAAAATATTTAATTCCAAAATATTGATAACAGCTTGGATACAAGTCAGTTACATGTCCATCAAAAAGTATTTTTCAAATGTTGTGGTAAGTATCTCTCTACGTGATTTATAAACTTCAACTCTGGTTTCGTGTAAATGTCTTTATTAACTACGAAGTTAACACATGCATCTATGATTCACTTCCAATTTTTAATTGTTATTTTCAAGTAGCTATCTCCACTATCCAATTTATGTCTTCAAAATATTTCTCTTCATGCTTTAAATTTACATTTAATTTAAAGCGACAACATTTTATTTGTGTCCTTTGATTAAATCACATGTCTATATTCTCCTCCATAAATAGTCTACAAACAATTCTCTTTTCATTATTTACAAGTTTATTTTGTTATTTACCGAATACCGATGATAAATTTCAAATCTTTTTATTGGTTTTGATATATTAAGAATCATAAACGCGTTTTATATCTTTAAAAAAATGTGTGTTAGAGGATTTTAAAACTTATTACATCACCTTTTATACTATTTTGTAAATGTGTGACTTTATTATTATTATTGAAATTTTTAATAAATCATTATGAACAATTTTTTATTTGTGTAGTCACAATGATAATACAAAATGTGGTCTAATTAATAAATAATTAATATTAATGCGTAAATTATATATGAATATATTTTTTGATAGTGATATTGCTGGAAGAATTTAATTTATTAACTATCAAATGTATTTCGCTCAGCGAATAAAAAAGGATGCACAGAGCCTAAAAAATTGATTCAAAAATCATGCGTTAAATATTTGTTATTTAGATAAATTAAAAATTAATAGTATGAGATTAAGATTCTTAGCGTAACTAATGTTACAAAGGAATAGTGGTAAAGTACAATCAGAAGTAAAAGTATAAAAAAAACAATTTCCCAATTTACCAGTAAACAAAATTTGAAGATAGCTTTGTGCTACTAGCTGATTATAGATCATTAATTGGACACTATAAATGAATAATTGGATCTCCAAGAGTAATTACACAGCTGATAGCTCACGTTTAGCGAGTGAATACACAGACGAACTTAATTCGAGACTCTAAACAAACTGAGTTGGATTTAGAACGGTCGCATTTAAAACGTTCCAACTCGAGAGCTACAAATTAAAATCACTGCTTCAAAGTGGCTTTAAGCCAGAGTGCGCTTGAGTTTGTCCGGTTAGATAGAATCTGCAAAGTTAAACTGAAATATTGACATCTATTTCCGATAAACACCTCCTCTCATTGATGGCTCGCTAAACAAATGTTTCTTTCAGCTGTTGTTTCCCAACACATAGATAAATTACCATAAATCATTGCTTTGTGTGTTTGATTAATGGGGTTGATAAGGCTTTCAGAAAATAGAATGAGAATATAAATATACACTCGTATATATAAACAAACAAACAAACAAACAAACAAACAAACAAACCGACAACTCAAATTCTGAAGCTTCTATTTTGAATCTGGTAGCTATTGATGATAAAACAATCCATATATTTGTTAAAATGAAAAATTTATCGTAACTATAGAATTTGACCAAAATATATAAGTATGTGTAATTGCTTCTTTTTTTTTTTTAACGCGTCTTGCTACCCGTCCGGGCTTAAGTTACTCTAATACTAGAAGAGTTTTGAAATGTTGTGCTGGAGGAGACTTTGAGAGGACCAGCTGGTGGACAGACAGGGTGACAAATGAACAAGTTCTAAGAAGAGTGGGTGAGAAGACAGCCATTTTGGATGTGGCACTTCGGTACAAAGCGAACTGGATCGAACACATCCTTAGGAGGAGCTGTCTTCTGCACGACGTCATAGAAGGAGAGGTTGAGGAAAGAGGAGCATAGGAAGAAGGATTCAAATACTAGATGACTTGAAGGAAAGAAGAAAATTCTGGGAGCTGAAGGAGGAGGCAGATGACAGGGTGAATTGGAGGTCTAATTTCATTGACAAAAGGCGTGGACTTATCATAAGACAGAACACATATTACTACTACTACTACTACTAATAATAATAGAATAGGAGTGAGAGAATGAGAAACCATTTAGAATAAGACCGCCCGTAGAATACCCAACTAGGATTCAAAACCCATACATCCCCTGTTACCATAGAATAGAGAATATATGAGCTTGACGTCTAGTTAACCTTCCCACCGATGCGGATTTTTTTTTTAGACTAGAAAATGATCTAAAATAAAAATTTTGATTTGATATTTTTTACAGTTTTGTTTCATTACAAATACCACGTATTATTTTCCACTTAAATTTGTAATAATATTTTTTAAAGAATATTTTATATATTCACTTTCAGATTTTATTTATTTGAGCATCCAAGATTATTTGTATGTTAAAAGTTTAGTGTCCAAAGCCCTCAATTTAAGGGCAGTTCTTAAATTATGTAAGATATAGGGGGAAAGGGGGATGGAGAATCTTACGATCTCTTACGTAGGGGAAGGGGAAAGGGGGTTGAAAATAATGAAAAAAAAAGCTCTATGTAATTTAAGGACGGGCCCAGTACTTATCAACATAACAACTGGGTTCTTCTTACAAATTATATATGTTAAAATTTTAAATACGAACGCTCCACCATTCCCATGAGAATTCTCATGTGAATCAATTCAGGATATGATATTTCAATAAAAATGGCTGATGGTGGGAGGTCAAGGTTCGAATCTCAACCGAGTCCACTTGTGGTTCACTATAATGTGAGTTAACTTACTCTAAACTAACTTCCTTAAATTGAGCTGTTGATAGCCACGCTTGTTAACTGACGGTACAAAAAAAACTCATAATCACGGCCGATTAAACGAGAAATTAGGTACAGGATTACGCTTTAAACAGAAATTGCATCAAAGTATAGTTTTTATCAAAATTTATTGACACAGAAAAATCGGGATCAATTAAATATTTTTGTCATTTTAAAATAATAATTTTTCAATTTTGATTTATTAAAAAAATGCAGAAGTGTCCGCGTGGTCTAACACGCTACTCTCGCTGTAGACTAGACAAGGAGATTGAGGTTCGAATTTCGGTCGGGTGCACTGAGGGGGTTTTTCCAAAATGCTTTTATACTCTCCCTCCACGAAAATGCAGATACACTTCATATTAATGTAACCTTCTTAATCCCTAAAACTATTAGCGTAATTTAGTAAGTTAGCGTATAATCCGAACTGTTAGTAAGACGTGGTGATTTTTTTAATGATTAAAACAATATATCTCTTGAATTAAAACGCTAAAAGTATTTTAATTTTTTCTTCTATATTAATAAAATTAAAAGTTTGTTTGTCTGTCATGAGCAATGCGTGATATCTACAACACGCGGAGGTCTGGAATGTAAATATTAGTAACTTCTGTGCATGAACACGTTTATCTAGAAGCAGGAATTTTAAAATATTTATTTGATTTTTTAAATTAATTAAAAATTGTGTTGGAAGAAATAAAATGAATTATTTTCTGTTTGTTTGAAAAAAAAATCATAGCCAGGGGTAACCACGCAATTCATTGCATGGTTACCTCATACAACGTCGGGTACTTCTGTTATTTTTGTGAATAAATCAAATAGCCTAAGTCGTAGAAGATATAAAAAAAATACGTTTGCTCAATAAATACTCGGTGACCTGGTGGTCTAGAGGCTAAGGTGTCTAACTTCTGTGCTACAGGTCCGGGGTTCAATCCTCGGTCCTGGCACAGATTTATCTGATTGCCAAACCCTTCCTTCACCTCTGACAAGACGTATTAATCACAACTTGTGAATGTGAGGAATGCCAGGCCTCCACCGTGGTTCGGATCCCACGTTAAACTGTAGGTCCTCCATTTCATCTCCCAACCATCCTACCATTGCACATTAGCGTAAGTGCGTATAACCCGAACGGGTAATAAGACGCGGTGATAATATGATAATAATAAATAATAATAATAATAATAATAATAATAATAATAATAATAATAATAAATACTTCATGTTAAGAAATATAGTTTTGTGAAAATGTAGGTCTAATTTTTGAATTATTTAAGAAGGTATGGTGTTTGTTTCAATGTAATATCCATAAGACTCGCCGAATTTAACATAACTGTATTAACATGGGCGATCCTATCTTGACTTTCAGCTTAGTCACAAGTAGGCTACGTCTCTAAGTAAATGATAATAGACACTGACACTAAATCAAGTTATTGATAGGATTAGGAAAATAAAAGGGCTTAAAGTTATTGGTGATTAAAACAAATTTTACGTTCTCTCTCGTACTGTAGCCTTCCACATGTTAATTTATTTTAATTTGTCTTAATATTATTAGTGCAAAGTACTACCTTTATAATTTGTACGCTACGCCACTTGTTTTGAAAAATAAATAATTCCATCTTGCCCACATGAGACGGTTCTGAAATAAACATTATACTAGTTGGGGACCCCAGACAAAATGTATCTCCACTGGAAACGAAATCAGTTCAGATGTTCCAAAAAAACATTTCTCTAAAAAAAAAACAATCTCAGAGATAAACGAAATTCTTTTGAAATTCTTGCGTCACTTTTATTTTCATTACGCGTCTAAACCTTTAGGGACAAGCAAGGTATTTAATTTTTTTTATAGTAATTAGTTCCTCTCATGTGTGTATGTTCCATATGTAGAATTTTTTTTTACTTTTAACCCTTTATTAGCCTCATTCTCTACCTAACATTTTTCATCACCCTCCCCCTCTTCATCCACGTTAGCTATTTACCTTATTGTTTAAAACAATTTCAAACTTTCAAACAAGGAGTAGAGACTATTACAAAGGTAAGTTCATCTTTTTAGCCACTTCAGTGGCCGAATGGTCTAAGGCGTCACTACCGCAATAGACTGGATTGCCGATGACTGGAAGTTCAGAATCCTAAATTAATTTCCGCTCTCTCTCTCTCCACGTAAATGCGGCTACACTCCCTCTAAATTAAACCTTACTCATTCCTAACACTTCAGCGTAATTAGTGCATAAGTCTATAGCCCAAACGGGTAGTAAGACGCAGTGCTAAAAAAAGAGTTAATTTTTAAAATCCACTAGTATTTGAAAAATGTATTAAAAACCAGTGAAATATATTTTCAAAGAAAATTATTTGAAAATATTGATATATCATTTCGTTTATAAAAAAAATACTGACATATTTTAAGCACAAATATGTGGAGTTATATTAAGTTATATTTGTCAATTTTAAAACGACATGACACTGAAATAATTTTGGTTATTTTTAAATACCAAACTTTTAAAGTACAAGCTCAGAAATATTGTTCCACTGTCATTTTTTTTTTCTCACCCGTTAGTGGTTTTGTTGTCAGAACACGCGTTGAATTACAAGTATAATTAGCTGTGACGTTTTGACAAAGAACGTAATTATATTTCCCACATGGAATAACAAGCTTTATCGCGAGTCTACCGCAGAGTATACACAACGAAAATATTAAACTGAGTTCTAGATTCGTCAAATCAGCCATAAATTAAGTGAAACCTTTGGTTAATGCTAAAAAACTAAAACTAAAATGTCACGCACTCTTCCTTTACTTGAAAGGAAGTAAGCTCATGGTTCCACTATGGCGCAGCATATAAGATAGAGCCATAGTATAATACGTCAAGGTAAGACTGCCACCTTTCAGGGTAAATAGTGTACAGTGCACATGGAAAGTTATTTTAGTTTTTTTTTCACTAATACTTCAAAATTAACATGATAAGTCTGGTAAATTATAAATGTTGGTAGCAGAACTCTCTGGTGGAGGATAATTTAACCATAAAAGTGTCAATACATTTTGTATTTATATTAATACATACTTAAAATTAAATATGTATATCTATTTAAAATGTCAAAACAATTACTTTAGATAATAATCCTTAAGAGTTACAACAATTTCCCACAATTTTCAAATTTCATAAATATTCAAGGAAGCTTAATTTTAGAGAAACGACAATTATTTCTTTCGACAGTAAGTTTTTGAGTTCTACTAAATTGTTTTTAATTTTATATACACCAACAAAACAATAATTTTAACGGTGTTCACTGGGGATGCGAACGTGGTCTCTTATCACACATGACGAACATATATCTAGGGTTTTCGAAAACAAGGTGTTTAGGAAGATATTTGGTAAAAAAAAAAGGGATGAACACATGTGTTAGCACTTAATTATTTTAAACATGAACCTGAATTAAAGGTGTGCAAGATTTTTTTGTCTTTGTATTCGGCCTGGATGTGAGAAGAATATTTGGATTTCATTCACCTGTACGCTGAACGCAGCACAAATTAAGGCACTCTTATAATATTTAAATAGCAACTTATAAATAAATTAGTGTGTCAGAATGCTACTGAAATATTACTAAATTAAAGATATAACGAAAATGTTGTTTATCACTGTAAATTTTATTTAATATTTTTCAATAAACTACTTTTTATAATAACATTTATATATGGAATGCATTCTGTTGTGTATTATTAAACTACTAGTTTTTTTTTTCAAGGTCCTTTATATAAAAACAATATTTTTAACAAATAGACTTTGAAGTATCTCAGATAGTAAGCCATACGGATTTGGATGTTCAAAGAAATACTTGTACTTTTGCCTTATTATTTTAAACACAGGGTTACGTAAGGTATTGCCTGAGACAATTTAAAAACTACTAATAAGGAATAGTGAGCGATAATTAGGGCAATTCGAGAGTTTTTTTTATTTATAATATTATTCACGCACTGTTTCCCCCATTTATATTCAACTAACAAACCAATAGATATAATTTAAAGAGCAACACAGTAAATAAATAGATAATGGCGTGTTTTTAAATTCGATAGTACGAAAACATAAACACTTCAAACACAGCAATTATATTTTATGTGAACAACTACTTACAAAATATTACAATAAATAATAACTAAAGAAAAACAGTATCGTTGTTAATCTGTCACTTTGATCATTTGATTATACTATTGGTAATCTAATTATATCACTAATTGCATAACGCGCACAATATTTCTCATTCACAGTTCATACATTTCTTGTAGTTATTCTCTGTTTAGTCTTTTCCGTCAAAATTACAATGTTTTTATTTATTTTTATTTTACAAAATAATTAATGATATTACAGTAACTGGTTTCCAATCTCTTTGTCCACCTCCCAAAATTCATCAAAATATATTTTTATATTTATTGGTACCCGCCTCACAACCCACCCATAAGGAGTCTATACCTACATGTCCTCACTGTTCACTTCAGTTTTATCACCTGGAGGCGAGACTTGCCCACTGTGACGTCACGGGTCCCAGCAGCAACAGTAGTACCGACAAATGTCGCGTGAAGGCGCCACTACTACTGTTCCCGTGCTGCATGGCGGCCGGGTGTTCGCCTGGAACAAGTCAGGACAGATTAGAATTAGCGTCAGGAATAGTTGGTTTCAATAGTATTTTTTACATTCATTACTGTTTCCAGCCTGTGACCTAGGTCAGTTTTTTATTCAACCCATATATTTTCCACTACCGGCTTACCAGGTCTGTCGTAGCTTCATGTGTCTTATAACCTAACTTAAGACTAGGACAGGCACAGCATCCAGTCCCCGGACATTAATTTACCAATGTGAAAGAGCAAACCCACATTTCAGCAATGATAAATTCGTTGACCATGCCGGAAATAGAACCCGGGATCCTTAGCTCAGTAGAAAGACACGATACTGACTGAGCTAAGGTGTCTGATTGGTTTCATTAGTCACTTTCACCAAAACGACCCATTTGTTTTAAGAACAATCTTTATATCAGTCATTTTTAAAAATCTAGACTGTACACTCCCATTGGTGTCGGCAAAATTGCGCCTTCCCAGAAAAAAATTGAAAAATGCGCCCTCACATGAATCATCACACTAATAGGTGGGAAAAGTGCACCCATACGACCTTGTCTGTCTCACCTAAATAATCTTAACAAGGTCTTGTGGGCGCACTTTTCTCACTTTCCTCACGACCTTACCGTTTCCACCGGCGTAGATCGGTTCATCGCATCCTTTCGCTTAGTAGAAAGGGGGGTATTTCAAATCGACTCATCGCACATCATGAGGTCTTTATGAGGTCAAAGTACATCGATTCATCGCACTTGTCTCTTTGCCTGTTGTTTAGGTTAGGTTAGGTTAGGTTAGGCTAGGTTAGGTTAGGTTAGGTTAGGTTAGGCTAGGTTAGGTTAGGTTAGGCTAGGTTAGGTAAGGTTAAGCTAGGTTTATTAATGAAATAGAAATTAGTGTGTATCTGTAAGCATTTGATGTGAACGTATAAATTGAAGTTATCAAACTAATTACTGACGAACTTTTACTCCATTCTTTGAATGTAGGCCAGACTCTACAAACACTTCGTTAGGTCCTTGGAGGTACTTGTTTTGTAAGTGTGTAAAACAGTGTGTGGGGCGCACTTTTCCCATCTAATAGTGTGATGATTGATAAGAAGGTGCAATTGTTACTTTTTTTTTCTGGGAAGGCACGGTTTTCCTGGTAGCAATTTTCCCTAATCCCTCCCAATCCCCTGAAAGGTAGCAGCCTTACCTTTGATGGATTACATTATGAACCTATCTTACAATCTGCGTCATAGCGGAATAATATAAGGTAAGCTTGCTACCTTACAGGGTATATGAAGGCTACAATATTGGAGATAATTATGTTCGATTTAATTGTAATTATTACTCACAAAACACTGGTTATTAATGCATTCATTTAATGTGGGATTGAAGTGGAATGCGAGTTAAAGCCAGTATTTTGGAAGTTTTTATAAACAAACCCTATTTTTTTGCACACAATAAATAAAATATCGCTATAGTAGTAGATGAGTTAGGTTTAATTGTATACACATGGTAATATCATTAAGAATTCATGTGGTAAGCACTAAAGTGCCAAAAAATAAACATTTTCAATATAAATAATAAACTACTTTGATTTTAAAATTTGACTTTAATTTTTTTAACTTAAAAGATATCTTTAAATTAAATATAACTAGGAATGTAAGAACCTAAATGCAACACCAAATTTTATCTTCTTTACTTTCTTTCGACTCCTTGGAGAGAGATGTATTGCGATCATCAAAAAAATCTAACTCTAGATTTTGATAAAATGTCGACGTTTAATTACACCCTGAAAGTGAAAAATGAGTTATTTGCGATGCAGTCTGTCTTTACCTCGGGCTAGAGCTGAAACCATTTTACCGATCAGGCTAAAGCTTGGTTTCTAGGGTTTTCATAAGAATCCCCCCTAGGTTTGAAAAAAAATAAGTTATCTAACCCTAAAATCAAGTGTATTTTACTGAAGGGAAAAAGGAAAAAAAATTCCCCAAATTTTCTCTAATGATTTGATTAGATTTGGTCGGATAGCCTGCAACATAAGGTCAAGGTTCTAATATCAGTCCAGTGCACTGTAGAAGGGAGTGGAGAGGGTTTAATTATTATTATTATTATTATTAGCACCGCGTATTACTACCCGTTCGGGTTATACGCACTTACGCTAATGTGCAATGGTAGGGTGATTGTAATGAAATGGAGGACCTACAGTTTAACGTGGAACCCGAACCACGGTAGAGCCTGGCATTCCTCACATTCACAAGTTGTGATTAATACACACTTGTCAGAGGTGAAGGAAGGGTTTGGCAATCAGATAATCTGTGCGGACCGAGGATTGAACCCGACCCAGCACAGAAGTCTGACACCTTACCCTAGACCACCAGTCACAATTCAGACTGACCAATAAATAATAACTAATATAATGTTACAGTATTAAAGGGTTGACCTTCCCAGGGAACCGAATCCAGTTCTACTAGGTAATACTGACTAAACTGACGTCAGAAAATAGTTTTTTTTTTGGGTGGGGGTAGCATCACGTTAGGGTTATACATTTACGTACTAATTTTGTTAATGGTTTTAGGGATTATGAAGGTTCAATCTAGAGGAAGTGTACACGCATTTTCATGGAGGGAGAATGGTAAACTAATTTGGAAAAAACTACCTTCAGTACATCCGATCCATATGTGAATCTCAATCTTCCTACATAGGCAGTCTTTTGCGAGAGTAGCGTGTTAGACCACTCGGTCACCGAAGCGGGGAGGGCTATTTTAGAACAGTTCTTAGTAATTATGTAATGTCCCACCTTGTGAACCCTATGTTGTTTCAAAAAAACCTGGGATGAACTATATCTTATTTTCATTTATCTGTTTTGTGTAATAAACTGTATTAATATTCCTAATACACTTTATCTAAGGATGAGACTGCAGTTTTGAATATTTTTATATTTTAAATTCGAGTTTTCTCTTTATTTAAATTTTAATTTAATTTTTAATTTTAGAATATTAAAGTCCATCAGGTAGTTTAAAAGTTAATATATTTATTTAATATTAAATGTACTTACTGGATTCGTTAAACAATGAAACAAAGGGAAGAGCTGAGCTAGCACACAAGTTCCGCTACCAGATACATAAATCTTTTCTTAAGTACAGAGCGGCTGCATTGTCCAGCCAACCAGAAAAATAGGATTTAAACACACTAATATGATAGTTGGAAATTATCAGGCTATAAGGCCACAGTCCATGATGTCATCAGAATATTCGAAAAGACTCGATCAAGAAACGGAATCTCACTTTTACCCTAAATTTTACGTGTACGGCGACATGTGCTTCGCACGAGTCGGTTGTATGTAAGATGAAACTGTTCATTAGCACAGTGATAACATATATAAGAAAATATGTTCAAGTGATAAATCAGTATAATAGTCATAGAAGTACATTTATTGTGCAAATGGGAATTTCCTTATATGGTAAAGGTAAAGACAAAGCGATACCTAATAGCCGTGCATATTAATCAAGATTAATATCATAATCACTTCATTACTAGACATTGAGCTAGCCAGGGACAGATATCAAAATTATATGGTCGTCGTCAGAGGATATTATAAATTTGGCTTCTAGCTTTGAGGCATGTATTTCATCTTCATCGAGATTCGTCGGGGAGAATATTATACATTTCCGCTAACTCAGGGGTATTACACCGGCTGAGATTATAACTATCTAAACCCAGGACCCCAACCAGTACCTGACACTATGCTAGTAGCCAGTTAAAGATTGAGACAAAACCTGGAAAAAAACCCCACAATATTCAGACGGAACAAAAAATTGAACCAAGATCCCTCCGTTAAGCACCAACATTCCTTTCTCTAAACTGGGTAATAGATTAACAAGGCATCGGTGACCTGGCGGTCCACGGGTAAGGTGTTAGACTTCTGTGCTGGGGGGTCCGGGGTTCAATCCTCGGTCCCGGCAAAGATTTATCTGATTGTCAAACCCTTCCTTCACCTCTGACAAGACGTGTATTAATCACAACTTGTGAATGTGTGGAATGTCAGGCCTCCACCGTGGTTCGGATCCAACGTTAAACTGTAGGTCCTCCATTTCATCTCACAATCACCCTACCATTACACATTAGCTAAGTGCGTATACCCGAACGGGTAGTAAGACGCGGTGCTAATAATAATAATAAGGCATCGTAGTATTATGGTAGAACGAAAGTTTTAGGGAAGTAAAGCTTTGTGCGGTCAAAATTGGTAATATTTTAATCTATTAGTAATTTTTAATCAGTACTGATAATATACAGTAAACTACCAACTATCCGCGGGCGGATTATCCGCTTTGCGGCTTAACCGCGGCATTGCCAACAGCAGGGGATACGTCTTTGAAAAACGCCGCTTTGATAGAAAACACAGGGCTACTTATTATTGTACTCAGTAAATCTCTAAGGAAGAACAATCGCTAGAGAGGCAAAAAGTTTATGCAAGGGACTGCACTGGAATGGATTGATAACCTTCTTAACTAACTATCTGGAACAGGATGTTATGGACAATACATAGCAGAATTAGGAAAACGAAGCAGCTGCAATAAAGCAGAAGATTAATACTTACGTTTCGAAAGGATGTGTCCATTTGGAGTAAACTGTACATTGATTTAAAGTGTGTTTTATGATATTAGTGCGTGAAATATGATGTGAAATAGTTATGATATGATGTGTTCATAGATGCAATCACGATAGGTGAGTACTAGTTTGAATTGAATGTGCTACACTCTTGTTTTACTAAATATACGGACTATCCGAGGTTTTGGGTTATCCGTGGCACTCGTCCCCTCGGATAACGGGGAGTTAACTGTATAGGACAGCTGCATATTACATGACTTGATGTATGCATGTATAATTTTTTATATATTTTTAAATAACTTTTTAACACATTTGTTCCTACTATATGATTGTTTCACTGTGTGAGCTTCATTGAATATCTCAAGGAAATTCGGGTTTTTAAAAGAGACATAATGGCCTTATCATAGTTGAGAGCATTACTGCACTAACACAGGTTATTAACCCCAATTAAAACCACCGTTAGTCCTATTGTCCTTGATTAAGTTAGTTTATAAGTAGTATGGCCATATAAAACAAATTTTGAAACAAAACAAAACAATAAAATTCTTTACTAAAACAAAGTTTACTTTATTCTGTCTTAGTGTATAAAAGTTTTGTACTGTAACTATGGAATCATTATTTAAAATAAGCTTTCAATATAATATACAAATAATAATAAACTTATATAATTAATTAGAGGTTAGATTATAACAATATGGTAAAATATAATATTAAAATACAGTAATTATAATATTACATAAACATAACACATGTTTAGATATTATCGTTGCATGATTATATTAATTAATATTTCTTTTATATGAATTTAAAGGGCTAGAAAAAAAGGTATTTGCATAAGCACTTATCTTTTTCCACCTAACCGATAATTAACTTTAAAATTAATTTTCCTTTTTTTTTGCACCATGTTTTTACTACCCGTTCAGGCTATACGTGTACACGATAATTAATTTAATGTAGTAGGGATGTGGAAGGAAATCTACCCACATTTGCATGGAAGGAGAGTAGAATATCATTTAGGTAAAATAAAACTCTCAGTAGAGCCGACTGGGATCTAAACCCTGATATAGCTGTCATCAGCAGGCCAATCTAATACGAGAGTGACAGCTTAGATCATTTGGCCACTGAAGTTAGTATGCTGGCATTTAAAATGTAGCATACTAAAAAATAGAGAGTAGGCTACCATATCATATCATCATTATCAAATGTTTACAGCCTGTGGCCAGGTCAATTTAATAAAACGCCTCCATATTCCTTTATTCTTCCACTATTCTTCCTCCTTTAATTGCTTCCATTCTTCTCCTTTCACTTGCATACTTTCTGTTATCTGCTTCTCCCATCTCTTTCTTGGCATCCCTAGTGGTTTTTTCCCTACATACTTCATTTGGCATCCTCTCTTTTTCCATCTTCATTACATGTCCATACCATCTCACCCTTGCTTCCTCTACTATCTCATGTACTCCAACATCCTCAATACACATCCATACCATCTCAGTCTTGCTTCCTCTACTATCTCATGTACTCCAACATCCTCATTACATGCCCATACCATCTCAGTCTTGCTTCCTCTACTATCTCATGTACTCCAACATCCTCATTACATGTCCATACCATCTCACCCTTGCTTCCTCTACTATCTCATGTACTCCAACATCCTCATTACATGCCCATACCATCTCAGTCTTGCTTCCTCTACTATCTCATGTACTCCAACATCCTCAATACACGTCCATACCATCTCACCCTTGCTTCCTCTACTATCTCATGTACTCCAACATCCTCATTACATGCCCATACCATCTCAGTCTTGCTTCCTCTACTATCTCATGTACTCCAACATCCTCATACATGTCCATACCATCTCAGTCTTGCTTCCTCTACTATCTCATGTACTCCAACATCCTCATTACATGTCCATACCATCTCAGTCTTGCTTCTTCTACTATCCCATGTACCCCTGTACCCCTACTCTTTACCGGATAACTTAATTCCTAATCTTGTTTCTCCTCGTGACAGCTAACAGACTCTTCACAAATTTCATTCCCATGGCTTCCACTTTCCTAGTTTCTCTTACATTCAATATCCATATTTCTGCTGCATGTGTGACAATGGGTACAAGGTACGCCCTGTATAACACTTACACTTCAAGAACACTTCTCATCTCCATAGCAGGTCTCTTACACACCTGTAGAACAACTCTCTCTGCTGTCCTCTTCTCATTAGATCCTCTCTACTCCCACCTTTCTCCTCAATCACGCTTCCAATATATTTTACGTTCTGTACTTTTCTCAGCTCTACTTCATCCTACTTTATAGCTTTATTAGGACTTACCCTTTTCTTGTCATTACCATCACTCCACTCTTTGCTACCATATATATCCTATAAACATTTGTCAATAATGTGAAGGCAGTTGAGAGTCAGAGGGAAAGAGAAGGATAGAGGAAGGACCCCCTCTCAAGCTTCAGATTCACAGGCTGACACTCCAACCAACCCATAGCTTACAAAGAACAGCCCGCATAGATTAAACGAGAGGAACGGTACGAGTAGACATTCCCAACATCTCTTGATATTTATACAAACAATTACAAAAGTATAAATGCTTTTCTTGAATCCTGTAGATTGACCCTTGTCAGTTTTTTTTTTTTTACTTTCTTGCGACCCTTCAGAGAGAAAGTATTGTGACCGTAAAAAAAATAATTAGATATCTTGCTGGATATTGACGTTTCATGACTACTTGAATCCGGGAAAGTGGTTTACGTGATGCTGTCTATCTGTCTGTCTGTCTGTCTGTCTGTCTATTACTGGGAATAGAGCCTAAACCATTTTACCGATCAATATCAAACTTACCCGCTTCTTTGACTAGACTGAAGATGACGTTCGAATCTCGGTCGTATTTACTGGGAGTGGTTTTTGCTAAATGGTTTTCCACTTTCTCTTTCTACGGAAATGCGGGTAGAATTTCTTTAAATACAACCTTTCTCATCCCTTAGACCATTAGTACATAAGCGTACAGCCCAAACGTGTAATAATAATAATAATAATAATAATAATAATAATAATAATAATAATAATATTTAGCACCGCGTCTTACTACCCGTTCGGGTTATACGCCTAAGTAATAATTACGCTGATAGATTAGGAATTGGGAGGGTTGAGTTTAGAGGAAGTGAACCAGCATTTGCGTGGAGGGAGAGTGGAAAACCATTTAGGAAAAACCACCCCCAGTTCACCCGACCAAGATTCGAACCTCGATCTCCCCGTCCTCGGCGGTCGAGCTCAACACGACTAGCGCGTTAGTCGACTACGCCACCGAGGCGGGCCCCAAACGTGTAGTAAGACGTGGTGCTAAAATGTATATATATATATAACTTTGTATCTATGGTTTTCATAAAAGGTTCCCCAGTGGTGTCTTCGGAATTATATTCTAACCCTAAAATTAACAGTAGTTTATGTAAGAGCAAAAATAGAGAAAAAAAAAAGTTTTTCTCGAAATAAAATCTAACAGTTTTGATTAAAATTCGATTTCAGGCATTACAAACGGCGCATCTGATTTTTCCAGAAAAATTACTTGGAGTGTATTTTACTCAAGCGGATATCTCCATTTGTGAGATCATCCCCGCCAACTCTTTGACAGAGACTTATCATTGCAAAGTTGTACGATCACTAATAGTGAGTTGCTCTTCGGTGGGTTATCTATGCCATGCAGTTGTATAGTTTTAGTGGTACTTAGAAAATAAGAATAATAGGAGATGAAAGTCTTATTTGCATCATCCTATTACCAAGCGATGTTTCATGTGACCAGTCACACACATTATTTCAAATGCTGAAAATTCCCCCAGAAAGATTAAGTTTATTTACTTAGCACCGCATCTTACTACCCGTTCGGTTTTTACGCATAAGTACTAATTACGCTAATGGTATCAGGAATAGGGAAGGTTTAATTTAGATTAAGTGAGCCCGCATTTGCGTGGATGGAGAGTGTAAAAGAATTTAGAAAAAACCACCCCAGTTCATCTGAGCGAGATTTGAACCTCGATCTCCCCGTCCTTGGCAGTCTAAAGATTTATATTATTACGTATTTGGACGTGATATATATCCATACTTTTGTTAGAAAATACTTTTCAATGATTAAATCAAAACTTTGCAGAGCTAGGTACATCACTAGACCCACACCTCTAGGCACGGGATCTATGGGCCAAGCTAATTTAATACCTTTAAAGCAAATTCGGGTACATTTCCTATTAATTATACCTTAATCCACGCACCATTAGCGTAATCAACATATATGCGTGTGATCTGAACTGGCAGTGAGAAATGTTGGAGGAAAGAGTTCACCAAATGAAAGAATTGGCGTTTCACTTGGATTAACAATTCATTTAAAATTTAACCCACTTTGGTGGCCGATTGGTCTATGGCACTACTATTTAAATATACTAGACTGCCGATTATAGGAAGATCGAGTTTCGAATCTCGGTCGGGTGTATTTACGGTGCGGTGACCTGGTGGTCTAGGGGTAAGGTGTTACACTTCTGTGCTGGGGGGTCCGGGGTTCAATCCTCGGTCCCGCCACAGATTTATCTGATTGCCAAACCCTTCCTTCAACTCTGACAAGACGTGTATTAATCACAACTTGTGAATGTGTGGAATGCCAGGCCTCCACCGTGGTTCGGATCCCACGTTAAACTGTAGGTCCTCCATTTCATCTCACAATCACCCTACCATTACACATTAGCGTAATTGCGTATAACCCGAACGGGTAGTAAGACGCGGTTCTAGTAATAATAATTATAATATTTACGGTGGTTTTTACAAAATGGTTTTCCACTCTCCCACCACTCAAATTCAGGTACAATTCATCTAAATATAACCACCCTCATCCCTAAAACAATTAACGTAATTAGTACGTAAGCGTATAACCCGAACGGTTAGTAAGACGCGGTGCTAACAAAATAATAATTTCATAAGGTTTCTTATCCGATGTATTTATTTTTTTCTGTGAGAATTTTGTGGGTTAAAATGTTCTGGTCAGTTTCATACTGGCTTGAAAAAAAAAAAAAAAAAAGGTCTGCTATTCCTGCGTCCTATTATTGTCTCCAAGACCGACCCAGACACTAAAACACACGTGTCTGTACGGTCCCAAATGAACGCCATATTTCATCCACTACGGCCTCTTGGACTGTTACACGGAGCGGTTTGGTCAAACCCGTATGTGGGAGCCGGGAACTGTCCCAGGGTATGTTATACATTGAGACATTCATCCAGCAGCTCGTTTACTGTCCAACTTTAATGGGAAGAGCCTTATCTGATAGATAGAAACACTTACTAAATTTACTTTAATGTATTAAAACGTCAGGTCATGTTATCTTTAGCTCTCACTTATGATAGATGTCATAAAATACCCCGTTAAAAATGTTGGCCGCAATGTTTGCGTTTTATAAAGGCCATGCCTATGAAAATTGTACTAAATCAATTGCATTTTCGAAACGGTTATGCACTCCGGAGTTAAAGATTACGAATAAAGGCCCCGAGTTCATATAGATAAAGTTTTTTTTTATTTAGCACCACGTCTAACTAACCGTTCAGATTATACTCATATGTACTAACTACACTAATGTGTTAGGATGAGAAAGGCTTAGTTTGGAGAGGAATTATATACATATTTGAGTGGAAAACCATTTAGGGAAAAACCACCTTCCTTACTCCCGACCGGGATTCGAACCTTGTTCTCCCCATCATCGGCAATACAGTATATCGTGAGAGTGACGTCTTAGACCATGCGGCCACTTAAGCGGTCTAAATACAGGTAATAAAAATGTTTGTTTAGACACTTAAGTTTAGTTAAGTGATCACAAGCTCACTATTTTTTTAGTAAATTTAAATATTACTTAAACTGAATTTATTAGATGAATTTTATTTATTAGTTTTTAATTACTTTGCAAAAAATTGATAAATTTTTATACATATTCAATATTATTAGTGTATTTACGGTGAAAAATACATTGATAAAAATTTGTTTATCACTCAAAATTTATAGATTTGATTATCGTGTCACTTCTAATCGTCATGAGAGCTAAGATGTTAGGATTGAAGTGCCCTGGAGTGCCAGTAACACCTGCTGTGGCAAGGGGAGTGGTAGTTTTACAATATCATGAGAGCTAAGATGTTAGGATTGAAGTGCCCTGGAGTGCCAGTAACACCTGCTGTGGCAAGGGGAGTGGTAGTTTTACAATTCATGAGAGCTAAGATGTTAGGATTGAAGTGCCCTGGAGTGCCAGTAACACCTGCTGTGGCAAGGGGAGTGGTAGTTTTACAATCGTCATAAGAGCTAAGATATTAGGATTGAAGTGCCCTGGAGTTCCAGTAACATCTAATGTGGCAAGGGTAGTGGTAGTTTACCAATATCATGAGAGCTAAGATGTTAGGATTGAAGTGCCCTGGAGTTCCAGTAACACCTGCTGTGCAAGGAGTGGTAGTTTTCCATATGTCATTATCGTTGTGGATTTCCCTACCATCTCCACTGTAATGTGGGTGCATCTTTATAAATTACCTTTCTCATCCTTGGCTATTAAATTAACTCCCTAGTCACCATAATATATCCGTTTCGGTGGCACATGGTCTAATGCGCTACTTTTGCAGTAAACTAGACTGCTGATAACGAGAAGATAGAGGTTTGAATCTAGGTTGGGTGTACTGAGGGTGCTTTTTCCTAAATTGTTTTTAATCTATCTCCACACAAATTTGGGTACACTTTATCTAAATTCAACCATGATCATTCCTAATAAATTAGCGTACAGACCGAACGGGTAGTAAGACATGCTGATAAAAAATAACCATCTCAATTAAAACAATTATCCTCGTATTCGAGTGTTGAACGCCAGATAGTATAAAAAAGAATGCATTATAAGTCAAATTAATTAATTGACATTAATTATTATGCAAAAATGTAGATTAATTTTGGTTGCGGGATACAGCTCTAGCTGGATACAGCTTTCAATTAAATCAGATTGAAAAAATGACACCTGGGCACGGGAGTCGAACCCATTGGTGCTTTGAGCCAAAGATTCTTGTCTCATTCTCGTTTACATGTGTATTTTTCCTACTATCTTTAATTTCATTGAGTACTGAATTTAGTTACGTCAAAACTTGAGTTTTATTTAAAAAAAACTCTCAATCCTGCACGGCGTTGCCCGTGACCCACTGGGGTATAAGAATCACCCCCCACAAAAATGGTTTAAAATTACGGTCTATTTCGTAAACTTTTTTTCCGAGGAGGATGCGGCATATTTTTATCACAGTTATCTCGAAACGTAATTCTAAACCATATTAACAACATTTTCTTCAAAAATTTGTTAAAATAGCCTAATTAAAAAGCTAATTAAAAATTTAAAAATCCGGCTTCGATGTGCATTCGGACCCCCTTCCGTCCACCTATGTTAAAAATTTCAGACCTTTGCGTGCCGTAGATTTGGCTGGACATCACACACACACAACACACACACACAAACACTTCCTTTTATTACTACAAATAAAATATTGGTTTTATAAATTACGGTATTTCTTCTTATTCCAACGCATGAATTTATTTTATCTTCCCCAAGCATCTCAGGATAAAGTTTCTTCGTCAGCCATGACAGAACAAAGTTAGTAATTGGAACCTTAAGACAACTAGACCCGAGAGAAAAGGCACTGACATAAATACGATTTGAGAGGAATTCTACTGACGTAAATAAATACGAGGCAAGAGGACATTTATAAATTAAGGGAGAACTAGCTATTAAGAGAAAGTGAAAATGTAAAAAAAAAAAAAAGTTGAAATTTATTTAGAGTGAATTAATTTTATTTCTTTGCCATTATAGTAAGTTAAGGCCTTCATTCCAATAAGTTTTTAAAATCATATGAAAGTTAATTTAAGATACGAATGGATACAAATAAGTGATGGTAATTGAATTTTATTTAAATTTTACGCTATGCTTTTAGCAAGGGTATATTAAAAAAATTGTCATTTGCTTTTTAAAGCATTCTTTGCCACCTTAAAAGAGGGTTGTGAAAAAAAATGCTGCAATATTCACATTAGATTTAAAATTAATGGTTATAATTACTATGCATTTAAAAGTAGTTTAAAGATTAATCACGTGCTTTTGGTGTTCACGTGAGTATAAGGTGTCAGACTCTCGATGATAGAGAGAGTGGACGAGATTTATATTTATGTTGGATGCACCAAGGATGATTTTCAGATTTTCATTACATTTTTTAATATTCTCTTCGTTTAAAGCAGGGGTGTTAAACTGGGGTCCATGAACCCTTAGGTGCTCCGTGGAGGGCGTGGGGGTATGGGGGGGGTGAGAGGCTCTGTGACCTGGGCGAATAAAATAACATACAATCGCATTGCTTTCCATGTAAAGACATTAGAATAGTTTTCCGTTGATAAGAGTTACAGAAAAACAACCTACCTTGCCATAATTCAGGTCACATCATTTTATGACAGCTTTGCTTATGGATTTGCCAGTGAGTTACACTAAGTCGTGATTATCCGGCCCTCCTTACTATCCGGCCTGGTTATGGTGTTAACAAGTCCGTTTTAACATAAATAAACCGGTACATATCCACTATAAAACATTTACTGAATTTATAATGTACTCCATTTGACACTCTATTTTCACTTGTTCTTGCTTTGTGGCTGATGTTTCATTTCCAAAATAAAGTGCTGTATGGTAAGATTTTAAAAATTTTTCTGTTTAATTTTTACCGTACCCCTAAAATAACAGTATTCCTATTTTACATCTCAATCATAAATTGGGCAGATTCTATTAAAACAAAGTTAAATGTTCAGTGAAAATTAAAAAAAGTAGACAAACCAATAAGGAAAATTATTTACACTCGGATTCCGTATTATCGTGTTTTCCGTTATCCGGCCCAGTATGCCCCACTCTAGGCCGGATATGGACTCTAGTGTATTTGTTTTTGCTATGGTAGCTCTGATTCGTTTGCTGCCACATACATCAGGGGTGTCAAACTGGTTTTACCATAAAGACCACATTGAATATTGAAAATAATGAGGGGCCGTATTTCAGAAAGTTCAATATTGTCACCATCTTTAATGGATTAATCTTAATTTTAAAATCCTTACTTGAACTTGAACGGTTGGTAAGACGTGGTGCTATAAAAAAAAGGAGAGGTTTGCAAATTAATTCCTTTACCCCCAAAAAGTTAAAAGTTAGCTTAACAAATTTTTATTTAATTTATAAAAAATCTAAACTAATCTCACTGCTTGATTGATAAAATAATTCTTTAAATTAAAACAATAATCATGGATATTAATAAACAAATGGCTTGTCATACTGAGCTGCTGATCGTAACATCATTTTTATCCAAACTTTTACCACCAATAGATAAATAATAGATTAAACAAAATACATCATTCATGATTTATTAACTTAAAAAAATAAATAACTTCCTTCATTGGATTGTTATGTAGCTAAATGCCTTGGTCTAAATGTTCAAAAATTAAAATATAAAATTTAACATTCCCATATGCATTGTTGCTCTCGGACATTCTAGAACAAAAGAGGCCATGAGTTCGATGTTGGTCTTTTAAAAGAAACAACAGTTTCGTGTTACTTCTATGTCTTCTTTCCAAACCATTCTCCTTAAATGTTTTCTATTCTTATCCTCATCCGAGCTCGTTACCGTGATGAAGATTTGCGGGAATCCCTTCAACAAAGTCGGATCCTGAAGAATAAAGTGTTGTTTTTTTTTTGGTAGAAGTGAGTGGGGTCGGAACTAAAGCGCGACCTGACTTCTACTTAATGCTATCTCTATCAATTATAAGGGACTAAGTTGATATCCTTTGAGCGTCTCCATAAATCGGGGGAAAAGACGAAACTTAACACAAATGCCGTCTGTCCGTCATTACGTTTTAATGAGACTACGCTTTACGATTAGTTTTTGTTTGGACGAAATTCCTTGGGAAAAAGAACATGTCTTCTCATACATTTTATCAAACAATATATTATTATTAAGGCTGTGCGAGTACTAATTTATTTTTTAGTTCGAGTCAACTCTTAGTAGCTGCTCTAACTAGACTAGAAGATTTTTTACAATAACTGAAAAATTTGATTACCGGAGTTTCGATCCATTTCCTCGAAAATTCCTAGTTTAATTTTTTAGCACCACGTCTTACTACCCATTCGATAATACGCTGTGTACTAAATTACGCTAATATTTGTAGGGATTGGGAAGGATATATTTATAGGAAGTGTACCGCATTTGGGTTGAGGTAGAGTGGAAAACAATTTTTTTTAAAACACTCAATTCATCCGACTGAGATTTGAACCTGATCGCGTCATTTGCAGTCTAGTCTACTGTCGAGATTATACGTTAGACCATGCGGCCACCAAAGAGGGTCTAGTTTGATTAGTTTTACTTAACATTAATAGCAAAAAGAGTTTATCAATATTTCCTTTAGACGAGTTAAAAAAATTGTACAATATTTAAAAATTATAATTTATGTGATTAGAAAGTTTTTTTACAAAAAATGTAATTTAAAAAAAAATTTGCTTGTATCCATCTATTTATGACAGAAATTCAACTAAAAATATTTCTTGCACAAATATTTCTAAAAGCTTGTCTAATTTGGAAAAAAAAAAGTTTTCATTCAAACTCACTCGAAGCGAAAAATAACTAAACGTACACCCTTAATTAATATTAAATTACCATACAATAAATTTCAGCATCGGTGGTTACGATGATTAAACGTCAAACTCTTTTAATCTGAGTTAAAACTAACGTGTTCAGGATTTAGTAATGTCGCTGACAGTTTATAAACATTCAACGATATTTTGAAGAAATAATAACTGTTGTAACTATAGCGAAACACCGGAAGTTACTGTTTTATTGATTTCCGAAAGAATTCAATTTAACTTAAATACCGGTCGTGAAAGTTTTCAAAACAAATTCGTTTATTCAAGTTTAGTCTGTGATGGAGAGGTCATGGATCGAATACCGACCGGATGTACTGGTAGTATTTGCTAAATTATTTTCTAAAATGTGGGTACATTCTACCTTGCTCATTCTTACTATAATAGTATAGTTAAATTAGAATATCCCAGTTGGGTAGTAAGACATGGTGCAAAAAAACCCACAGATAAACAAAATAATATTTATATCTTAAATTGAAAAATGAAAGCTGGTCACGGGAATCGAACCCGGGACAGCTTGTCTAATATGCCAATTATCTATCCACTGACTACCCAGGAGTCGTTCCTCGCCAAGAGCCATTCTTCGCTCATATTTTAAGGCAGAGTCTGTAAAAGGACGTTTGTAAATCTTCAGCAACATTTGCGCGATCAATTTAAAATCGAGAGCCAACATATAAAGCATCCAACTCAACTTGGGAGCTATATAGTTATGTAACTGACGATATCCACACGTCCATAACAGACTTTGCCTTAAAGTGTGAGTGAAGAATGACCTTGAGCGTGGGACGACTTCCGGATGACTCGGTGGTAAGAACTTTGATGTACTAAGCCAAGTTCTCAGGGTTCACATCCAGGTGTCATTTTTTTAATTCAAATAATACTATATTTTGACGTTAATGTAAATATCAGCTATAATAGCGTTTTATATCTAATTGGGAAATTTTATTTCAGTAAAAACATTGATGTGGATTCTGCCAACATTAGTAATGTTTGACGTATGAAGTTTTTAGCGGTTTATCTCGCTCTCTCTCTATTATATATATCTATATACCTGCCAGCAAGCAGTGAGTGAGACAATGTGACAATGTGACAATGTGTTCGTTTCTTAAATTTACTACAATTACCGTTTATAGTTGTTTGTGACCGTAACATAATATCTGGTAATCTTGTAATACTTTTAACTTTGCAAACATCTTTATTAAAAAACTATGAAATCAGACAAATAATTCCAAGTTGAGTGAAACTTCAATAATCATGACCTCAATAATCCTGATTTCCTTAGTACGAACTACGATACTTTTTTTTTTGATCTCATTATGACTTTATCAAAATTAACATATTTTGACCTATTACGAGCAAGTGAACTTATATTAAAAGAAATTACTTCAGTGGCCGCATGATCTAAGGTGTTATTTTCGCAACCGACAAGAAGCCGATGACGGGTAGATCCTAGCTCCAATCTCGCTCGGGTGCACTGAGGGTGGTTTTCCACCATCCCTACACGCAAGTGCGGGTATATTTCCTCTAAAATTCAACCTTCCGCCTACCGTACTAGTACAAGCATATAAACTAACAGATAGTACGAAGCGCTGATAAAATTAATTTAAAAAAATGAATACCAAAATTTATAAAGAGAAGATCAACAGCTTCTTCGAACCCAGTTCTCTTTCAAGTGTTACTTGTTAAGGGTGACCTGGTGGTCTAGGGGTAAGGTGTCGAACTTCTGTGCTGAGGTCCGGGGTTCAATCCTGGTCCCGGCACAGATTTATCTGATTGCCCAAATCCTTCCTTCACCTCTGACAAGATGTGTATTAATCACAACTTGTGAATGTGTGGAATGCCAGGCCTCCACCGTGGTTCGGATCCCACGTTAAACTGTAGGTCATCCATTTCATCTCACAATCACCCAACATTACACATTAGCGTAAGTGCGTATAACCCGAACGGGTAGTAAGACTTGCTGATAATAATAATAATACTTGTCTAACAATTTGGAGTCCGGCCCGTGATGTAGGGGTCAGTGCACCTAGCTACGAGCACAGGGGTCTCGGGTTCGATCCCCAGCTTGTACCTTGAGTATTATTCTCTTGAAGAGGAACTATCAAACTGTCACAAGGGGTTGGTAATTAGACTTGTTAAATTTAAGATCACTCCCGGCTCCCCCACCTCCAATATTCACCATCATCACATCATCTCATTGCTGGTCGACGTGTGGACAACCTCCTATGGTGTAATCTGGGCTTGGCTTTAGTTCACCAGAGAAGCAAATAGTCTACATACAGGAGCACCGACATTGCATGTCATATTCCACTCGGTCAGTGAAGCCAAGCACTTAAAAAACATACTACCCAGGCCCTATGAAAGGGGGCTTTAGGAGGTAAATTGTACCTGGGCCCATGGGTCTAAAAGGGCCTGGGAATTTCCTAAGATCTCAAATTTTTTTGACAAATATTGAAGACTAGTAGCTTGTTCATATATCCATTACTTGTACTGTTATTAAATTTTTAGTATAGGTATAAAAATATTTCTTTTTTTTCTTTTTTAGATATAAAAGTATAAATTATATATACATTTCTTTGGTCATATTTTTTCTTTTAGAAAGATTAATGAAAAATAGAAGGGGCCATGAAATAACTTTGTACACCCTGATAAAATTCCTCTCAGAGGTCCTGCCAACCCATCACTTCACTTTCGGTTTGATTGATTTCCAAACCGTATTAAAATTTTCAAGTCAAAATACTGTATAATCCAACAAATACATAGCTTTTCTCTGCTGCATGTTCAATATTTGATTTTTTTTACAATTTTTTTTGTAATAATTTACCAGTTAATTTTGTTAATCCGGACTGTCTAACAACCTTTTTTCCGTTTAGTCCGAACTATAAAAGTTTTGCCATACTTCTATTTTACCCTAATAAAAAAAATAAACACAAAAAACCACAAAACAAAATGATTGTCGTATGAGACACTATCGGTCAGCATCATACCAATTTTCATTTTTGTTGAATGTGACTCTTTTTCTATGGACTCGTATCTGAGGCCATGAGATAACCTTTTATCGCAACAAGTCACATACAGACAGGAGATAGTAGGAGATAAAAATATGAAATAATATTGAATGGAATATGAGGAATACGATGCACATACAACTATTTGGAGAGATTAAAAATCAACGCGTCATATTAGTTAGCAAACACAATAGTGTCACCTTTAATTATTTTTACATGTAGGAGAGGAATAAAAATAAAAACATATGGGGAACTCGTTGAAAAAAAATAGTTTCAATGTGCACGCTGACAATATTAAAACTAAAATCCATTATTTATTAATGTTTTACTAACATCAAATATTCTTTTTGTTTAAAAAGGAAAAAATATGAAAAAGCTACAACTTTATATTTTAAAAAGTCACGGAAAAATCATACCTACTTTCTCACATAGCCTATTGAAGCTTGGAACAGAACTTTCAAAACTAGATTATCAGTGAACTACCCTTGAATAGATTCTCTTCAGGAAAACAAATCTATCATTTTGAAAGCCACATGAAACATTCCCCAAATATCAATTTAAAAACAATTATTATAACAACTTTTAGGTAATCTCAAATTTTCAAAAATTTGTAAAAGACGTAGGGACAGAGAGACGTAGGGACATAGAGACGTAGGGACATAGAGACGTAGGGACAGACAGACGTAGGGACAGAGAGACGTAGGCAGAGACGTAGGGACATAGAGACGTAGGGACATAGAGACGTAGGGACAGACAGACGTAGGGACAGAGAGATGTAGGGACAGACAGACGTAGGGACAGAGAGATTCAGGGAAAGAGATACACAGGAACAGAGATACACAGGAACAGAGAGACACAGGAACAGAGAACTACAGGAACAGAGAGACACAGGAACATAGAGACGTAGGGACAGAGAGATGTAGGGACAGAGATATGTAGGGACAGAGATATGTATAAATGGGGATATACAGACACAGGAATGGAGAGAATGGTAAAGAAGGCTGCCCTTGGGGTGTGCGGCTGCAGAGGGCCCAGTGACTTGGATGACAGCGGTATAAGACAAGTTGGGGGAGAGGGGGTGTATTTTGCTTGCACGATCGTACAGTAGGCTCCCTGTATAGGAGAACCACCAGACAGTCGTGTTCGTATTTTGTTTGGTTTGCTGAACCTAAGAGTTCGGCCAGACTGACAAGCGAGCGAGCGAGCGAGTGATTAGCAGATAGCTCTCGTTAGTTGTTGACGAGGAGGCTCCGAATCTTGGATCAGTGAACTTAGGGGGGCTTTAACAAGTGATTTATTGTTGTGGTTTTCTCATCCTCTCTCCACGCTAATGGGGATTATTATTTGTAAAGGCCTACTATGATAATATTGAAGTATTTTAACATATCAGTTTATATATATATTATATATATATATGGTTTATGATCTTACCAATTAAATTAGGCCGTTAGTAGCAAGTGTGCTAAACCTATCGATAGTAATAAAAATGTCAAAATGAGAAGTTTTCCTACCCCTCAATGAACCAACATACAATAAATTGTCTAGCGCCTGTAAACTAGACTGTACCGGCTCGAGCCGCTCCAGTCTGGCCACCTCTCATTACAACCAATTGTTCTATTTTATATTTTAGTCGCTCGCTCCAGTCTGGCCACCTCTCATTACAACCAATGTGTTCTATTTTATATTTTAGTCGCTCGCTCCAGTCTGGCCACCTCTCATTACAACCAATGTGTTCTATTTTATATTTTAGTCGCTCGCTCCAGTCTGGCCACCTCTCATTACAACCAATGTGTTTATTTTATTTTTAGTCGCTCGTCCAGTCTGGCCGTCCCTAAAACGTTTATTGTTCTGTTTCACGATTGTCCGTTTAGTTGACTTAAAAGTAAACTTTAACTTTCGTTTGTGTTAGTGTCACAATTAGTACATTGAATGATCTGTTTATTGTATTACGTTAAAATTATACTTGGAGTATGGTGGTAATGTAATTATTCATATTTGGTATTAGGTGTTTGTAAAATGTTTCGTGAAAGTGACAAGTTTGGAAAATTGGTATATAGGTACAAACTACTGTAATAAAAAACCCTGAGGGGATAAGGTGGGGTGTGGGGGCTATGAAGTCTGCTCAGGGCCCCACGTCTGCTAAGGGTGGCCATGATGGTAGTTTTTTTCTAAGGATCTGAGCAAAGTAAAAAAGCAATATCCATTTTAATCTCAAAATAGAAAATGTTAAATATTACAAAACCTTTTCTGTATTAGAAAGCAAAAGTAAAGTAAGTTGGCCTATGTGCTTCTATAGCAATAAAACAAAAATATTAAGGAAAATTCAACATTAAAAATCGTGAAACGTTTAAAAAACAAACCATGCTCTTTTTATTTTTGAGTGTTTATTTTAAAACGAGAACAATACAAGGTGATAAATTACTATGCCAAAACGTCTTTCCAGAATAAACTAGCGATTAAAAATGCTACATCATTTATTTTATAGCTTGGTTTTAAAAATAAAATATTATTAAATACACGGTACTAATGCGTTGCATAAAACATCTAGAGAAATTAAAATCGTCAACTTTGAGGGAACAATTTAAATACGTAATTAACCTCATTTTTTCTATCAACATAATTAATGCAAAATGATTTTTTTATGGGTGTGTTGACTTTACACAAAGCTATGTGTAAAATAAATATAGAATAAAGTTTAAAACCATTGTTTAAGAAAAAATGTGCTAAAAAGCACATATATATAACTGAGGCGAACATATAAACAAAAAAGTAACTTACCAAAGAAGGAAAAAAAAAAGAGAACGATGAAAAGAATGGGAACTAGAGAATGTGGGATAAAATAGTGTTTAAAAGCACTTCAGGAGGGCACAAGCAACATAAATCTTAACAAAAGTAGCGGGAGACTGGGTCGCTACAAAGCCCCAAAAGAGTATCGTGGTGAGGGGTTTGGGGGGGGGAGGGGGAGTGGATGGGTGGGGAAAGAGGGGGTATAAGGGTTGTGGGTGACAACCCGGCCACCCGGTGCGACTGCCGACTATCTGCCTCCAGCTTCATCCTCTGGACCATGTTCACTGGTCATCGGCGACACACTTTTCATCCTACAACAAGTTCTCGGTGGGTGCGTGGACTGAATGTCTGGTTTCTTCCGGTGACTGGGGGGGTCAAGGTTCGAATTCCTTTGCGGGTATACCGAGAGCGGCTTTATAATAATTTATTTCCTACTCTCTGTCGTCACGAAAATGTGGGTACACTTCATATAAACCATACTCTACCCATCCTTAACTCATTAACGCAATTACCCGCTTCGGTGGCCGCATGATCTAAGGCGTCACTCCCGCAATAGTCTGAGCCACCGATAACGGAGAGATCAGGGTTTGATCCCGGTCGGGTGTATTGAGGGTGGTTTTTCACCCTTCCTCCACGCAAATGCGAGCACACTTCATCTAAACTCAACCTTCCTATTTACTAACACGTAGTAACTATTATTATTATTATTACTTAGCACCGCGTCTTACTACCCGTTCGGGTTATACGCTTAAGTACTAATTACGCTAATGGATTAGGAATTAGGAAGGCTAAATTTAGAGAAATTGAACCCGCATTTGCGTGGAGGGAGAGTGGAAAACTATTTATAAAAAACCACTCCCAGTTCACCCGACCGAGATTCGAACCTCGATCTCCCCGTCCTCGGCAGTCTGGCTCAACAAGACTAGCCCGTTAGCCAATTACGCCACCGAGGCGGGTAGTAATTAGTACATAGACGTATAAACCGAGCGGGTAGTAAAACACGGTACTAAAACGAATGTAATTAAATGCGTAAGGTTGGGACAAACAGTATCAGGCGAGAAGAGAGATTGTCACAGACTTTCAAGTTTTCAATTCTTTACCAGCCTCAGAAAAGTCGAAATAAAGAGAGAACGTTAATAGAATGTCCTCTTCTCTCTGTTACATGTGCGTCTATCTATCTATCTATTAGAAATTGGGAGGGTGGGTGGAGAGAAAGGAGTGTATTTTTATTACATTTATCAACCCTTCCCTAACGTTTTCGAAAGGGAAGGGGAAAATAAGCACATTTTTTTTCGATAGTAAATTTCGTGCCAACCGTTTTTTCCCTAAAGTATTGCATTTCCAATCGAGTACTGGCCCATAAAACCTTAATACATAACAAGAATGTTTTATATTCTGGTGTGTGTGTATATTTTTGTGTGTTTATGTGAACTTGTAGCAGCTATTTACATGTATGTAGCCAGTTACATGTGTACTCCTACCAACATTAAATTCTAAAATAAGTTTTGAGATGGATTAAATAAATTAATTAACTGAATTAAGTTCACTTTTTTAAAACTAGATACCTTAAAAATGAATGGTTTATCACCTCTAATAATAAATAAAAATAATTACTAAACATTAACTATAATAAAGTATTAACTCTTATTAAATCGAAATAAATAGATTTATTATAAATATTTTAATCCACCCTGATACAAAAGGTACAATAAATAAAATTCTTCAAAATACTTTAAATTATATCTCACAATAAAATTAACTATTAACAGAAAAAATATTTCACTAAAAATTATACTAAAACTAATAAAATTACTTCCCAAATAATTTATAAAAAAAATAGAAATAAAATGTTTATTTTCAGAACAAATCGAACCACATAGCTATCTCACCAGTATAACCACAAGTTAACCAAATTTGAGTTGCAATCAAACACCACAAGCGCACCTAAGATTTTGTGACAATACTATATTAACAGCGTACACACGTAGGCTTAAATGGTCTAAGGCGTCACTCTCACAATAGACTGTATTACCGATGATGGGTTTGAATCTCGGAAGGCTTTAAGCACCTCTTAGGAAATGGTAATTTCTAAAGAAATACACAAGCACTTGTCTGAAGGAAGGGTTTAAACCGCTCTTACAAAACAGGGAAAAGAGTGATTTCTAAGAAAATGCACAAACAATTGTTTGAAGAAAAGCTTTAAACCGCTCTTATAAAACAGGAGAAATAGTCACTTCTAAGGAAATGCACAAGCATTTATATAACAAGAAAAATAGTGATTTCTAAGGAAATGCATAAACTATTGTCTGACGGAAGGTTTTAAATACTTCTCATTCTCCCCATAAAACTAGTTTGGGACTGAACCACGGCCTTCTTAACCAGAGGAAGCAATGTGAGCCTTACAGCCCAACCGATAGAAGTTTTTAGAGGATAATTGTGGGAGGGGGTATTGAACATTTCTATCAATAAAATACAAACTTTTGTTAGTTTTAATCATGGAGGGGGAAAGAGCTGGGAAATTCGGTTGGTCAGGTGGAGATGGGTGGTATAAGGGGTAGGGTTTGACTTTATCCTAAACAACCAATTAATTACTCTCCATAGGATGGGGATACCACGGGACACGCGCGGATCAATCAATTAAACAACCATTTTAGGGCGGGATATTGATTGATAGATTGAGAAAAAAAAGCCGTTAGCTGATGAATAAGCCCGTTATATTCTACAAGAGAAATGGTAAGAGATTAGTAGGCGGGGGGAGATTTTACTTTTCATTTTATATATACATTTATAATCCGACAACTTAGCTCAGTTGGTAGCGTGTCTGTCTACTGAGATAAAGGTCCATGGTTCGATTTCCGGCATGGACGAAAAATTGATCATTGGTGAAATGTAGTTTTTACCCTTTCACAGTGATGAATTAATGACCGGGGGGCTGGATGTTGTGTCTTCCCTAGTCCTAAGTTAGATTATAAGACATATTAAGCTACGACAGGCCTAGCAAACCGGTAGTAGAGAATATATGACTTGAATAAAAGACTGATCCGGGTCCCAGACTGGAAACAGTAATGGATATATATATACACACACACAAAAACAAAAGCACGCAATAAAACAAACACACACAAAGCCACACACACACAAAACACATACTAACACACAAACACAAACACACACATATATATGGAAATATACTAATGTACACACACACATACAAACACACACACATGAACACAGGCATATGTATGAAAGTAGAACTGAAAAAGAAATGTAGAAGAGCGTATTTAAACAAAGGCTAATACCAACACTACACAAATCCGCTATTAATCCTTGGAACACAGGGCTGAGCTAGGAAAGGTAACAACTGAAGATGGAGGTAGGGATGGAGAGAGAAAGATAAATATAGTGTGAGAGGGAAAGAATGAATGTATATCTAGTTTGTTTAGCGGCGATTACATTGAATTCAACGAGAGAATGATAAAAGCTGGAAAGATGTCAAAACATTGAACAAACTTAGGATAGTAATAATAATTCTATTTACAGAATGCGTGAAATTTAAAATATATTTCTCAAGCTCTGTTTGCCCTGGAACTTTTTTTTTTAACTTATTAATGAAGGGTGGAAGGGGGTTCACCAGAGATTGTATTATCATATTTGAATTTCGTTTTCTATACAAAAAGCTATACCAGCAAACAACTTACACACTAACTGAAGCTATGATTCCAAAACTGAGCCTTACTTTTTATATCTTAAAAAAAAGTTAACAAAGTGAACATTTATTTTTTTAATACATTTTTCATAGAAATTCTTTAATATTTAACTCGGCTCAGACCCATCCTTTTTGATGTTATAATTATCTAAAGGTGTCTCTTTCGCCATGGACTGGGCTGTCGATAACGGCGAGATCAAAGGAAGGATATCGGTCGGGTGTAATGAGTTTTTATAAAGGAGTTTACACTTTCCCCAAGCAAATTATGTTACACTTCCTCCAAATTTGACCTTACTCCTTCCTAGCACACTACACAAGTGCAGTGCCAAAAAACCCTAGGTTTTTTTAAAATTATAGTCGACACCCAATCTCTGATTGTGATGGGGGTCATAGCTAAAATCAAACACAATTAATCCAAACGTTTCTAATGAAAACAAAATTAATTAGCAAAATTAAGTATTTTGGTATAATTATTACGCTACTACAATGAAACGAATTTTTTCTTCTTTTAAAAGCTAAGTGTCCAAAATCATGGTCAGGATTATACAGTTACATAAAAAAAAAAAAAGAGAGATGAAGTATTTTAATCGTGAATATTGTTCAACCTCAAGATTATGACAAATAATTAGTTACGTGGTTCCAAACTAAAAAAAATAGTTCTTACAGCTATGTTTATGTATTCTTAGGTCTAAAGCCGAAACGGATTTTGTTCAAACTTAATATTTAGATTGTAGTTATATTAATTTTAACTTTAGTAAGGAGAAAAGTAAATTGAAAATTTTTGTAAGGAACGTACTTTTTTTTTAAAAACAGATCAATGGTTTTACAATAAGTTAATATAACCTCAAAAGTGAGTTAAGAGATAGTTTATTGGAGAAGATTGAAAAAGAAAAAGTGTTTTATGAAAAATATTATATAAAAATAATTAAAAGAAATATTAGAAGTTATTTATGATAAAATCTTATGTCATGTATGATAAATTATATATACACAACCACTCCTTGATGATACTAATTATTAAAAAGTTACAGATCAAAGTAGTTATAATTAGGAGGGTTAGAATAGTCCCAGATTCTGGTAAAATAATCCAAGAGTTAAATTATTATATGAATTGGTCAAGGATCCGTCAATTATGATAAAGAATAAACATAGTAATCCCATGAAAGACAATTCCACTAAAACTTAATAAAAATTTTAGCAACTAGAAATTAATAACAGGGTGATTAGATGAATAATTACCAGTTAATATATTATGACATTAAAAGACATTGTGAAACACATGTAAAAGATAGAGGAATAGAAATTCTATGTAAAAAACAGGGTAGTTATTATAAACGTTATTACAACCTCCCTCTAAGCAAATGAAGGTACAGTTCCTCTAAATTTTGCATGCCTCGTCCTTAACCAATTAATGTAAATATGCGGATATAATGGACGGGTAGTAATACGTGGCTTACGGAGGAACATTTATCTTAGGATAACCCTAGTTTTCTGAAATCTCACACCCATTTCAGCTTTTATAATTTAACGTTGCACTTGAACCGACTGATTGTATCAGCAAACAACTTATAAACTAACTTAAATATAGAACAGACACAACAACAAGAACCCCGAACGTTAATTCATCACTGTGAAAGAGGAAAGCCACATTCCAGCAATGATACATTTTTCAGCCATGCTGGGAATCGAGCTCGGGGCCCTTATCTCAATAGAGAGATACGCTACCGACTGAGATTAGGTGTAGCTTTTCTTTAAATTAGCGACAGTTAAGGTAAGCGCCCACTGGGTCGGTACCGCACGGACAGAACAGAAAGTACAACTAATTCGTACCATATTTATTACCAAGATGCGCCCACTAAGACGGTACCACCGGCAACGGACTCTCCGCCGTTCCGCCATTCGACAGAAAGTCCGGATGACGGAATTAAAATCGAGTGCGGTCCGGAATTTTTGTCGTCACCTTCAACCAGATCAGGAAATAATGTGTGGTATTCACCAAACACAAGTATTTTCCTGTTGATGTTGTGAACCCAGAATCGTCATTCCCTATATTTTCTTCTCTCCTCTTCAATTAAAAGGCAACTAATAACTACAAATTCTTCCTCGCTTTTTAATTTAAATAATACGTTGAAATATCACTCACAAAAGTACAATTATAAACATGAAACAAATCCAACAATAACAGAAATGCAAACAGTACTTTCTTGAGGACGCAAACGAGAAGTTCACCTTCTGGCTCGAGAACAGCTGCGCGAACTGAGTCTCCACCCGTGACGTCAGTGCGGATAGTGGGCCCCCTCCCCCTTCCCCCCCCCCCTGTAAAATGTGTGGTCCGTAAGGTAACGACTCAGTGGGCGCTTACTTTTAAGCTACACATTTAAGAACATTCTTGGGTAAAATAAGGGTTTGAATCTTGGCCGCGTTTCTTGAGGTTGGTCTTTTACTCAATGGTTTCAAACTTTACCCCCACACAAATGGAGATACATATCCTATAAATTAAACCTTCCTAATTCCTAGCCAATCTGATTAGCTAAACGCTGATGTATCAAGGGGGGGGGGGGATGTCAGACGCGATGTACATACAGTAGCCCCATGGTTTCTTTGGTGCTGACTGACAGTTAACAGTTAGGTATATACCAAAATTTTGACTGTCAGAAGTGATAGCTGCTAAACACATGTTTTTTTTGCAGATCATATGGTTCGGCGTAGAGATACATAATTTGGTCTGGTAACTTTTCAAAGCCGTCAGCTGTCAGTCAGCACCAAAGAAGCCATGGGGCTACTGTACATACAATATAAAGGTGAGCGTGAGACTCACCGTTTAGCACGTGCACCATGACGCTGGCAGAGTCGGAACTGGACGGAGAGCAAGTGTAGTTGCCCGAGTCCAGGGGCAAAGCTCTCGAGATGAGCAGTCTGCTGGTGCGGGTCTGTTTCTCCGTCACGACGCTGATACCGCCTCTCTGCGAGTAGTTGATGACGTGGGCTCCGTGGTACCAGTAGATGAACGAAGGAGGTTCTGGCGTCTGGAGGACGACGCACGTAAGGTTGATGTCGCTCCCGCTCTTGATGTACAGCTCCGGGTTGCCGAGGATCTTCGCCTTGGACACTGCAGTATGACAGAGACAGAGAGACCACTATAATAGCCGCAACTCCACCAGACCCTCATTGTAGCAGTATGACAGAGAGACCACTATAATAGCCGCAACTCCACCAGACCCTCCTTGTAGTAGTATGACAGAGAGACCACTATAATAGCCGCAACTCCACCAGACCCTCATTGTAGCAGTATGACAGACAGAGAGACCACTATAATAGTCGCAACTCCATCAGACCCTCATTGTAGCAGTATGACAGACAGAGAGACCACTATAATAGTCGCAACTCCATCAGACCCTCCTTGTAGCAGTATGACAGAGAGACCACTATAATAGCCGCAACTCCACCAGACCCTCATTGTAGCAGTATGACAGACAGAGAGACCACTATAATAGCCGCAACTCCATCAGACCCTCCTTGTAGTGTAACCTTGTTACAACATGTAAAGAAAAGGTTTGTTTGGCTCACCTATTCTGCCCCCATTTGGCTCGTCTCGACAAGGCTCCACACAACAAACACATCACAGCACGACTCGTATCTGACTGAACTGAGGGACCTTGGTTTACTGCCCGCCTCTAATTGTGCCTCACCCAAAGAAAAAACAAGAGACAGTCGACTGGCGCAGATTTGTTGCGCACCGACGAGTGTGTTGTGAAAGTAACGGATCTATTGTGCGGCGCGCTTTTTGAACTAAGCCGAGACTGTGTAAGCAAGTTCCAGAACAGTGCTACCCCCCTTACCCCTCTTCCCATCCTTGCTTCCCGCGCTTTGAGAGCACGTGAATCCTATTGTGTGCATATAATGACAGGACTCTGTAGTGCCAGGACACATTTCACTACAATCTCTAGGTGAGACACTTTGGTCTTTGATAGGTTTAGCTTTGTCTATTTCTAAATTCTGTTTGGCACTAATGATTCAAAACTACCGTTTAGCGATATTATGTTAAAATTCAATCTTTATTTATTTTTGTCGGGTCTGCTGGATTTTGATTAGAGAACATGGTACAACGTAATACCATTGCACGGTTGGACCCAAAGCATTTGTCAGATAGGGTAACTCCTTTTATCCGCTTCACGGATGGGTTTACGTTTTAGAGCATCGCCATTTTAAGTGTAGTATTCTATTGGACTATATCATTTTGATATTTTGGTAAACTTATGTTTGATGATTATGTCACGTGTTATTAATAGAAGATAGTTTATTGGAGGTTTATACTTTGTTGGTTAAACCAGGGGCCGCGATCCCGCATGCCTATTCTGCTAACTTTGTTCATATGTTAGATTTCTCGACTATAGTAAATGTTTCAATAATATATCTTTATTGTACATTTCTATTGCGCCCAGTAATGGCTGTTAAGATAATCTTTTATCTGGAACACATTGTTTATTGCTCTAATAAATTGAGAGTCGCCGATGGTGACGGACTAATATCCTTATGATATTACCAGAGTCTATGGGTTACTATTGCTATCTTTGGATGTTATTATAATCTCTTTCAGATATGTACGAAGGTCAATTTAACCGTAAATTTGTTTTGAATTGTTTGATCAGGCCTTTTGAGCTTGGGGTCGTGCCCCGGGTCTTTTATTGTGTTGTTATTATTTTGTTTTGGCCATTGTGTATGAACTCTGCGTCTAACGCTAGGCATGTTTCACTCTCTCATCGAGTTTTTTTGTCATTTTGTTGAATAAAAAAAATAAAACTCTCTTGTATCCAACCTGACTGTTATTTATGGGTATAAGACCACACAAAGGGGGGTTTACAGTAGCAGTATGACAGAGAGACCACTATAATAGCCTCAACTCCATCAGACCCTCTTCTATAATTGCATCTCATGTTATGTCACAAGATGGTAGCTGAAATGTTACAATAGATAATAAACATATTGTTTTTATATTTCAAAGACAATAATGTATCATGATCTTTCCGTCACTATATACCTTTATGACGACCATCCTCTCCTTTAAGAATCCTGTTCGAAATGGAATATTCCTCTAGATTTAAACAATCCAACTACCATGGTGATTCTGAGATCGTTGTTGTGGTTCCATAGTTTAATATATCTTGCTTCCAAAGTACATACAAAATCAACTAATCAATTAATAAGGATACTTTCAAAACACAATTATGACTTAATTCACATTAATATCACGCATGAATAACTCCATCAAATATCTGAATTGATATATATCTGTTTACTGACATGTTAAACGATGGTAAATTGTTTGCTATTTTTCAAAATAACGTCTTGACGAGGCAAATGTTTTCCATTCGTCCCCTTGGACGATTCACCCCCTTAGAAAGAAATTGGCCAAGGTCACTTTCATTGTCACTTAAAAAACAACAGCACCTCGTGTTGGGGAGATCTTTTACAATGTGTCCTGTTATTTACTGTTAGTTTTTAAGGATCATAAATATTATTAAAAAAACACTATTTGTAGTGTACCCTTATTTTAAAAATTGGGACCAAGCGACGCTTAAGTTCACCCTTTACTTAAACTCACAAATCATGTTAAGGTTAACATGAAATATATATTATGATAAATAAAAAGTGGTTGTCTGGAGGTGACCTTTTGTCTCGCCAAGTTGTATCTTCAAGTTAATGAGGTACTGCTCTAAACCCAAATAATAATTTTCTTCTCTGAGACCGGCAATTCATCCACTGAGTTGATACTGAAGGTTTGACTGATATTTAGCTGACCTGACACTCATGCAACTCAGTAGATTTCCCCCCTTACCTCCACCAGATACAAAGAAAGTGTAGTAATTGGCAACTCACCAACGACGTTGAGCCTGAAGGTTTGACTGATATTTAGCTGACCTGACACTCATACAACTCAGTAGACTTCCCCCCTTACCTCCACCAGATACAAAGAAAGTGTAGTAATTGGCAACTCACCAACGACGTTGAGCCTGAAGGTTTGACTGATATCTAGCTGACCTGACACTCATACAACTCAGTAGACTTCCCCCCTTACCTCCACCAGATACAAAGAAAGTGTAGTAATTGGCAACTCACCAACGACGTTGAGCCTGAAGGTTTGACTGATATTTAGCTGACCTGACACTCATACAACTCAGTAGACTTCCCCCCTTACCTCCACCAGATACAAAGAAAGTGTAGTAATTGGCAACTCACCAACGACGTTGAGCCTGAAGGTTTGACTGATATCTAGCTGACCTGACACTCATACAACTCAGTAGACGGCCCCCTTACTTCCACCAGATACAAAAGAAGTGTATTAGTCGGCAACTCACCAACGACGTTGAGCCTGAAGGCCTGGCTGATCTTGGGCTCGGTGCTGACCTGACACTCGTACACCCCGGAGTCCCTCAGCTGAGGAGAGCTCACTTTCAGGGTCCACTCGTCCGAACCGTCCGAGTGCAGGCTCTGGAACCTCTGGTCGTTGGTGTAGGTGAGGATCCCGACCGTGAGGATGTGCAGGTCCCTCTTCCTGATCCACGAGACAGCCCTGTCCCCGAGGTTCCTCACGCGGCAGTGGAGGTACGCGCTCTGGCCCACGGTCGTGGTCATCTCCCGTCTCGTTGAGTTGTCGAAATAGGGCTGGGAGAAGGGCTGCTCCCAGTAGGGCGTGTGGTGGTCGATAACAGCTCCTGGAACAGTTGGGGATTATCGTTATTGAGGAGGCATGTTCTTTCCTGAGAAGTGATGCTTGTTATTGAGAAGGGCTGCTCCCAATAGGGCGTGTGATGGTCTGTCACAGCTCCTAGAACATTTAGGGTTGCTCTATAGTATGTCATCCCTGATTGTTAGGCCAATATACATACTACTTCTAGACCAATGGTCACATTTTCTGCAACTCGCACTTGTAGGCATACTAATATAGTCTGGTTTGCCGGTGACAAGAAGGTCATACTTCTAGTCCCAGCCAGGTGCAGCGAGGAAGGTTTTACCTACATGGTTTTCCACACAAATGAGGGTACAATTCTTATAAAATCAACCTTATTCATCCTTCAAACAATCGCTTGGTTCATATGCGTACGACCCGAGTGGTCGCTATCACTGGTGCAGGCTCCTGATTTAATGAGCTATCTATTGGCCTTAGTATCGCACGCCTTTTGAAAAAGTCATGTATTTTACTTAACACTGCTTCTTACTACCCATTCGGATTGCACGCATATGTAAAAATTAGGATTATGTGTTAGAGATGAGGAAGTGTAACCTCCTTTGCGTGGTGGAAAACCATTGAGTACAAAACCATTCCGAACACACCTGACAGATATTCAAGCCCCGATCTCCCCATCAGTCCATTGCAACTGTGGTGCCTTTGACCACTCGACCAATGAAGCGGGTGTCGTGTATTATTCCCCAGACTGGGTATCACCTCGTCACTGGTGCATACAAGTCACATTACTGACGTCCAATCAAGTCATGACCCGCCCCCCTCCCTTCGGGAGAGCAGTGATATCGGCGCCGTGGTCTGAGTCGCTGTGTGGACCGCAACTGGATTATCGTTGACGCGAGTCGCGTTGAATAATGTGTGTTTGTTGTTTGTAATATAAACCTGTTAGGATAGGATGACGTTGTTTCCCGTCGGTGTGTCCGGAACCGAAATGAACGGATGCCCGTTACAAGTACAATACAGTTTTACGTTGGCTGGCCGCTTTCTTAGAAAAAAACAGACTTTTTTTCCGAATCTTATTATATTATTAATAATTTATTATAATTTTCTAGTGGATAATTACCCACCTCGGTGGCGTAGTTGGCTAACGCGCCAGTCGTGCTTAGCTCGACCGCTGAGGACGGGGAGATCGAGGTTCGAATCTCGGTCGGGTGAACTGGGGTGGTTTTCATAAATGGTTTTCTATTCTCCCTCCACGCAAATACGGGTTCACGTTTTCTAAATTCATCCTTCCCAATTCCGAACCCATTAGCGCAATTAGTACGTAAACGGATAACACGAGAGGGTGGTAAGATGCAGTGATAAATTAATTAATATATATCTCGACGCACATGGTAAATTCGGTATTATTGTTATTTCCCAACAAAAGATATAATTTAAATTTAAAATACAAATAAGAAATTCAGATTAAAGTATCTGACGTGTAACATTTCAGAATTATTTAGACACTTTTAAAATAGGTCCGGGATCTTATGAAAACCTTTAAATAGACCATGTTTACAAAAAATACAAACATTAAAATGCTGACGTCGAGATGAATTTACGATGCTACATTTCATACAGTTGTGTAATGCGGGTCGTATTATTGTCTAATACGGCTGACGCTAATCTACGTGTTCATTTCGAGTCACCGCTTCTGTCATGTATGGCCGACACAAATATATTTATGTTAATAAAGATTTCAAAATAGGTTGAATATAATGTGGTGGGTAGTGACTATGGGCCAAACTTTGGCATTTTATTCATTTGTTCGAGGCGAGATAACAATAACTTCTGTTAAAATGTCCAAAAACTAAATAAAGGTGTCGTAATCACGTGTCGTGGAGCTGTAATGCAACCATTATCACCTTCATGCTCTATAAGCAAAGATCATTAACCTGGTAGTGAACCCAGTTTAAAAATGGTCCAAACGCCATCATTTGCACAGGGAAGTGTCTGTAAAATGTTTTGGTCGCTCAGAGAATGACATAAAAATAGTTATAACTTAGGTTAGGGCGGAAGAAAACGCGATTTAAGCTCAGTGGTATTTTTTAAAGTTCGGATTAAATTTTTTGTGTGTGGTAAATATAGATAAAAAATTGTTTCAATAGACCTAGGTTAGTCTAGTTCATTTTTTTACACATATAAATCTGAACAGTTCTTGAATAATTTAAAGGAACATAATTGCATTTTACAAAAACATTTTTTTAAAAGCACAGCGTCCGAATGATATGCATATGTACTAATTACGATAATGTGTTAGGTACGAGGAAGGTTTACTTTAGATTAAGTGTACCCACATTTGTGTGGAGGGAGTTAGTGGAAATGATTCAGCCAAACCCACTCTCAGTACACTTGACTGGGATTCAAACCCCAGTCTCCATTTCCTCGACAGTCCAGTCTATTGTGGGCGTGATACCTTAGATTATTAAACCACAAAATATAATCAGACCTTTTTTTAAAAAAGAGAAACATTCCTGATTAAATTCTACAATAGCTTTTTTTTTAACATTACTAATTGATTTTTACTAAAAATTGAGCTTATAAAAATGATTTAACAATAATAATAAATACAACTGATTTAAAGCCAATAGAATATTGCTTTAACTACTAATTATAATTATATAATAAAAAGCTAAACCTATTATATACATAAACAATATTCAAGTACTGTTGAGGTTTCTTCGTGTTGTAAATTAAACTAAACGATCTTATTGAATAAATTTTGATTTATTTTAGCCATAAAGTTGTTTTTGCTATCACAAACTGTAAAAATATGTCCCTTAACTCACGTTCCTTTCCATCGTACTTTAAAAACTACACATCCTACTAAAACAATTTAATGTTTTATAGATGAACTAATAACTGTTACCTTTGAAAAATTGAGTTTATTTAGTATATTCATTTGTTAAAAAAAAATCAATGCTTATTTTTTCATTCATCCCAAGAATAAAACACAACAAGGTCCACTCAACGCCTAAATAAAAACTTCCACCCACCAGTTCAACTATCACCCGATATACTTGTACCCTACATATTTTTTAAAAAAAAGTAAGTTATTCCGACGTAATTGTGTTTGTTTTAGAAGTCGATGTTAACAAGCATGTTTACGGGAATGTTAAAACTGCAAGGGGGTAAAATGTAATTGAATTTCATCTGCTAGCAAGGAAAATGGTGGCTGTGGGGATTAAGGAATAGGGGGGGGGGGGGAGGGAAGCAAGAGGATAGTACAAAGTTGAAGTTGAAATTGAGAGCAGAACGGGAATTGTTATTAAGGAAAGGAAGTACAGATAAAAAGAAACAGAGGTCCTGCTGTGATGTCGGCCCGGCGAGACTAGGAAGCTGGATTTGATATTCTACAAGACTTAAAGGTGGGATGTTAGAGATTGAGAGTTAAGGGAAGTATTTTTTTTTCATCAAATTAAATCAAATATTTCTCTAGTAGAAACATAAGAGTTTTAATCATTCATATAGTAATCTCAACAAACATACATATATGTTTGACAGATAGATACGCGTGGAAAGGTAGAGATTGGACGTCATTTAATAATTATCAGACATTTTCGAAATACTTAATGGATTGAAATAAGGAGATGCACTTTCCCCATTAATTTTTAATCTAGCTATAGAGTATGATCATTTTAGTTAATGTATTTTATTGTGTACAACTTATATGAATTTCTAGTTATACTAAATTTCAGCCTCGTATATTAATTTCCTTACAATGATTAGCAAAAAGCATAAATTTCAAGTTTAAAACCTTAATATTCGTGAACTGTAATGATTTGAGATTATTGAATCAATATTTATAGCTTATAATTATACACTTGTTAAAATTGTACAATTATTTTTTATTGCTAAACGACCTTGAGCGACTAATTGTACACAACCTGTCACCTGTGCAGCTGAATGTTGTCCTAACATCCAACACGAATGAAACCATAAACCTTTGCAGTTGTGAGACTCTTGAATATTTTTCCGAAAACATCGGTTTCTAATATTGGTAAAATTTGTTCAGATTGTTCCATGAAATACATGGCATATAAGTCTAGAATATATTTCTAAATGATTTAATTATAAAAAAAGAAGAACTTCCATGAGTACGTGCGAAAATAGGCATTCTTGGAATCATTAAAGTTGCTGGATATGCCTCCCGTAGAGGATGAAGACGAGAATGTAAGAATGGAGTTTTAGAGAGCTCAATGAATCTTGAATACACGTGAACCGGGTGAAAGAATTATCTTGTTGTAAGATATGAATAGTTGAGAATTCAGAGACGGTATTAGGAACGTATGGTGAATATAGGGTAGACGAGAATGGTAATGGGTTATTAAGTCTGTGTTTAGACAAAAGTTTATTTGTGTCAAACATAATATGGTTTAAGCACAAATCTATTCACTTGTATACATGTCAAAGGGGGGTTCAAGAACGATGGTTGATTCTGTGGTGTATGATAGAGACTTAGAAGTTTAGTAAAGACTACCAGGGCTGTGTGTGGAGCTGGATGTGAGACGGAACACTTACTAGTGATCTCAGTAAGTGAATTTTTGAGGTAGCAGTGCAGGAGTATTAAGCAAGTAAAAGTAAAAATGAAAAAAAAAAAGGATATATATAAATGAGAACGCAATATGAAAGATAGCTGAGGGAAGAAATTAACTTTAAAATAGCATGAATGGAATGTCGAAATAAATGCTAAGGATATATAAAGTGTTTGGAACAGAATAAAAGAAAAAATAGCTGAGACCGCTAAAGACGTGTGTGGAGTTGCGGTGGTGGGAAACTTAAAAAGAGATGCATGGGAGAATAAACTGGTGAGAGAAAATAAAGACGCGTTAAAATGAATGATTGACGTGAAGAGTGAAAGATAAATTCAGAGGTTTTGGGACATATACAAAGAGAAAAGGAGGAATGATAAGAAAGTAGTAAAGGAGAGTAAGGATTAAACAAGATTAAAAGAAGAAGAATGAATGCAGAATGGTTTTGAAGAAAATAAGAAATGTTCTTGAAATGGGTAAAGAGAATGAAACAGGAGTAAAGGAAAGGACTATGGCACTCAGAATGACGTGGTGAGATGATATGGATGAAAACGAATAAGAGAGGGAATATTTGAGCAATTATATTATGAAAAGTAATAATATAATAATAATATTTAGCACCGCGTCTTACTACCGTTCAGGTTATACGTTTAAGTACTAATTACGCTAATGGATTAGGAATTGGGAGGGTTGAATTTAGAGGAGGTGAACCCGCATTTGCGCGGAGGAGAGTGGAAAACCTTTAGGAAAAACACCCCAGTTCACCCGACCGAGATTCGAACCTCGATCTCCCGTCCTCGGCGGTTGAGCTCAACACGACTAGCGCGTTAGCCTACTACGCCACGAGGCGGGTATGAAAAGTAAAAAGTAGCAGAAATTAGGGAAAAATGTTATAATTAATGAAATAATTAACGAGGAGGAGGTGTTAAAAATATGAAAGTGTTAAAGAATGGCAAGGCTGCAGGCGTAGATGGGATCACAAAATTGCTTGTGGGGATATTACACTTCCTACTTACCAGATTGTGTGAGTTGTTCAATGTGTGTGCTGGGATTTAGAATGTTCCTAATGATTGGAAGAATGCTGTCACTGTTCCTATGTACAAAGGCAAAGGCATTAAGGGTGAATTTAAGAAATATAGGGCAGTTCGTTTATTGAGTATTCCAGGAAATATTTTTGGGAGAGTCTTAATTAAGAGGGTGCGTGAAAAACCCGCGGACAAGCTTTAGGGTGTGCAATACGGTTTCATGCCAGGTAGAGGTTGCATGGGCCAGATATTTGCAATGCAAGAAGTGATTGAGAAATGTATGTCAGTAAGGAAGAAAGTATATTGCGCATTTGTTGATCTGGCTAAATATTACGATCGAGTGAATAGGATTATGTTATTGAATGTTCTTAGAGAGTATGGTGTGGATGAATGGTTAGTAAATGCAAGTATGGTGTTGTATAATGGAGGTAAAGCGTGCGTTTGGGTGGATGAAGCTTTACGCGAATGGTTTGACATTGAACAGGGTGTTAGACGAGGCTGTGATCAATGTCTCCATGGTTGTTTAATGTATTCATGGGAAAGTGTATGAAAGATACCTGTGAGGACGGGGTAGGTATACAAGTGGACAATGTGGATGTAAGAGTGATTTTATAAGCATATAATACCGTATTAATGGCTGAGAATGAAAGTGAATTGCAGAATTGATTAAATCATTTGAATGTGGTGACAGGCAGAATGGATCTTCCTATAAATGTCTCCAAAACTAAAACCCACCTCAGGAGCGTAGTTAGCTAACGCGCTAGTTTCATGTTGAGCTGGACTGCCGAGGATGGGGAGATCGAGTATCGAATCTCGTTCGGGTGAACTAGTAGTGGTTTTCCAAAATGTTTTTCCACCCTCTCTCAGCGCGCAAATATGTGTTCACTTCCTCTATATTCAACCTTCCCAATTCCTAACCCATTAGTGTAGATAATACTTAAGCGTACAACCCGAACAGTTAGTAAGACACGGCGACAAGCATTATTATTATTATTATTATTATTATTATTCCAAAACTAAGGTGATAGTTTTTGATAAGGACGGATCAGGAAATGATTGTAAGCTTATTATAAATGAAAAACTGTTATAACACGTGATTTTTTTTGTGTATATAGGTAGAATGTTTTGTAAAAATGGAAGGATATAGGGTGGAATCAACAGAATTTAAAGAGCCAAAGATATGTGTTAGTGTCAACAATGTTGTATGGATGTGAAGCGTTGGTTTGTCAGGAGAAACACAAGATAAAGCAGAATGTGGTTGGAATGAGATATCTCAGAAATGTATGTGGACAATCTTATATGGACAGAGTCAGTAATGAATGGATGCTGAAAGAATGCAGTCTGAAAGGGAATTCAATAGGTCAACGTGAAATAAACGTGTTACGTCAGCTTGGGCATGTTGAGAGGATGAGTGTGGATCGAGGGACGGAGCAAATATATGAAGGTAGAGTGTGTGTATCAAAAGGAAGGGGTAAGCCATGTAAGACGTGGTTAAATGTTGTGGATGAATGTGTGAAAAAGAGAAACGTTAATAGTTTTAATAATAAAATAGCATGTATGACTGTGTAGGGGTGTTGTTGAAGTGAAGGGAGTATGCAGTTATAGGGAATTGTGGAGGAAGCTAGCAAGGTTGGAAGAAGTACGGAGCTGTTGTTTTTTGAGATATATGCACAGTTTCTTGTCCATCCCTTCAGGGAAGGGTGTGATTAGATGTGTATATATGTTAAAAACATAATTCTGTAGCTTATAACACTTTGTAGTAACGTCAAATATACAAGTCTTTATCATATTAAATCTGGATATATTTTTATATAGTTGCATACTAATTTAATAAGGCTTATTTTATTTTAGATATTAGTTAAAAAGTTTTACAATTTGTAAAAGACCCAGAAGTTATGACTTTACTTGAATCTTTTCCCTTGGACCACAATTCACTTTTACAATTTAATGGATATGTCGTCATATCTATCGAACACCACGTTTACTCTTGATACAAAGGCACTCAACGTTAAATATGTCACTTGTTTGTAAAACTCTTCCACAAACTGGCCAAAAGTTTGGATTATTTTAATTGAATGGAGCGAACAAGAGCCAGTCCATCAATAATATTGAAGCCTTTTTTGTTATTTTGAGTACTTATTATATCTTCTATTTTTAATATTTCAAACTAATGATAGCTATTACTGACACTAATCACCCTCCTAATACTTTTCCCCTGTAATATATATATTTCAAGTTACTGCTAGCCAGTTATGGCACGACCTGTAGAAATCAAACATTCTAGGTAAGCTAACAATTTACCCACTCATGAGTAAAATCTCCAGAGTAAGGGAATAAAAGGTTAAATAAATATTAGCTGAGTAACGTTATTTCATTCTTGCACAGGGCAGCTTAATTATTATTTAAATTTGAAATACATATCCATAGAGGTCATTTTTACCAAGGAAAGTACAGTCACACTCACAATAACAGTAATATCACCTAACACGTTATTTGTTTATCTTATTTTATTCCTTCACTAGTATACAGTGTCCACAAATTTGTTAACGATAGCTATTTTAGTTAGTTTGAAGCTTGTGATATTGTTAGCCACAATTATTAATTAATTTGGGGACACATTTTTATAGTAGTTTCTTGATTATCTTATGAACATCAAATTACTTAATGGAAGTTATTTCACCAGTTAGAATCCTTTAGTCTAGAGTATTTAACGACGGTTTTATTAGTTTGAAGTCCTATTTATTTGTTAATGACAATTATTACATTTGTGTGAAGCCTATATCTTCGTTAATAACAGTTCTATCATTAGTTTGGGAGCCTGTAAGATTACTAACGATAGTTATTTATTAGTTTGGGAACCCGTAAGATTATTAACGATAGTTATTTTATTAGTTTGGGAGCCTGTAAGTTGTTAACGACAGGTCTTTTGTTATTTTGGGATCCTGTGAGCTTGTTAACGACAGTTCTTTTGTTAGTTTGGGAGCCTGTAAATTAATTAAAGACATACATTTCCAGTTGTATTCTATGATTTTATTATAATACTTATTCTCATATCCTCATCATAGTAAATATATATTCATATATTTATTAAACTATTTAAAAATGATGGAGTTAGAGTTAAATGCGAATATTACTTACCTCTATTGTATTTCAACAAAATTAGATATAACGAGAACAACAATTTATAAATTAGATATAAGGGGAACAAAAATTTATAATTAATATAAATCAATATTATTATTTTCAATATTTGGTTTGTATAAAAGTAAAAGTGAAACAATGCTTTGTATCAAATAAAACAAATAATTTTACCAGTTATAAAACATATACAAATGTTAATGGGACATCTATATATTCATTTTCAAACAGCTAATTGGTTGCTAGTAATTATATTTAATTGACCGCAACCTTATTAAAGGTACATCAAATTAAGTATTAAAAGGTTTTAGAGAATAAAATTAACCCCCTCATAATTATCATTTTGTGTATTTGTTAAAAAATAAAAAATAAAGCTTTAAGCAAATTAATTATTAATGACTCAATTATTTTAAAAAGCTTATACAAAAATTACTTGCTTGAAAATAAAATTGGCAATTAGAACAAGTTATTTCTTCGATAAACAAGAATTCTATAAATTACGTTTAATTTTTAAAAGTACTCATTCAGTTCTCAGTTCTTACTTTTAGTGTCACAAGATTCCAGTGTTTACTTATTCGTTTTTTTTTTCAAGTAGCTGTAAACTACAGAAGGTTTCTTCGCTAATTAAAGGTCTGAAACTTGTAGAGGATAAAGGGTTGGAAAGTATTTTCCAGTTTCATTTCCTTCTGGAAGTCTCTCTTCTTTCCTTCCTCCCCCCCCCTACCCCCTCGTATCTCTCTCACAAACAGGGTTGAGAGCTTGGTTGAAGATTTACACAATCAAGGACCTAGCTTGCTCTCTCTTCTGAACTACATGCTGTTGTTACTGGGCCGCTACAATTCCTTGCTTGCAAATAAAACCTTTCTACTAACCTACCCCGCCCTCCCCTCTTCAAAACCCTTGACTCTTTCCCCCCCACAACCACCCCTTTTAACCACCCCTAAGAAATGGCTGCATCGGAATTCCAGTGTACAAAGCTCGGACGCGAAGTAACGGCAGAAGATTATGTTTAATATGTGAGACATTTATTATTTTTATTGGTAGCATTTTGTTCGTTATTTGTTGTTTATAATGTCAGTGGCTTAAGTTTTATATCTTAAGGGAAAGTTATCATCTATCAGGAACTTAAAAAAAAACTATTTAACTGAATTAATAAGAGATGAGCAAGGGGTGTCATGTCAGTAAATAAATATTAGCTCTATTGAAAATTTTTATTTTTAATAAGTTATAAAATATTCTGCGTGGTTATAATGATCTTACTAATGTATAAAGTATATTGGTGTCTGCCTGTTACTCTTTAACGAAAAAATTATAGACATAGCTCGGTTAACATATAGATTAATTAAAATCTACGTCCACCATTTTGTTTCAAGATGGTGGTTTCAAAAAACTTAATTTTTTCCTGAGTTTCTGCTTATCGGATTTTGATAGGGAAGACTTTGAAAGGTTCCTAGATATAGTTAGGACAAGACGCATCTTGAAAGAAAGTTGTGGTTATAGAGAGAACACTATTTTTCAATACCTACATAGCTCTGGAAATAATAGTGATAATAGTATTACAATAAATTCGTTGTCTGAAGTTAATCAGGGGATGAAAGAATGGAAGTATCATAAAACACACCCCGTAACTTAGGCTAATCTCAAAGAGTTTAATATTTATTGTAAGTTCATCTATCTCTGGTCAGCTTGTAACTGTAGAGCTATGTATCTGAAATGTGAGCTATTTCCTGTTAAATCTGCACGTAGGCCCATAAATACCGATTCCAGTGGGAGAGCATTGAATCTGTTGAAAGCGATGTTCAAGAATCACGTGGATTTGGGTGACGTGGATATGAGCGAATTGATTGGCGCTTCATGTCGTCATTGGAATCCTCCTGGAGTAGGAAGATTCTAGTTGGTTATGCTAAAGCTGGACTCTAGAGAATTGGAGGCAGATAGTCTTGACCAGGCAGTTGCCAAGTGTAGTAGTGAGTCTTGATCAGCAGTTGCCAAGTGTAGTAGTGAGTCTTGATTAGGCAGTTGCCAAGTGTAGTAGTGAGTCTTGATCAGGCAGTTTGACAAGTATAGTAGTGAGTCCTGATCAGGCAGTTACCAAGTGTAGTAGTGAGTCTTGATCAGGCAGTTACCAAGTGTAGTAGTGAGTCTGATCAGGCAGTTACCAAGTGTAGTAGTGAGTCCTGATCAGGCAGTTGCTATGCATTAGTAGTGAGTCTTGATCAGACAGTTGTTATGCATAGTAGTGAGTCCTGATCAGGCAGTTGCCAAGTGTAGTAGTGAGTCTGATCAGGCAGTTACAAGTTAGTAGTGAGTCCTTGATCAGAGCAGTTGCAAGTGTAGTAGTGAGTCTGATCCTGTTCCAGTGTAGTATGATCTTGATCAGGCATTACAAGTGTAGTAGTTCTTAAGCTATGACCGTGTGACATTAATGCAATGTGGTTGTTCATTCGGGTGTCTGGAATATATATTTAAAAAAAGTGTTGAACATTTACATTTTTCTGTTGTTTTTCGGGTGCCCGGTGATGGATTAACTCAAGACTCGTCATTATGACGACCGTGTCAGAGTGTACTTTTTGTAAACCTATAGTAGTGTCACGGGCCTGACATTATTCAAGCTATCCTCGAAGTAACCTCACCCCTTACGGAACACTGTACCCTAGTCCTCAGACGTTGAACATTGGACCTGATAAATTGGTGATGCATAGACGTTACCCACTCATATTGGGTGTTTATTATATGAGAGAAAATACTTCTATCTATCTATCTATCTATATGTCTATCTATCTATATGTCTATCTGTCTATCTGTCTATCTGTCTATCTGTCTATCTGTCTATCTGTCTGTCTGTCTGTCTGTCTGTCTGTCTGTCTGTCTGTCTGTCTGTCTGTCTGTCTGTCTATCTATCTATCTATCTATCTATCTATCTATCTATCTATCTATCTTCTATCTATCTATCTATCTATCTATCTATCTATCTATCTATCTATCTATCTATCTATCTATCTATCTATCTATCTATCTATCTATCTACCTATCTATCTATCTATCTACCTATCTATCTATCTATCTACCTATCTATCTATCTATCTATCTATCTATCTATCTATAAAATTAGTTTATATTTTACATTATACAATAAAATACTTAATAATGTTATATTTTATCTAAAATTCTTAACAATATTCTATATTTTAAGGCTGTCTAGTGTCTAGGGCATGTTGGCTACAATAATAACACCCAACTTAACCAAACCTAACCTTGTTAGACGTATGGAAGGCTAGGTTTTGTTAAGTTGGGTTAGCTGGTGAAAAAAAAGAGGTACATATTACTGTAAGTTAATTAAGTAAGAGACGATAAAGTGGGAGTAAACAAAAATCTTTCTATTTTTATTAAATGAGTTTTAGAACTACACAACAAATTAAATAATACGTATTATATTTGTAAATTTATAATCACTGTTGATTTATGTGAGGAATCGAATTTAAGTCCTATACAACACTAATAATAGCAGAAATAAGTGGATGGAGAAATTATTAAAATATTTCAGTACATTTTAATAAAGTTATTTATGTTGGCTGGCGACAAAACTAAACTAAAAGTAAATGCCCAAATGCTCCTCTCAAAGATGCTGTAAAAAGGGTCGTGGCAAACTCTTACACTTATAAGTCTAAATTTCTGCCAAGAGATTTAATATGGGAAGGCATCGCCACTGTTTTTAGTACATACCAGTGATTTACATTTTTATATAAAATTTTAAAAGATCTGAAAAAATAAAGGTATGTCGCTGACCCCCTGGACAAACCCTCGCGGACCACACTTTGAGAATCTCTTGATCTAATTATTGTTCCAGCCCCACCATGTGTTTGTATGTAACATTTTTTAAAATAAAAATTTGAAAATGTTAATGGGGGGAGTGGGTGGATTTGGGAGGGACGGGGACATTTATTTATGTTGTCAAATTTACGTCCTTGGCTACCAAACACCACCAAAACTCCGCTCTCCACAAACTTTGATCGATCCGAGGGAAAACCGCAAAATGAAAATGACGAGGAAACCGCAAGCAAACAGAATGTTTTGTACTACGTCGAAATTTAAAAAAAAATGCTAATCCAACTCTCCCCCCCCCCCTCCTTTAGACTATTGTGTTTACTAATTTAAACATTTCTGTGGTAAGTAAAATAACCCTCAGCAAAGTTCTTTAATCAAATCAGATTACTTAGAAAGCGGATGATCCCTTTACGAATTATTTAATTAAAATTTCAATCCAAATAAGAACAGAGTTATTTAATACGAAACGACAGATTAAAATCGTTTGGTGAATAATATAGCTATACCAATATTTAAAGTTTAATCTCATTTTCGAAACCAAACCAACAACATCCTAATTTAATGAACAAAATATATTATTAATTATCTCTACTATCGTTTAGCGATATAACCAAACAAAGAGAAAAAAATACATCCACAGAGTGGTTTTATTAATGTAAGCAATTAATTTAAAAAAATTGATAAAAATGTAACTGTTATACGTACACACTGTACTAAAACAGTGTATATCCCTTAATCAATTATACTTGACAGTTAATACCATAAACATGAATAGCAGTCTATAAATGAAGTTAATAAATTTAAGCATTCATCATATACTATTATAGTTACCGAATGACCCGACATTTCAATTTCCTCCTCTATCACCGTATTTCCTTTTTGAAAACTAGATAGAAAATAATGTTTTTAAAATGTGAGACCAATAGTTTTTTAAATTATATTTCAACAAACTCACTCATTAATTCGTTTCACCTTACCTATAGATCAATATCTACTTAATTAGTATGTAACCTGTAGAAGACCGTGAGATCGTGGTTTGAATCCCGGTTAGGTCTACTGAGGGTAGTTTTCCTTAAATTGTTTCCCACTCTCCTTCCACGCAGATGCGGGTAGATTACCTTTAAAATGCGTCCTTCCTCTTTCTTAGCCCATCAGAGTTATTATAATATATGCGTATTACCTGAACAGGTAATAAGACGCGCCGATTTTAAAAAAAATATGATAGTATGTATAGTTCCTTAATTATTTTCAGATTCAATTGGAAATTGTGGGCCTTGGGCAGATCGTAGGATGTTAAGAAAGGGCTAATTATGCTAGTGATATCAAGCTTAGGAACGGGCTGAAAAAGGTTTTCCTCTAATTTGCAATCAATTGCCTGAAAAAAACTCCTCCAAATTCGCCCCTGTAGAAAATGTGATGTCAGGTGCAAACCTATCCATGCCTGGATTTGGAAATGTATCCAATAAAAAGCTTGGAGTCGATGCTAGCGCGATAACTGGCAGCCAACGCTGCCAACAATCCACTAATTTAAGTTTTTAATTTTGTCAAGCTTTGATAGAGTTATGACCTTTTATGCTTGATGGGATTTATAAATCCCTCACGTGATTGGCTAACATTTAATTATACATATCTCGAAAACGTTTGTTCAACAAAGATTTGCAAAGTAGCTTTTGGATTGGATTTTATTTACGAGAGACAGGCTGATTAAAGGTTAAATTATAGTTTTTGAGTTACTATGCGAAACTACCTTGATAATATAGAGAGTATTAAAGAGTACTATTTATAAAATGATATATTCCTATTTATTTGAATGTCAGGCCACCAACTATTTTAGCAAAAGAAAGTCTACTGTAATCTAGAAATATTAACAGCCATTCATTTTATTGTTAAAGTAACATGATGTAACACTTTAGAAGTTGATATATGTTTAAAAACTAATTTTACTAAAAAGTATTTAAGCTGCTTAACAAAAAACTAAACACATCAGTGCAATACCGTACTCTTCATTAAGGGGATGTTAAAATCTATTATCCCAGTCATTGATATCAAAATATATAATCGAGAATAATTATTTACTTACTAAGCTTCATTTTCTACATTATTTTTGAATTGAACTAAAATGTAAAATTTTTAGAGTAATTCTTCTTGTGAATAAAATAATTCCAAGCACTTTTACGAATTTAATTACTGTTATTACTTTTATTTTAAACAATCAACATTTTAAAGTATTATTGAAAATATCATGGTTGAGTTTTGAAACCAGGCTGGGAGCATTGTGGGTGGTTTTCTACATGTAATTTCACTGTGGTATTTCCTAGAACCTTTTCCTTGCAAATGCTGGTGATTTTTCTCCAACCTACCTTACTCTTCCCTGCTACACGGGTCTAAGTTATCGTTTTACCCACTTTAGTGGCCGCATAGTCTAAGGCTATTCTCGCAGTAGACTAGACTTCCAATGACGGGGAGATTGAGGTTTGAATCCCAGTCGAGTATACTCAGGGTGGTTTTTCCAAAATGAACAGGTAGTAAGATGCGGTGATAAACTATTTTTTTATCACTTTCTTTGAACGTTTTATTTTATTGTTCATCACGTTTTACTATCCGTTTGGGCTAAGTTAATGTTCTAGAGATGAGGAAGACAATAATTTAATGGAGATGTACCTACATTTGCTTGACTGGAGAGTGGGAAACTATTTAGGATAAAAAAATCCTCATTGCACCTGGTTTAGATTCAAACCTGTGTCTTCCCGTCATCAATAAACCAAATTGAATGGGCTTGATATTTTAACTATGTGCTCACTGGCGCGGGTTTGAGGATGTTAATTAAAATAATGACCATAAATCTCTCTTTCATGTAAACAATCCCTCGATTACTTGAGTAATATTTGCACAAATATATATCGAGTTAACTAGTGATTCGATTCACGATTCTTGACTATTAAATAACAACACATGAAAAACACACACACACACATCAAAATGCGTGCGGAGTTGTTTGCTTTTAATTACCGTCGGAATCCAGAAGTCGACATGAGGCAGTTTTATTTTTATTTACTCGCGAGTCTGTTTGTATGAAAAGGGAGGAGGGGGGATGGAAGAGAAATGGAATATTCAGAACGAGATACACATACCATGTTGGGGAAGTGAATTTGTGTACCTCGTGAATAGGACTTCCGTAACCTGCGAGCTCATTGATCTCCTTGCCACAAGCGACGTCCTTTAAAAGTACGATACCCGTTATTGTAGTTGAATGTTCTAAGCCCAAGGCGTTACTCTAGCGATAGACTTTAATATAGTCCAGGACTTTTCAATCTTTTTAATGTGCAAGGTCCAAAGTTTCTGTCTCTTGTTGGCTCCCAATACTGTACCGACAATATTAGGTTTGAACACTTGAAATATTTATCTTTTGACGTCCCGAGTGTCTCAGCGGTGATGAGTGAGCGCGAACACTCCCGACTATGTCCGAGCACTCCTGACCATGTCCGAACACTCCTGACCATGTCCGAACACTCCTGACCATGTCCGAACACTCCTGACCATGTCCGAACACTCCTGACCATGTCCGAACACTCCTGACCATGTCCGAACATTGACATCCAACCTCCTGACCATGTCCGAACACTCCTGACCATGTCCGAACACTCCTGACCATGTCCGAACACTCCTGACCATGTCCGAACACTCCTGACCATGTCCGAACACTCCTGACCATGTCCGAACACTCTGACCATGTCCGAACACTCCTGACCATGTCCGAGCACTCCTGACCATGTCCGACGACTCCATCTCATTCGAACCATGATTCCGAGCATTCCTGACTATGTCCGAACACTCCTGACCATGTCCGAACACTCCTGACCATGTCCGAGCACTCCTGACTATGTCCGAACACTCCTGACCATGTCCGAACACTCCTGACTATGTCCGAACACTCCTGACTATGTCCGAACACTCCTGACCATGTCCGAACACTCCTGACTATGTCCGAGCACTCCTGACTATGTCCGTAACTCCTGACCATGTCCGAACACTCCTGACTATGTCCGAGCACTTCTGACTATGTCCGAACACTCCTGACCATGTCCGAACACTCCTGACCATGTCCGAGCACTCCTGACCATGTCCGAACACTCCTGACCATGTCCGAACACTCCTGACCATGTCCGAACACTCCTGACCATGTCCGAACACTCCTGACCATGTCCGAACACTCCTGACTATGTACGAACACTCCTGACCATGTCCGAACACTCCTGACCATGTCCGAACACTCCTGACCATGTCCGAACACTCCTGACCATGTCCGAACACTCCTGACCATGTCCGAACACTCCTGACCATGTCCGAACACTCCTGACCATGTCCGACACTCCTGACCATGTCCGAACACTCCTGACCATGTCCGAACACTCCTGACCATGTCCGAACACTCCTGACCATGTCCGAACACTCCTGACCTATGTCCGAACACTCCTGACCATGTCCGAACACTCCTGACTATGTCCGAACACTCCTGACTATGTCCGAACACTCCTGACTATGTCCGAACACTCCTGACTATGTCCGAACACTCCTGACTATGTTCGAACACTCCTGACCATGTCCGAGCATCCTTGACTATGTCCGAGCATTCCTGACTATGTCCGAACACTCCTGGCCATGTCCGAGCACTCCTGACCATGTCCGAACACTCCTGACTATGTCGAACACTCCTGACCATGTCCGAACACTCCTGACTATGTCCAAACACTCCTGACCATGTCCGAGCACTCCCGACTATGTCCGAACAATTCCGAATATGTCCGAACAATTCCGACCATGTCCGAACACTCCTGACCATGTCCGAACACTCCTGACCATGTCCGAGCATTCCTGACTATGTCCAAACATTCCTGACTATGTCCAAACACTCCTGACCATGTCCGAGCACTCCCGACTATGTCCGAACAATTCCGACCATGTCCGAACAATTCCGACCATGTCCGAACACTCCTGACCATGTCCGAACACTCCTGACTATGTCCAAACACTCCTGACCATGTCCGAACACTCCTGACTATGTCCGAACTCTCTCGACCATGTCCGAACACTCCTGACTATGTCCGAACACTCCTGACTATGTCCAAACACTCCTGACTATGTCCGAACAATTCCGAATATGTCCGAACAATTCCGACTATGTCTGAACAATTCCGAATATGTCCGAACAATTCCGACTATGTCTGAACAATCACGACCATGTACGAACACTCCCTACTATGTCCGAACACTCCTGACAATGTCCGAACACTCCTGACTATGTCCAAACACTCCTGACTATGTCCAAACACTCCTGACTATGTCCGAACAATTCCGAATATGTACGAACAATTCCGAATATGTCCGAACACTCCCGACTATGTCCGAACAATTCCGAATATGTCCGAACAATTCCGACCATGTCCGAACACTCCTGACCATGTCCGAACACTCCTGACTATGTCCAAACACTCCTGACCATGTCCGAGCATTCCTGACTATGTCCAAACACTCCTGACCATGTCCGAGCATTCCTGACTATGTCCAAACACTCCTGACTATGTCCAAACACTCCTGACCATGTCCAAACACTCCTGACCATGTCCGAGCACTCCCGACTATGTCCGAACAATTCCGAATATGTCCGAACAATTCCGACCATGTCCGAACACTCCTGACCATGTCCGAACACTCCTGACTATGTCCAAACACTCCTGACAATGTCCGAACACTCCTGACTATGTCCAAACACTCCTGACTATAAATAAATTGTAAAATTCAATTTTAATTAAGTAGGTTATATGTTTTGTTTGATAAAAGTATTTCTATATTCTTTTAAGTGAAAAACTATATTATGATTGCAGCTTCAAATGAAAAAATTAGTGATAAACTATGAGTTTATTTTACACAGACTTCAACGTCGTAACATAACGTTCACTTAAACAGTACAAATAGTAAACAAGTGACAAATTTGTTAATATACTATCTATGTAAAATGTTAAAAATTATTAATATATTACTAATTATAAAGTTGGTAAGTAAACAAATGTTATGAGTATTAAATTTGTGTTATTTAATATGTTAAATGATATTAAATTATTTACTCATTTATTGATAAAAAGAAAGACAATTGTTAAAATAATACAATTCAATTATAAACAGGTGGAGAAAATTTGTTTTGTTTATAAAATGTCTTATTATATACTATTAAGTAACAAACACATATGTAATTATTTAAAAATCATGAATTTGAAATAATACTGTAAGTTAAATGGCAATGATTTAATTATTGTGACATAAAATACACACAAAACATATATAGTTCGTTCATAAATTGGAAAGAACACGTTAAAATAAAATAATATATTAGAACTTCCAATAGGTTGAAATGCACATCAAGTTGGCAGGTTTGATAATATATAAAGTTTATAGTATTTGTTCTTAAATGTTTGTCAATTATGATAGAAATTTGAAGTCATATGTAAATAAGGAAACAGTCGATGTATTGAAAAAGTATAGTTTGATAAAGTTGTAATTAAATTGGGTTTAATGAAAAATTAAAATTGAATTATTTCTTATCTTATTCCCTTGTTCCTTGGTATTACATTCTTGAGATGTTTATATGTATTTCGACATGTTTCGACGCGACTACGGCGTCATTTTCAAGACTAAAAAGAGAAAAAGAAATTAATGCAAATATATGTACCATAACCATGCCCTGCCAATGATTGTTTATATGAAAAGGTTAATAAAGAATTTAAGATATAAAATGTTTGAGAAATATATGTAGAATATTTACCATGATCGAAGAAATTTGTGAGTTTCCCAACTGATGGCGTGAGGAAGACTAAATTGTGAAAGAGATTTGTATGTAATAAGAAAACGAATATGATCTGGAATAATCTGACTGAAAAGTCAAAGATATGAAATCAGGGGAGGTCAATGCTGTGTAGAGTGAGTTTTGAAAATAATTAGATAGATTTATAGAAAAAATGTGTATGTTATAAGAATTATTTCAAGGGTAGGGGACGATGAAGAAGATGAAGGGAAATAAGGAAGAGAAGAAGGGTGCTAATCTTCTTGACACTGGCCCGATCAGGTCTTTAACTACTATGGATGGATGGGCAGGTTTTGGATGGGATTAAAGGGTTATATCATTTTGGTATGTTGGGGGAGTTTCCTGAGGGTGTTGATGAGAATTTGATTTTCAAAATTAGTTTGTTCGTTTAATACGGTTTTTTTGTTTAGTATTGCGGTTTGAATGAATATGTTTTCAGCAGTGTTCATGGATGTGCCTTTAGATGTGTTGAAAAGTAATTTCATACTATTTTCCATAGGGGTCGGTTGATGTCCTGATTTTTTGAGATGGTCAGAAAATTTAGATTTATTTCTGTCATGTTTGAAATCACTAATATGTTCAAAATATCTGGTTGAGATTTTCCGGCCGCTTTGGCCAATATACACACTGTTACAGTTACAGGTTAATTGATATATACCGCTTTTATCATATTGATTGTTCTTGTTTAAATTGGAATTGTTAATGTATTTTTTGATGTTGTTGTTTGTGCTGAAAGCAATTTTTAGTTTCTGTTTTTTGAAAATATTGGTGATTCTATTAATCTCAGTTCCAGTATAATTAAATTTGATCCATTTGGTATTGTTTTTAGAGTTGATATTTGGATTGATGAGGGTGGATTTAATCTTCATTTGTGATTTTTGTTTCTGAAGAATACGGTAAACTATAGAATGGGAATAACCATTAGAGACAGCAATTTGTTTGATTATGTTTAGTTCGTTTCTAAAATTCTTTCTGTTCAAAGGGATGTGGAGTAACCTGTAGATAAGGCTATTGAAAGCAGCTCTTTTATGAATGGTGACTCTAACCACCCCACCATTCATAAAAGAGCTGCTTTCAATAGCCTTATCTACAGGTTACTCCACATCCCTTTGAACAGAAAGAATTTTAGAAACGAACTAAACATAATCAAACAAATTGCTGTCTCTAATGGTTATTCCCATTCTATAGTTTACCGTATTCTTCAGAAACAAAAATCACAAATGAAGATTAAATCCACCCTCATCAATCCAAATATCAACTCTAAAAACAATACCAAATGGATCAAATTTAATTATACTGGAACTGAGATTAATAGAATCACCAATATTTTCAAAAAACAGAAACTAAAAATTGCTTTCAGCACAAACAACAACATCAAAAAATACATTAACAATTCCAATTTAAACAAGAACAATCAATATGATAAAAGCGGTATATATCAATTAACCTGTAACTGTAACAGTGTGTATATTGGCCAAAGCGGCCGGAAAATCTCAACCAGATATTTTGAACATATTAGTGATTTCAAACATGACAGAAATAAATCTAAATTTTCTGACCATCTCAAAAAATCAGGACATCAACCGACCCCTATGGAAAATAGTATGAAATTACTTTTCAACACATCTAAAGGCACATCCATGAACACTGCTGAAAACATATTCATTCAAACCGCAATACTAAACAAAAAAACCGTATTAAACGAACAAACTAATTTTGAAAATCAAATTCTCATCAACACCCTCAGGAAACTCCCCCAACATACCAAAATGATATAACCCTTTAATCCCATCCAAAACCTGCCCATCCATCCATAGTAGTTAAAGACCTGATCGGGCCAGTGTCAAGAAGATTAGCACCCTTCTTCTCTTCCTTATTTCCCTTCATCTTCTTCATCGTCCCCTACCCTTGAAATAATTCTTATAACATACACATTTTTTCTATAAATCTATCTAATTATTTTCAAAACTCACTCTACACAGCATTGACCTCCCCTGATTTCATATCTTTGACTTTTCAGTCAGATTATTCCAGATCATATTCGTTTTCTTATTACATACAAATCTCTTTCACAATTTAGTCTTCCTCACGCCATCAGTTGGGAAACTCACAAATTTCTTCGATCATGGTAAATATTCTACATATATTTCTCAAACATTTTATATCTTAAATTCTTTATTAACCTTTTCATATAAACAATCATTGGCAGGGCATGGTTATGGTACATATATTTGCATTAATTTCTTTTTCTCTTTTTAGTCTTGAAAATGACGCCGTAGTCGCGTCGAAACATGTCGAAATACATATAAACATCTCAAGAATGTAATACCAAGGAACAAGGGAATAAGATAAGAAATAATTCAATTTTAATTTTTCATTAAACCCAATTTAATTACAACTTTATCAAACTATACTTTTTCAATACATCGACTGTTTCCTTATTTACATATGACTTCAAATTTCTATCATAATTGACAAACATTTAAGAACAAATACTATAAACTTTATATATTATCAAACCTGCCAACTTGATGTGCATTTCAACCTATTGGAAGTTCTAATATATTATTTTATTTTAACGTGTTCTTTCCAATTTATGAACGAACTATATATGTTTTGTGTGTATTTTATGTCACAATAATTAAATCATTGCCATTTAACTTACAGTATTATTTCAAATTCATGATTTTTAAATAATTACATATGTGTTTGTTACTTAATAGTATATAATAAGACATTTTATAAACAAAACAAATTTTCTCCACCTGTTTATAATTGAATTGTATTATTTTAACAATTGTCTTTCTTTTTATCAATAAATGAGTAAATAATTTAATATCATTTAACATATTAAATAACACAAATTTAATACTCATAACATTTGTTTACTTACCAACTTTATAATTAGTAATATATTAATAATTTTTAACATTTTACATAGATAGTATATTAACAAATTTGTCACTTGTTTACTATTTGTACTGTTTAAGTGAACGTTATGTTACGACGTTGAAGTCTGTGTAAAATAAACTCATAGTTTATCACTAATTTTTTCATTTGAAGCTGCAATCATAATATAGTTTTTCACTTAAAAGAATATAGAAATACTTTTATCAAACAAAACATATAACCTACTTAATTAAAATTGAATTTTACAATTTATTTATATAAGTGTTCCTTACTAAACAATCTCTAACTATGTTTTTCAAAAACTCCTGACTATGTCCGAACAATTCCGAATATGTCCGAACAATTCCGAATATGTCCGAACAATTCCGACTATGTCTGAACAATCATGACCATGTCCAAACACTCCTGACAATGTCCAAACACTCCTGACTATGTCCGAATAATTCCGAATATGTCCGAACAATTCCGACTATGTCTGAACAATCACGACCATGTACGAACACTCCCTACTATGTCCGAACACTCCTGACAATGTCCGAGCACTCCCGACTATGTCCGAACAATTCCGAATATGTCCGAACAATTCCGAATATGTCCGAACACTCCCGACTATGTCCGAACAATTCCGAATATGTCCGAACAATTCCGACCATGTCCGAACACTCCTGACCATGTCCGAGCATTCCTGACTATGTCCAAACACTCCTGACTATGTCCAAACACTCCTGACTATGTCCGAACAATCCTGACTATGTCCGAACAATCCTGACTATGTCCGAACAATCCTGACTATGTCCGAACTCTCTCGACCATGTCCAAACACTCCCAATATAGTACTCTCTCCCTGGTCTACTAGACTAGCCGTTTATCGGTTCAAGGTAGATTAGTACAAAAATGTAATAATTTTATTCACTTATAAAGCAAAAATAGTTTATAAAATAACTTAAAATACGTATTTATTTTATTATTTAACTACTATGTAAAATATAAATCTGTATTTGTCATTTTTTTCTCTTGAAATAGTTTTATATTTTTCATGAGCTGGCGGGCCGCCAAATAAAAGTAACGGCTTTAGACTATCATTCCTAGCACATTGGCGCAGCCAGTATATACGCATATAGCCTGGATGAGTAGTAAAACATCGTTCAAAAAACTTTATTAAGAAACAACACCCTCAGCATACCAGACTGGAACTCAAACCCCCAATACTTCCATGATCAGCAGTCTAATATATTGAAAGAGTGATGCCTTAAACCATGCAGCCACCAAAGCAGGTGTTTTTTCCTAAATGTTTTCCCACTCTCCCTCCAATCATGTCTTTTTAAGGATAATTTGAATGTTTCTTATTTGTCCGACGCATTAACCCAATCAGTAGCGAGTCTGCCTATGTAGCTAACAGTCCCTGTTTCTATTCCCGGCAAGAGTGGAAAAATGTGTCATTTATAAAACGTGGGTTGCTCCTTTCACAGTAATGAATTGGCGGTCGGGGGGTTGGGTGTTGTGTCTGTTCTAGATTTTATTCAATTTATCAGTTGTGGGTGCTTATAGAATCAGTCGTTTCAGATACTACGCGTTAAATAACTCAAACAATAACTATAATTATTTTTTCTCATCACTTCTTATTGCCAATATGGGATTCTACATATTTTGGTTTCACTATTGTGGAAGGAAGTAGAAACATGTTCCTGCGTTTGCGTGGAGGTAGAATGGAAAACTATTCAGGTTATTTACACTTTCAATTGAATGACACCTGTCCGAATTCGAGTGGAGGAAATCACCGTAAAACCAGACTAGAGGAGTTTGACATTCAGCCTGTTTACTCACCAATGAGGGTTTTCCGACATAAATAGGACGTGTGGTTTATTAACGTAAGTTTTTTCAGTCCTAAGTTTGAGTTAACTTTGTTCCAGAAGATGGCTGCTGTAAAATCAGCCGACTCGGTTTTAGGGATGAAAAAGTTCGAATTTAGAAGAAGTGTACCCAAATTTTCATGGGGAGGGAGAAAATAAGAGTGATAAAAGATAGAGAGAAAAGAGTCAAAGAAAAAAAGACAGATACCAAAAAAATATACGAAGCGAAAAATAGATATAGAAAGAGATAGAGAGAAAAAAGACAGAGAGAAAAACAAAATAAAGAGAGAAAAATAAAATAAAGAGAGAAAAATAAAATAAAGAGAGAAAAAATACATAAAGTGAGAGGTAGTGAAAACCGTTTATGAATAGCCAGCCCCCTCTCAGTACAACTGGCCGAGATTCGAACCCCGATACCCCCATCATAGGCAGACCAGTCTAATGTGAGTGTGACACATTAGACCGTTCGACTACCGAAGTGGATCATGCTCATAGCTGAACGCGCCAGTCACTCTTAGAGTTCGGCCAGACTGACAAGCGTGTGAGCGCGTGATTAGCAGATAGCTCTCGATAGTTGTTGACGAGGAGGCTCCGAATCTTGGCTCATTGAACTGAGGGGGTTTTTAACAAGTGATTTATTGTTGTGGTTTTCTCATCCTCTCTCCACGCTAATGGCGATTCTTATTTGTAAAGGCCTACTTTGATAATATTGAAGTATTTTAACATTTCAGTTTTATACATATATATATGGTTTATGATCCAAAAAGAGAAGTTTTCCTAACACTCAATGAACCAACATACAATAATATTGCCTAGCGCCTGTAAACCAGACTGTACCGGGTCGAGCGTGCTCCAGTCTGGCCACCTCTCATTACAACCAATGTGTTCTATTTTATATTTTAGTCGCTCGCTCCAGTCTGGCCAGCTCTCATTACAACCAATGTGTTCTATTTTATATTATAGTCGCTCGCTCCAGTCTGGCCACCTCTCATTACAACCAATGTGTTCTATTTTATATTTTAGTCGCTCGCTCCAGTCTGGCCACCTCTCATTACAACCAATGTGTTCTATTTTATATTTTAGTCGCACGCTCGCCCAGTCTGGCCGCCCCCTTTCTGGCGATGATATTGTCCTCCATATCATTGCAGGGTTTTGTCGACAGAGACGAAAATTGCAGCCGATTTGAAATGCATCCAGACTCGTAGGGCTCGCCGCATGGGAGGGGGGGGAGAGAATGAGCGAGGGTAAAGGATAAGGGAAGGGGGGGGGGGATCGGTTATCATGCAAACACTAATTGTGTGTAGCTAGTATGTCACATTGGCTGACATAATTTCATTTGTGTCCCGGCTCTGAGAATGTATCATGTGGCTACAATCATGATTTGTAACTGGGATAAACATTGATAATCAAAATACTATTTAGGTTCCCCATAATTTCTGATGAAACAAATTAAATCAATAACTCCAGTTTTTGGTGGTGTTTCGAAATACAAGTATTGAATACTCTTTTGGGTTCGTCCATAAACCACGTAACGCTTTGAGGGGTGGGGGAGGGGTGAGCTATAATGTCTACATGCTGTTACATGCTGTTACATGGGGGGGGAGGGTGGGGCACATCAAAGTGTTACGTAACACAGACTTTATGCTCAAATGCTAATGTTCAGAAATAATATTATTGTTCATGTTTTCACCTTTGATAAACATATTTATAGATAACTTCCTAATATCTGTGGCAATGAAAAATGCAACTTTAGAACTTACTTTTTGTCTATTAATATTTTTAATGCGCTTCTTCCCAAGACTACGAACCCCAAGAACATTCGAAAACACATATTTCCATGCGCATGACAGTGACATGTTTATATTCACCACACTTGTTTAAATTTGTTCAATCTACTGACCCCCTCACGTGCTTTTAGTTGGATAACAGCTGTCCTTAATTTATAATTATATTTGAGTTTGAGTCTAATTCTTTTACATAGGCCGTGAATATTCGCTTGCGTTTGTACAAAAACAAAAATAATTTCTTTAAAAAGAAGATACTTGTTCATTGTTTGCTTATAAAAAGCGATATCCAGAAACAAAACAGTGGAAGAGTCTCAAAAAGATGTAGTGAAATGGAAAGAAGCAAAAGTACAGAATTTATCTCAAGGCAAGTTTGAGGGGTCCATCAATGGTGTTATTTCTTCGTACCAGAAGCATGTTAAGAAAAGTAAAGCTTCAAATATCATTAATTATTTTCAAAAGGTAGGTGTATTTAAACCTATAACTTTTCCCTTCTGATAAATTATTGTGTATGTATATAAATGCAAATATCATACACTCGCTACGGTGGACGCATTGTCTAAATTGTCATTATCTCAGTAGACTAGACGACCGATGTTGGGGAGATGGGATTCGATTACCAGTCAGATCTACTGAGGGTTGCTTTTCCTAAATGGTTTCCCACTCTCTCCATGCAAATGCTGGTAGATTTTCTTTAAAATTCTACCTTTTTAATATACATTTTGTAAGTTGGTATAGTCAAATTGTATTTATTCAAATGATTTTTTATTATATTTATCTAATGGAGTAAAAATGAGGAAGATAGAATTTTAAAGGTAATCTACCCTTTTTAACGTGGAGAGAGAATATATATGTATTGATAAGTTAACCAAAGTAAAATTGTAGATTAATCCAAAATATAATTTAGAAAAGTTGTATACCTAGAATTGTTTAAATATATATTTATATTATGATAATATGACTGTCAAAAAACGTGCACAACATTAAGAAAGATGTCTTCCATCAGCGGCAAGCATCGTTTGTGAGCACTTTAACATCATCATATAGCGAGCGCTATTACAGAAAAGGGCCGTCCTACTCAGCACATAGTAGTGCCGTCTGGCTCTTACTCAGATCGCAAACCTGATATACATAACATAAATATAGCAGAGGTTTCTCCTCATGAGCCTGAGGAATTAGAGACCAACTTTATTATGTCTGTATAAATAATAATACTCTCTGAAATAATTTATAATCAGGATTTAAAATGGATTTAAAAAAGTATTAAATCTGAATCCATACTTCCAAAATTCCCTATGAAAACATGGCATTCATTATTGGTGAGAAAAATTACGTAACACAGGTTCGGGGAGGGGGGGGCTAGGATAAATATCTACATGGCGTTACATATGGGGAGGGGTCTAAAAAGGTAAGAAAAAAGTGTTACGTGGTTTATGGACGACTCCTTTGTGTGTCGGCCGTAGTGACTATCGTCGGGGAAATGGATGTTGTGTCTAGGTTTAAAGTTCAATAATTAGGGTTTTAATCGAATTCTGATCTGATGTTTAGAAAGACGCGTTACAATAACTTAATAATAAATAAATACATACATAAATAAAAATATTTATGAAAGTTAACACATCGGATTAGAGCTTAAAACTTAGAAGGAAGAAGGCCTACTGTAGCTGGCATTTACAAAAGTTACCAAAAACTTACTTTATACATTCATAAGTCAAGTCCTGTGATCTTCAGCTGTCACTTTTGATATGAATTATCAATACCTAGAGAATAACACTAATAATATAGTGCATCGTTGTTGACCATACACGCCAGTTTCCGTGGCCTCGTGTAAAGGGAGTCATTCTTTCAATAGACTGGACTGCTGATGACGAGGAGATTGGGGTTTGAATCCCGATCAAATGTATTTAGGTCAATTTTTTCTAAATGGTTTACCACTCTTTCTCCAGGCAAATTCTGTTACACTTCCTCAATATTCAATCATTTTTCATTACCGTAGTTAGCACATAAAGCGTATAACCAAAACGGGGGTTAAGAAGACGCGGTAGTAAAAAAAAAACCACACAAAATAAAGTTTGTATATTTTATATCCTTCTTCTTCCCAAAATTCTGCAGTTTGTGACATATACCCTTGTTTCCTGCGGCGAAAGTTAATGAAGTGAGCGGTGATAATATCAGTTTTACACAAAACTTCTCTCTTGATGATACTCTTCAACGACCACAATGCCGCCAAGTGGCGTATCGGGGAACTCGACTTATGACGTCATTATCCCCGACAAATGGTCCACTCAAGAACACACTCCTTCCCCCCCCCTCCCCACACACCTCCCGCCGCAAATTGCACCATAACAGTTAAACGGTGCGATGTTTATTGAATTGTGGTACTAAAAACCAAGGTAGCTTCCGGTACATTAAGCTCAGCTCTGAGGATTGCTACTAATCTGCACTAACTGCGTGTTTTCCAACAAATCGTTAGCTTCATCGACATCTTTCCGGTAACTTTAGCTAACTAATTATATATAAGTTTACCGAGAGCCTTGGCCAGAATATGTTTTAGGTAGGAAGAGATATGGGGACTCCTAATTCCGGTGGATCGCGGGGAAATACCCCCAACAGAACCGGTCAAGGTATTTTTTTTTAACATTAAATTTCTCTCCAATCGATTTAAAGAGTTTTATAAACATGATTAAGTTAGAAGAATTTTTTTACGTCCCTTATTGTTTACAGCCTGTGACCTGGATCAGTTTTTTTTATTCAAGCCATATATTTTTCACTATCGGCCATGCCGGGAATCCCACCCGGGACCCTTAGCTCAGTAGGCAGACACTCTATCCACTGAGCTAAGATGTCGGATAATAAGTTAGAAGATGTAATCAAACATGTTTGTTGTTGAGGTATTTAATTTAACTTCCATTTTATGAACCGAAGGATTACATCAAAAAACGTATAAACTAACTTAACTCTAGAACAGACACTTAGAAATGGTGGCCTGATGGTCCAGGGGTAAGGTGTCGGACTTCTGTGCTGGGGGTCTGGGGTTCAATCCTCTGTCCCAGCACAGATCTATCTGATTGCCAAACCCTTCCTTCACCTCTGACAAGACGTGTATTAATCACAACTTGTGAATGTGTGGAATGTCAGGCCTCCACCGTGGTTCGGATTCCATGTTAAACAGTAGGTCCTCTATTTCATCTCACAATCACCCTTTATTGTCGTCAGATAATGTTATTTCTAAGAAAATTGGTTTGTATTAACCCAGACGTTGAAAGGGATACAAACATACAATATTAATAACGTTTTGGGCTAGTGTTCATCATCCCTGGCTTCAAATTTAAAGGTTCCGGGTTCGATTCCCAGAGGTACCATAAGTATTTTTAGTTACTGTTCTTATGGTTGCCATGGTATCGTTATTTAGGTTTAAGGCGATTGACCCTTTTCATTTGGCGTGGAAAATGCAGAGCCATGGGAACAAACAGTTATCTTCGAGAATTTTTATTGTTTTGCAATTTTCTTTTCGGAAACGGTTTGTTCAAGAATAGAAGCATGTTTATTAAGTTATACTTTTTATATACACACCTCTATAATTTTAACAGTTATCAATATCTATAAAATTGACGTTTTTCAATAGAAAACTGCCGGCTTCATAACAAAAAATAAGGAAATATAACAATTAATAAACATTAATATATCATCTTAGAAGAGGTTTTGAAAATATTACTATAAAACTTTCACTCGTTCTCGAGAAAACTGGTATTTCCAAACGTATGATTTTTTTCTGCAAGACCTGTCTGGTAGCTAGCGCCATCTACGGTTTCCGTGATCCATCTGTTCTTGTTGGCGCGGAAGGATACTTTTGTCGGTTGTGAAACCACGCCACGCCTTTCACCCTCCAACCCACCATCACATAAAATAGGTTTTAGACTTGCACTCGACAGGGCTAAGGGCCATAAGCGAGGTTTAAAACTTCTACAAGCATCACATAATCATTATCCTCATCACATCTCCTAAGTGGGGTTAATTAGCCTCAGCTAGATGGTGGCCCAACCTCCATATCCTCCACTGCCAGGATAAGACCAGCAATGTCTGGCTGATAAACACTGGTGACATATCCTCCACTGCCAGGATAAGACCAGCAATGTTTGGCCGATACACACTACTGGTGGATTACGCTTAAAAACAAGAGCAAAAATTCTAAATAACCCCCGTTTCCTTTCTTCACTGCCATGTATTTACCTACCCACAACCCCCATCTTACTACCCCTTCCCGGATTGCCGCATATTTGCACTAATGAAGCAAGGTAGGAAGGTAGTATTTAAGAGTAATTATACCCGCATTTACGTGAAAGGACAGTATGTAAAACATTAGTTTAAAAAATTACACAAATAAATCTGGCTAAGATTTGAACTGTAACGTCCCAGCTACAGGAAACCCCAGACAAGAATATGCTGACTCCCTCGTCCACGTGACCAGCAATGCGGGCGGGTGTTTGTGATGGTTATTTATGAAACTGGTAGCCAATTCTTTTTCCCGCGAATCTCTTCTATAAATATATTTGTCCTCACGAGTCTCCTTATTGTTTTCATGGGCCAGAGCATTTGACGCTATCGGGGGAGTCCCCTTTAGACCGGACCAACCCCCCTAACCTCGTCTCTGGGATCACCGCTCCGGAGATGACACTTGTCGGGTTGACAAAAAGAGGTCGCCGCGACCTTTAATGAAGCCTAGACTGAGAGCGGATGAACTTTGCCAACAAGCTGTCGATACTCGTGACCGCGCCGGGGGGTCACACGGGCGAGGGAGGAGAAGGGGTCGACAGGCACGGTGGCACAAGAGAGGTACTGTACACTTCTCGCGGTTGGGCTGAAGGGGCTGCGTGACGTCATCGCTCATCCAGTGACAGGGAGACATCTCACTGATCGAAGATGTCTGGCACATTATGTAGGGATTCATCGGCATACCCAAGGATAGTAAACGAAGACATGATGTACACTTGGCACAGTCTATCTGAAATGGTGGGTGGCGTCTAGCCAATCACAGTTAACAGGGGGGTAAATGTCATAGATGAGAGCGAAGATGAGTGACACATAAATGGGGTGCCACTATGGCATACTCAAGGATAGTAAAAGAGGACATGCTGTACACTTGGCGCAATCTATCTGAAATGGTGGGCATTATCAACAGTGACGTCACAGAGATAGGGCGGGGCTACAGATAAGCAATAATGAAAGCCACATAAACATAGCTCACGTGATGACACACAAGACAATGTTTAAATAGATTGATGGTCACTTGGCTTACCTTGAAAGGTGGTAAGCTTAAACTTGTTTGCTTATATGATAGATAGTCAGTCCGTAGTGGAGACCGCCAAGGTAAGATTTGTAACCTTTCTGTGTTTTTTGTAAACTTTTTTTTATTTGGGTTGCAATCCTCATTTGATTGCCGGTTTTGGTTGATTGTAAGATAAGGTGGAAGCCTTAACTTTGCCGTTACTATATTATTATTATTATTACTGTCGCGACCTACCCCCGTGGGCTTGATTTGTCAGGATAGCTTGCGGGAGGGGTTAGGTCACAGGCAAGGTAATTGTGTGGATTCGAAATAATACGCAGGATTACGAATTTTGGTTTTGATAAAACAAAATGTCTTGTTAGATAAAAGATAAAGAAATATAGATACCGGACGCTCGTGTTCATGGAGGAACTGGCTTAACTCGTGGAAACCTAGCCCACTGATACTGTGAGTGAGCCCTACAGAACTTGACCTTGGGACCCTGGGCTAGATGGTTGCCCTTTAAGTACACAAGTGCTACTGATGACCCGAATATGTAGTCTGCAATGGTCCGGCGTTGGGCAGCTAAACTGCCTGCGATATCGATGGATTTGTTACAGCTTACAGCCCTGATATCAAAACATAAAAGTCTTTCATAGTTCGTTATAGCCCCTTTCGTTGCCAACTAGATCAAACATTGCTGTGAATGGTCAGTATTCTTCTTCAGCCTTTCTAGTTCACTCACGATAAGCCAGCACTTTTTTAGCACGTGCGTCCACTCGAGTTATGTAAGTCAAAACAAACACTCGAAGAGTGCTCAGTGGTTGTGACACTATTATTATTATTATTACTATTACTAAGCTCTCACCGTAAATGGATTGAACACTATGTGTAGTGATTCCATACCCTATCCACGGTAAGATTGGTGGGGACAGCTAGCTAAAGTTACCATGTATCCATTCGCCAAACCATATGATTTGCAAGACCATGTAGTTGAGCTTTTGTCACTTTTTGTATTCAAAACTTTCACAACAAACAATTTGTTTTTAACCTCTTTTTTTTTATTTTGACCGTTTTAACATTATTGAAACATGAATTTATGAAAATTCGGATTTTTTTTCAAGCGGCTTATGTGTTTCACTTAAAAAAATGCTTTACAAACAAGAGCTTCTAAAAATGATGCGTTTTCTTCATAGATCAAGATGGCGAACAAGCTGAAACAACGACGGTTGATGACGTCATACAAAGTGTCTAAAGTTTGTGGCCATGCGCTCTTTACAAAATAAAAAGGTTGTATTTTAAATCTAATATGTTTTTATGTCTCTTTCTCCAAGTTACAAAAAAACATTTATTTATTTTGATGGCCAGTTATAAAAAGATACAAGTGTGAATGTAATAGTTGTTAATTTAATTATGATTTCATGTACTATACTATATCTTGTTGCTACAACCGCGAAAGGAAAAGCATAGTAGTTTTTTTTAACTAATATATTTTGTTCTTTCATTGACTTACTAAAGCATCAATTATAAAGTAATCCTTAGGGAAATATTTTTAGAAGCGTTTGATATTACTTTTTATTGATAATATAATATTACTAAGCAATTGATAATTGTTTTGGGTGACCTGGTGGTCTAGGGGTAAGGTGTCAGACTTCTGTGCTGAGGGTCCGGGGTTCAATCCTCGGTCCCGGCACAGATTTATCTGAATGCTAAACCCTTCCTTCACCTCTGACAAGACGTGTATTAATCACAACTTGTGAATGTGAGGAATATCAGGCCTCCACCGTGGTTCGGATTCCACGTTAAACTGTAGGTCCTCCATTACATCTCACAATCACCCTACCATTGCACATTAGCGTAAGTGCGTATAACCCGAACGGGTAGTAAGACGCGGTGCTAATTATAATAATAATAATAATAATAATAATAATGATAATTGTTTCCGAGTAGTGTGACAATAGTCACTCCCAGCCTATGTTTGCGATGAAAAACCTCCCTCTATGTCACTTACCTACACTCTCATGGTGGATAGGGTATAACATTAAAGTCTAATCAGCGATTTAGAATAAATACCACATACACGAGAATGTGCTCTAGAAGATAAACTATAATACTTTCACGACCTTAGTTTACTTGGATGACAGCTCAAAAAGCTACTAGAAATAGTCCCTGATATGTCCCTACGCCAACAGCCGACATCTGTCACTTTTGAAAACTGTAGTAAAAACATATGGTAATGTATGAATGTGATAGTTAACCACATTAATTTAGGCCAATATTATTTATATTTATTTGAGGTTGGGAACAAGGCTTATTTATCGTTTTATTTCACTTAAAAAAATTACTATTCACAGCAATTTAATTAAAGGTATAACGAATATTGCTTCAAAATGGCGACCGACAAATTTAAACCATGTGATTTAACATGACGTAAACAAGTTATTTACAATGATGCACCCACGCAGTGGATAAAAATATTTTATTGATTTAAATATTTTGAAATACGATAAAATAATAAAATAATTTATTACATAAAAAATGACAAGTATTTTCTCTTTTACAAGTAAATACGATGCTTGTATCAAAAGGTATTATTGTATGCACGATATTACACATCATAGATAACATTCCAAAACAAATGATTACTTTTAATTTTGTTTAAAATATTGTTTCGGATTGGGTAAAAATAAATTATTAAAAGTAATTAAATAGTCGGAGAAAACTTAAGTTTACGTTATTTTAAATGTAAAATATAACATGTAATTAAAAAACTGACCATTTATAACAAAACAGTGATCTTCTACAAGTGTTGGCAACCTAAAACCTAAACGTATGATTTTTGAACTGTCATCCAGGTAAAAATTTATCATGAACAGACTCTATGTCATGACAGCTCAAAACCCTCACACACTCGGCCACCGCTAAATAGAATTTGATCTACAATGTTGTGAGATAATATCAGCTCATTAAAAGTTCACGTTGGTATATTTTGGATTTTACGGATTAGCATAATGGTTCAAATCTCACTTTAAAAAAAAAAAGATATACTTTATTTGCACTTTGAAAAGCAATTTGGAGAATTTATTCTGCGGCTTGGATTTAAAGGGTCCAATGTCAAATATAACCGTTTTTCAGACGAGACTAACAAAGATTTTAAGCCCTTTTAAACAATGTCTAATAACTGGCCTTTCTAGAACTAAATGCATTTTATTTTCAAATCACCAATATTTATCTTTGGCCATTTTATTCTTTGATGAAGGAGATTAATTTAAAATGATTTTGGTCAATGTAGAATAACTTGCATGATAGACACAAGTCTATTTAAACATTAAATATAGTGCTTTTAAGATTAATGAGCAAACATATAATTTTTTTTTGTTTTTAGCAAAACATGGTATTCGCTCTTTAAACACCAAACCACATACACAAAAAAGAAAGTTATATTAGCTTACATCGTTGAAATATTTACCAAATTTAACTTTTAGATGTTTAAATTGACAACAACAGTCAAAAGTGAGAGGGTATGCGTGTTAAGTCTAGTATTTTTGTAGTTTTTATAACAACAAAAAATGTTTTAGGCCAACATAAATAAAATGGTTCAGAAGATAATATTTTGGTTTAATATTTTTACTCAGAGTAATTTCTACAATTCTTGAATATTGGTTAAGGGTATCGTGGAATTGTACTAGGACTTTTTATTTTCATTTAATACGATTATTAATTTTTGCCAACAATTTTTTTGGTCACACATATTGTAAAAATCCTGACTCTAGCTCGCATACTCTTCCGCCCCATCTTAAAAGTCTCTACAATCGGCTGATTGACTAAATGCCTGACTATCCAGCTAAATTTGAGCCTTATCCTTCCTTTTGGGTAGATATAATAATTTAATACGGTATGGTTAATAAGCTATAAACCTCTCACTAAATATCTCCAGAAAGAGATACATAAATACATTACCACATAAATAATCTAAGAATAAAAAAAAGGGCCACAATTTTCTCTCCACCCCTATTACAGTTCGTTGTTCCCTTCTTCTGCATAACTTTTAGAGTTTTCTTGGTTTTCAAAGAATCATAAAATACCTTAATGTCGACAGCAGTCCTGAAATTTACGGCGCGATCCTGACTTCTCTTTTGAGAGTTTTATATATCAGAAATGTGGAAAGGGAGGAAGTGAACACAATGCAGTGCAGATAAAATGTATCTCCATGTCTCTATTGGTTTGAGAACAATTGGAAATGATGGAGAAGTTTCAGTAATGTAACTCTTAACTTGTAGAAGACATATTCTGACAGTAATATTCTCGGAAATGATAATTTAAAATGTACGACTGAATGAATGGGCGATATCACATAAGGAAATAAATAAATAAAACACATTTAATTGCTTAGTACTCAGAATATATTAAACAATAGTTTAACCGGCTATTATTTAAAATTGTAAAACAGGGTCTTTTACCTTACACGACAAGAATAATTTGGGGTGTTCAAAGGTTCAAACCAAGCTATAAGATTTTTTAAATATAAAAAATGTGTAGTACATATGTATTACATATTGTATACATTTTCAATCAGTTTTACTATCATAAAACGTGTTTCTGAGTAAATCTTTATTTTTACTACCACAACCCAATTTTACAAATTATCCGAGAGTTTGTTTATCCGAGATTGTGTGCACCCTCTTTATTTCGTATAGCTTAGGTTCTACTGTATTTACGACACGTTTGGTCCAAAAATAAATGAAGGTAATTGAGAGTGGAGAAGGTTTACATAATAATGAACTTTTACTCATCACCCAACATTTCCAAGAGACGATGTACAGGAAGTTCAGAGTGAATAGAAGAAACTAGAACCATGATCAGAATATTGACCGGCAAACCCAATGGGAAGAGACCATTGGGAAGACCTAGACAGAGATGGGAGGCTAACACTAGAACGGACATGAGAGAGATGGGGTCTAATGAGGTGGACTGGATAGAACTAGCTCTATACAGGGATAAGGTGTAATGAGGTGGACTGGATAGAAGTAGCTCAAGATAGAGATGGGGTCTAATGAGGTGGACTGGATAGAACTAGCTCAAGATAAGGATAGGGTGTAATGAGGTGGACTGGATAGAACTAGCTCTATACAGGGATAGGGTGTAATGAGGTGGACTGGATAGAAGTAGCTCAAGATAGAGATAAGGTGTAATGAGATGGACTGGATAGAACTAGCTCAAGATAGGGATAGGGTGTAATGAGGTGGACTGGATAGAACTAGCTCAAGATAGGGATAGGGTGTAATGAGGTGGACTGGATAGAACTAGCTCAAGATAGGGATAGGGTGTAATGAGGTGGACTGGATAGAACTAGCTCAAGATAGGGATAGGGTGTAATGAGGTGGACTGGATAGAACTAGCTCTATACAGGGATAGGGTGTAATGAGGTGGACTGGATAGAAGTAGCTCAAGATAGAGATAAGGTGTAATGAGATGGATTGGATAGAACTAGCTCAAGATAGGGATAGGGTGTAATGAGATGGACTGGATAGAAGTAGCTCAAGATAGAGATAAGGTGTAATGAGATGGACTGGATAGAACTAGCTCAAGATAGGGATAGGGTGTAATGAGGTGGACTGGATAGAACTAGCTCAAGATAGAGATAGGGTGTAATGAGGTGGACTGGATAGAACTAGCTCAAGATAGAGATAGGGTGTAATGAGGTGGACTGGATAGAACTAGCTCAAGATAGGGATAGGGTGTAATGAGGTGGACTGTATAGAACTAGCTCAAGATAGAGATAGGGTGTAATGAGGTGGACTGGATAGAACTAGCTCAAGATAGGGATAAGGTGTAATGAGGTGGACTGGATAGAACTAGCTCAAGATAGGGATAGGGTGTAATGAGGTGGACTGTATAGAACTAGCTCAAGATAGAGATAGGGTGTAATGAGGTGGACTGGATAGAACTAGCTCAAGATAGAGATAGGGTGTAATGAGGTGGACTGTATAGAACTAGCTCAAGATAGAGATAGGGTGTAATGAGGTGGACTGGATAGAACTAGCTCAAGATAGGGATAAGGTGTAATGAGGTGGACTGGATAGAACTAGCTCAAGATAGGGATAGGGTGTAATCCCCCGTCACTAGTTATATTGTCTATTACAAGCCTGATGCTTTGTATTATGAGTACGAATCGTATTAGAAGTTTAGAACAGAAACCTTTTAATCATTGGTGGTCAGGTGAGACATGAGTCTATTGCTTGGGTGACGTGAGTCTATTGCTTGGGTGACGTGAGTCTATTGCTTGGGTGATGTGAGTCTATTGCCTAATTTATAAAATTTATTAAAATAACGGTAATATAAATTTGTAACCATCAATAAATAATATTTCAAAATTATATTTTTATGAATGTGATTTGTTAATACGAGGGTGACAATTTATCACCTTGCAAATGGAATAGTTTTAATTGTGTTTCCTTATAGCCAAGTATTTATCAAACATTCATATTAAAAAAATATATTTTTAAGCCAGTCAATAAATTATATGCTATCTAACTTCACGTAATTTAAATTTTTGCAAAACTAATATAAAAAAATACATTTATTGAAATATTGTAATAATTATTGTAAAACTACAAATAATATACACTGTTACACATACATTGAGAAAAGAGGTACATTTTTGTCCATCAACCAGCATAACAACCAATTTCACACCTGTTTTGGTTGCCGCGTCGTCTAAGGTGTTATTCTTTCAATATACTAGACTGATGATGACAGGGAGATTGAGGTTCGAATCCCATTCGGGTGTACAGAGGATGGTTTTTACTAAATGGTTTTACACTCTCCCTCCAAGCAAATACGAGTACACTTCCTTTAAATTCAACTTTACTCATCCTTTACTCATTAGTGTTATTAGTAGGTATGCATATAACCTGAACAGGTAGTAAGACGCACCGATAAAAAAACAAATACATTTTAAATTTCAAAGAACTTAATAAAAAACTTATATATATTTGCTTACAGTTTAGAAACTATTAGTTTTATAAAAATAAAATTGAATACAATATTTTTATTTTCGAAAGTATAGGCTACCATAACTTTAAAATGATAAGTTATTTATTATCTCAAAGAGCTGTGGAGATATTACCAAAACTTGATATTTCTGCTACCCTCAACATTTTTTTCATGGGAAAATGAGAGTTTACATTTTGTTAGTATTGTCATAAAGTGCCTTTTGTACGAATTCGATTTAACGTCGGTGGAATGGAACCACATGACCACCGTATCTCAGTCTGCTTGCCTTTATTGTCATCAATATGTTTGTAGATGCATACAAACCATGAAGTTATTCATAATTTAACGTTTTCCATAACCCTCTCCGGTGACCATGTGGTCTAACACGCTACTCTCCTAGCTCACAAGACAGCCGATGAAGGGGAGATCAAAGTTTGAATCTCGGTTGGGTGTACTGAGAGTGGTTTTTCTCCCAAAGTGGTTTTCCACTCTCTCTCCACGCAAATTCGAGTATATTTCCTATAAATATAACCTCTCTAATCCCTAAAACAATTAGCGTGGTTAATACATAATCGTATAACCCGAGCGGGTAGTAAGACGTGGTGCTAAAATAAACCACTCTCTCCATTCTTCTGTTTGCTCAACCTTTTTAGCTACATTATTATTATTATTATTATTATTATTAGCACCGCGTCTTACTACCCGTTCGGGTTGTACGCACTTACGCTAATGTGTAATGTTAGGGTGATTGTGAGATGAAATGGAGGACCTACAGTTTGACGTGGAATCCGAACCACGGTGGAGGTCTGGCATTCCTCACATTCACAAGTTGGGATTAATACACGTCTTGTCAGAGGTGAAAGAAGGGTTTGGCAATCAAATAAATCTGTGCCGGGACCTAGGATTGAACTCCGGGCCCTCAGCACAGAAGTCTGACACCTTACCCCTAGACCACCAGATCACTCTTTTAGCTACAAATATCTTTCTCAGTATTCTCAACAATTCTCAATTTATTATTTCAATACAGAGTAAAAGACTGCGTTTCACATAGCTGAAGAACATCGGGTACGGTTATATTTTTTATAAAAAAAACCAACCTGCAAGCTAAGACATTTTGCAACCTCATCACACTCAACCCCCTAAACAAATGAATCAGGCGATATATTTTTTCTAGCTTTCAGCCAAAAACGAACGCAATTTCAGCTCAATGAAAACATACTCAATTCTCTCCAACACACAAGAGAAAATAAAATTGTCCTCTGGCGTTCTCACAGATAAATTAAACGTCTGGGCGCCGAGAAGTCGTATTTATACCCATCGATAAAAAGAAATGGAGGATATTGTTCACTCGTAGGAGAGACGGAGAAGAGAAAAGAACGTGTCGACAAGGACTATAGTAGGATAACAACTGGCAACGCAATGGCTTACATAAGTTCTACCCCATCTTTTTAAAAGGTATTTAGTGTGAGCTTTATAAACGAAGCTATATTTAACGATATAGATCCAGGCTTACACCAAACACCAACATGATAAAATCAATATTGAGTCTGTTGAGCTCTAGTCTACTATTTGTTCCAGTCTTGTTAACCTGAGGTCAACTCTAAGCGTTTAGACCGCCACTGTTCTAATGGGTAGGGAAGGGGACAGTTCACTAGTACAGTCCTGTCAAGTCTGGTTCCACCTGGCAACAAGTCACGAGCCGCCACTGGAGGGAACAGTTCACTAGTACAGTCCTGTCAAGCCTGGTTCCACCTGGCAACAAGTCACGAGCCGCCACTGGAGGGAACAGTTCACTAGTACAGTCCTGTCAAGTCTGGTTCCACCTGGCAACAATCACAAGCCGCCACTGGAGGGAACAATTCACTAGTACAGTCCTGTCAAGTCTGGTTCCACCTGGCAACAAGTCACAAGCCGCCACTGGAGGGAACAGTTCACTAGTACAGTCCTGTCAACCTGGTTCACCTGGCAACAAGCCACGAAGCCCCACTGGAGGGAACAGTCACTAGTACAGTCCTGTCAATCCTGGTTCCACCTGGCAACAAGTCACGAGCCGCCACTGAAGGCAACAGTTCACTAGTACAGTCCTGTCAATCCTGGTTCCACGTGGCAACAAGTCACGAAGCCGCCACTGAAGGCAACAGTTCACTAGTACAGTCCTGTCAATCCTGGTTCCACCTGGCAACAAGTCACGAGCCGCCACTGGAGGAACAGTTCACTAGTACAGTCCTGTCAATCCTGGTTCCACCTGGCAACAAGCACGAGCCCCACTGAAGGGCAACAGTTCACTAGTACAGTCTGTCAAGCCTGTTTCAACTGCCAAGTCTCACACTGAATAAATTATATTACGGTCTTATCAAGTGTTCAGGGGTTGCATGAAAGAAAAGTTTTATCTTACTTAGCTGTATTTTCCTGGAAAATAGGCGTGGGAACAGTTCACTAGTACAGTCCTGTCAATCCTGGTTCCACCTGGCAACAAGTCACGAGCCGTCACTGAAGGCAACAGTTCACTAGTACAGTCTTGTACAATCCTATTTTAAACTGCCAAGTTTCAACACAATATATATTTAACGGCTTAATCTAAGTGTTAGGGTTGATAAAGAGTTTTATCTTACTTAGCTTGTAGTTTTCCTGAAATAGCGTGGGGAGAGAGTGGAAAAACACTTTAATGGATCATATGGGGAACCCCAGAACCCTGACCTCACCATCACAGGCAATCCTGTCTGTTATGTGTCTGAGATCTTAAGGCGCGTGTACACTAATTGGCAAATTGTAAGCGAGGCAAGTTAAGAACAAAGGAGTGAGCAAATGTAGACCTGATCCGAGGCTGCCTCGGCCTGTTCGGTGAACAGGACGTGGCTGATCCAACTCGGTGAGGCAGTACGTCGTGTACTATAGTGCAGCGGCGCGCAACCATTTTGTTGGTTGGACTCCACTGAAGTATTATTTTAATTTAAAGAGCCTATGCCACCATGTGAATGAAATAAAACTTTTCTTCCTACTTAGGTGAAACCTCCTCTTATACTTTACGCTGACGGGCGAACTTTTGGTGCTCTCTGAATGTACCTAAGGCTGTCAAATTTATATAGCCAAAATCATTTTACTGCACACTGACATATCCACAGCACTGCTCAGGAAGACGCTTTTATTGCTTTAAATAGATATAACAAAAATGTCTTCATGTTATTTCTTCCGACTCAGGTAAAAATAAATGATAAGGAACTCCGCAAGGAATTTCTCACTCCATTGTTTAGAAATGGAAATAATTTACTCAAAGCTCGTAATATATGTGAAACGAAATAATATACACTCGCAAACCCGAGCTGTTTTCGTACCTTTTACGATCACATCTTATGGTTATCGCATTACTGTTAAATTCCTCATTAATAAATTTAGACCAATAAAAAGGTAAAATTGCCTATTGAGTCTAAAATGATGGATTGAAAATTGAAAAATTACACCTGGACCCGGGACCTTTGGCTTAGTATGCATAAATAATAGCTTTGGATATTTGATTCTCAAATATACAATCCCTTACAATTATAATAATTGTACAAGTGGCAGCATTAAGCCAACTAACGAGTCGAAGGTGGCTACGTTATCTGATAACTCGTGATATTAATAAAATCGCACATTTGTAGCCGTTTTTATCTGTAATTAATGCAACCTTTTAACGTGTTTTCATGTATTTTAGATGTTTCACTAATATATATATTAATAATATATATATATATAAACTATTATATTATATTAATGATGAATTATTCATTATGTGTTTAGTGTTTATAATTTGACATCATGTTTTTACCATAATTAAACCTAATAATACATTTTGATTTACAATTTCATTTGATTACATCAACTAACTTAATTATTTTATTTATCAACTCTTTATATATATTTTTGAATAATATTTCTAAGTCTTAACCTCTAATGTTTTCGAAAAGTTAAAAAATATGTATATTTGCGTATAGATTGAAAATTATTGGTTTTATAAAATGTGTTTCAAATAAAAGATTTTTATTAAAAATATACCTACATATTTCCAATGTTAAGTAATTTAATATCTCACAGAGTTGCGAAGATATGATACAAAATTGAGAATTTACGCATCAGACCGGAACCCTTAAATTCAGTTTGACGAAAAATTGAAAGCATCAATTTTTTTTGGATAATATTTATCAATGCATAGATATAAAATTTAATCAAAATCGTTAGAGCCGATTTTGATTAAATCGATTTTTTCTTTTCACCCTTCAGTAAACTACCCTTAATTTTAGGGTTAGATATTCAATTCAAAAAAACCTTGGGGGGAAACCCTATGAAAATCGTAGATACAAAGTTTTAGCCCAATCGGTAAAACAGCTCAGGCTCTAGCCCGAGGTACAGACAGACGGACAGATGAACAGACAGACGGCATTGAAAGAACAACTGTTTCGGATTCGGGTGTCGAAATTCCTGCACATTTTTGTGGACCAGGTCTACTAATTTTAAGATTTCAGCCCTCTGTGTGTGGTAGATATCGTGCAATGTTCATAGCAGACACACAAACTTTTCATTTTATTAATATAGATAGCTCACATTTTTACAAGATCACAAAGGCTGCATCTTACCTAACAGGGGTTTCACGCAGCTTCTTTGTCACCCATCAAAACAGGTGACCCCTTATTATATCTCGTGACACCAAATAGGGTCGCGACACCAGGGTTGCGTACCACTGCCCAAGTGAATACAGGCATTCAAACATTCGCGTCTCTCTTGTCAGTTTTCTTTTCGTGTTGTGTTGATTGTTCGATTTATAAAATGGAGAAGACGAATGAAGGTGCACTACTATTAATTATTGCAGACTATGTAATTGCATTGGGTTTCCTGACATCCGAAATACTTGAGCAATATCCAAAAAGGTAGACATTTGGAATGAAATATCCTTTATGTTGACTTTCCACGCTAACCAACTCAAAAAAAAATTGAGAGTTTAAAGGGCTCTTTTCGGAGAGAAAGGAGTATAATTAAAAGTAAAAGGTGAACTGGCAGGGATTAGTAAGCAATTCCATCATGAACAAGGTTTCCTCAGCGACTGGCGTTGGCTCAGGTCAAGGACATTTCCTCAGCGCTGCTTCAAGCGGGTGGAAAAGTCAACCGACCTTTAGGAAGTGCGGGTTTTAAACATATTCAACCGTGTGAAACTTACCTTTTGTGGTCTGCTCGCCATTTGTTTTTTATTATATGATATAACCAAGGATTGAGTTAGTTTGTAAGTCGTGTTTTAATAAATACAATATTTAGGAAGTACACATTAACTACCTTAAATAGTATTATTTTAAAGACACACGGTTACTTAATTCACCATAAAGTAAAACAAATAAGGCTCTCAATCACTTAAATCTATGGTCGTGAGGTCTACGGTGTCAAGTTCGCAATATTACTGGATTGAAAGCGACGGGGACTTTACGGTTTGAATCTTGGCCGGGTGTACTTGGTGTTTTTTTTCCATACACGTGGCTTAGCACAGCTTATACCAATACCTTCTGTAAGAGAATGCGGGCACATTTACTCTAAACTACCCTGAGACTTCTTATCAGTCATTTTTATTAAAACGTTGACATTCTTGGTGTTTGAAGTTCTATTAGACCACTTCTGCTACTACGAATAGTAATAATAATATAAATCCTGTGTAGGTCAGCATGAAAATGAGCCGCTTCGGTGGCAGAATGGTCCAAGAACACACCTAAACAGCCCAACCCGATCCGACTATAAGTCGCCCCGACGTCGGCCGAATTCAAACATGTTTGTTTTATATTGTTTATTTGTTTTATTCAAATCTAGAGTGCGTACTCTATTTTTTACTTTTTTCCTTGTTTTATTTTTTTCCTTAGCAACTATATACATATATATGTAAAATTGATAAAGAAAAAATAAAGCAAGGAAAAAAATAAAAAATAAGATATAATGTATATACATAATATACAAATGGTAATATATATTACCATTTAAATAAGTCAAAAAATGACCAAATTTAACTTATCCTTGCTCAATACACGTTAGGAAGCTGCTTGTCCTTTTTGGGTCTCCTTCAATCCCTGTTTAAACTTCTCTGGATGTTCTCGCAGCGGTAAACACGTAGTAAAGTACTCACTTTCAATACTTTCAATATTGAACTCATGTACCCACGTAATTTTAATTTTATAATATTCTTTATTTGATTTTCACACTATAAAATAACATCAGTAATTAGGATTGAAAACATTTCCAGATCTGAATAAAGGACATTTGTCAAAGGCGCAGCCAAAGTATGTGATTTTTTTCGTTTGTTTAATACTTGTAAAATTTAACTGTCGTTATTAAATGTCCCTGATATTAGTGTAAATAAATGGTATGAGGGTTCCAGCATTTATTATTTCTGGTGCAAGGGCTCTTTCGGTATACAAAGTTTGGGAACTTCTGCTCTTAAGGCGTCACTCTCGCAATAGACTGGACTACTTGTGACCGGGAGGTCATGTTTCGAATCCTGGTCGGGTGTAATGAAGGAACTTATTACTAAACTGTTGCCCACTCTTCCTCTTGACAAATGCGGGTACAATTCTTCAAACACACTACCTTCTTTGTCCTTATCCCATTTGCGAGATAATATATGCGTATACCCTGAACGGATATTAAAAGACCCGGTTGAAAAACAAAAAACCTTTTAAATGTTTTAAATTTGACATCGTCACACATATTCTAGTGCTAATATTTTCTGTTTCAAGTTCCGTCTCTCTCTCTCTCTTATCAGTCAGTGTATTTTGTGAGCACTATTACGTACAGTCAGTGTGAAACCACGCGAGGTACATCAGTGGCACGGGTCACGTCTCACAGTAACGGTCCATTTACATAACAATGAGCGGAACAAGTTCGGCTGGCTGAGCCAATTCTAGACCGCTAACATCGACCTCGTATGAGAGTGAGAGTGAGTGAGCGTTGCGCTTCTCTACATCAGGCACTGAACGGAGGATTATTGGCGCCCAAAAAAAAGAACAAACAACAAACAGTTGAAGGGCTGGCAGGAAGAAGGGGGGGAGGGGGTGATCGCTCCTTGACTCAAGGGTAGTTGAAGCGAAATGGAGGGTCTCTATCTACATGTGTACAAAACATAGTCCGGGTGTGCGCTTTTATTTTAGTGTGTGTATGTGTTAGTGTGGAAAGGGATTGAAGAGGGGGGGGGGGGGCTGAAATAGATCCGTTCTAGACTAAAAACAAGAGTTTAATTTTTAAAACAAACGTAGTGTAGGGTATTGAAATGAAATAAATAATACAATATTTTTTTTCTTAGTGTTGTTTTGTGTTCGTTGAAGCGCGAGTGTCGAAACAGACCTCTTTCTAGTCGACACGTAATTTTTATGGAATCATTTATTTATAAAATAGAACTTTTTTACTTTTCTATCTAAAGTGAAAGCATTGTAATCGTGAACATTTTTGACCTTAAGAATATTATGACACTTTAAATTATTGTATGTGCCCATAATCTAAAAATAAACAAATGGGGATTTTGCAATTCTCTCTGTTTCCATGTCTGTCTGTCTGTCTGCCTGTCCTTGGCCACATACCTGAAACGGTTTGATGGATTCTGTTCAAACTTGATATCTGGGAATTACAGGGCCATACATTGGGATATTTTTTAAAACTTCTACCCTAGCCCTTAAACTAAGGGAAGTTTAATGATGGATACTTTTTTTGGAATTAAAAGTTTTTCGAGAAAGGTTTTAACAATTTTGATTAAAATGGATTTCTATATAGATAGTGTTTGGCCTCTCAAATAACAATGTATGCTTGGTTTTTGGGTAGAAATTAGTTTAAGACTACCTAGTTTATTGATGAGTGATTTTCGAAAATTTGAATTATTTTGAAAATGGCTATAATGATTTGGTTCAAAATTGTCCTCTGGTAAGTTTTTACAGTTTATACCTACATATTTTTATAGTTGCTTTTCTTTTAGAAAAAAATCACTTTATAGTGATTTACTGTAGACAGATTTTTTGAAAAAAATAATTTAAAAAATTGTTCGAAATTGTTCAAAATTGTTATCTAGCGTTTATTTTAAATGATAAATAATGTTTATTTATTTTTCTAAACTAAATTTAAATTTAAAATGGTAATATTAGCGATACTAGCTTTTTTTTTAGGATTTATACATGGAGAGTGTATATTAAGATTAACAAGATGATACTTTTGTTTTTCTGAGGGTAGCTTAATTAAGGGTGGTTTACTGAAAACTTACTTTTGATAAGCTTGTTCCAAGCTATAATACACTATATGAGAAGGTTTTTGCGATTGCGTCGTTCTATTTATTTATTTAATGGTGTCATTTAGAGTTGGTCACCTGAGGAATGCAGCTAGGGATTTGAGGGAGGGGGAGGGGACTACTCACAAGGGGGGGGGGGGGCTACTGTATTTACTCCAAGGGTACGTTGGTGTATTTTATTAAAACTCACTCTACTGTCGCTTTAGATTTGTTTGAGTAGTTAACAGCTATTATAAGCCACTAAAGACTACTTATACAAATTATAATATTTAAGATAGTCTGATATTGATATGATTGCCATAATTTGGTAGATTTGTGTGATTTCCATAATATGCAAAGTCTAGTGTGATTGACATAATATGCAATATCTTGTGTGAATGCCATAATATGCAAGGTTTAGTGTGATTGCCATAATATGCAAGTGTGATTGCCATAATATGCAAGGTTTAGTGTGATTACCATAATATACATTTTATAGTGTGATTGGCATAGTATGCAAAGTTTACATAGTGTGATTGCCATAATATGGAATGTATAGTGTGATTGGCATAAAATTAATATTTTATTGTGATTGGCATAATATGAGAGGTTTAGTGTGATTGCCATAATATGCAAGTGTGATTGCCATAATATGCTAGGTTTAGTGTGATTGCCATAATATGCAAGTGTGATTGCCATAATATGCGAGGTTTAGTGTGATTGCCATAATATTGTATATATATTGTGATTGCCATAATTTGAGAGCTACAAACATTACTATAGCAACTTTCATGTATTCACTTCAAATCACATTTACTGAACCTATCACTTTTAACTGATGCTATCAATTCCGGTAAAATGATTATAATAACTACATTAATAATATTGGTTAAAACAATGTTAACAAAAAATCTATATTATTTGGGTCTATCATCGTACCTGTCACCATATCTTCCTACACATTCAATTGTACTAAATTTGAGATAAAATAATTTTAACAAAAAAATATATAACGTCTATATTGCCTCGATATTATTTTCGTTACAGTCTGTGCCTAATAAATCCTTGAATTATTGGGTTGTGTTTTTAAATATAAATAATCTTGACTACTCTAACAATACAAAATGTTTTAAAGCTCGGATTCCGGTTTCACGACAAACCAGATAAATTCACAATCACGAAAGAAAATTTCCATCTAACGAAGAATATTTTTTTCTATATCCTAGCTAAGATTATTATTTCAATCTTAAAACATTTCTTTAAGTCTAGATGAATTTTTGAGATTTAATTTGTATGATAATGTGAGCTATAGTAAAATAATGAGTATTTTATCAAGCTTTGATTTTAGATATTTAAATAATTTATATATTCAATTTTTAATAGTTTTAAAGGAGATTAACATAAGGAAAGAGTTACGTTTATTGTTATCTTGCCTTCACATTTAGTAAGATAGAGTAAATCTTACCACACCCAAGAGAAGAAAAATGTCATCTTCACCAGGATTCGTACCAAAGTATC
>JAVRXN010000002.1:4975000-5182500 GCA_033556935.1 Timema podura
ATTGCATACATATCTAATCACGCCATTCCCTTACAGGGTAGGCAAGAAACTGTGCATAGAGCTAAAAAAACAACAACTCCGTACTTAATACATCCTCACTAACTTTCTCCACACTTCCCTGTCCTTCGCTTCAACAACATCCATACACAGAGTCATGCATGATCTTTTATTATTAAAACTCTTTTTGTTTCTCTTTTTCCCACATTCATCTACAACATTTAGCCACATATTACATGGCCTACCCCTTCCTTTTGATCCACACACTCTACCTTCATATATTTGCTTCTTCACTCGATCCACACTCATCCTCTCAACACGCCCAAACCAATGTAATACACGTATTTCCTATTGACCTTTTCGATTTCATTTCAAACCACACTACTTCAGCACCCACTCGTTACTGACCCTATTCATACAAGTAGGTAATATTATAGAGGTAATATACCCACATTTGCATGGGAGGATAGTGTGAAACCATTTAGGAAAAAAACCTTCTCTAGACTCAACTGCGATTCTATCGCTAACCTCCCCGCCATTATCGGGCCAGTATGACAAGAGAGAAAATCATATGACTGTTCCATTCTCGCAATATATTGGACTGCTGTCGACTGAGAGATCGGGCTTCAAATCCCAGTCAGGTGTACTGAGTTTTATCTAAATTATTTCTAACTCTCCCTCCATGTGAACGTTGATACATTTCCTATAAATTCTACCTTCCTCATCATTAATCCATTAGTGTAAATATGTGTACATCCCGAACCGGTGATGCAGAAAAACAATCGCGTTGATACCTGGTCAATGAATGTTCTCGGATGAACTCCATTTACAAGTTTTGTTCGTCTCTAAAAGCCACATCACTGAGTAACTGACCGAGTGGAGCGAGGCCCTGTTTTAACTTACCAGCTTATTTCTTCTGTCTGTGTCCAAATGTTTGTTCCGCAATTACTGCCAAAATCGAGAACCAATTTAAACGATATTTTGTTGGGAAGTTATTTGAGCCTATGTCGAACGATGTATTTATGTGTTTTTGCGATCAAGTTATCCGTTTAAAGATGGTGGCTGTTTAGAAATTATTTAGTTTAGTAGCTTATCTCAAGAGATTTTAATTTAAAATTCTAAACAATTGATCTAGCAGCTCTGTAATTTTTTATTTCTATCATTTCTTACCTATTGACATCTTAAGACACGTGTATACGGTTATTCACATGGCTGCCAAACAAAATGTGATTAAAAAAAGAAAGTTCATCACAAGTGATTTGAATTTTAAAATCCAAGTAATCGATTGAGCATTTCACCGTTATGTTAAAAATGAATTTACTTGAAAACATGGAAACCCGCCTCGGTGGCGTAGCTAACTGACGCGCGGTTTTAGTGTTGAGATAGACTGCTTAGGACGGGGAGATAGAGGTTCGAGTCTCGGTTGGGTGAACTGGGCCTGATTTTTACCAAACCTTTTTCCACTCTCACTCCACGAAAATGCGGGTTCACTTCCTCTAAATTCAACCTTCCTAATTCATAAACGATTAGCGTGATTAGTACTTAAGCGTATAACCCGAACGGATAATAAGATGTGGTGCTAAAAAAAATCTAACGAATCCTGGATAGCTCAGTGGTTAGAGCATTGGCGTACTAAGCCAAAGGTCCCGGGTTCGATTCCCGTGTCCAGGTGTCATTTTTTCAATTGTATAATTGTACAAAGGGCAGCAATATGCTAACTACCGAGTCGCAGATGGCTGCGTTATCTGATAGCTCGTGATATTAATATAATCACATATTTGTAGCTGACGATTTCCACACGTCCATCATAGACTCTGCCTTAAAATAGGGACGAATCCTGGATAGCTCAGTGTTAGAGCATTGGTGTACTAAGCCAAAGGTCCCGGGTTCGATTCCCGTGTCCAGGTGTTATTTTTCAATTTTCAGAATAAATAATTTTTTTTGTTTTAACATAGTTGTATGAAACTGTAGCTGTTCTGCAATGTGTGTTGTTTTATCTAAAATAACTTTACTGCGGGCATGTTAAAAACAAAACAACAACAAACAACGAAACAAGTTAAAATGTACGTAATTGCAAACAAGTCATCTCGTTGGATGGCGGGGGCTATTGTATGAATCAGAACGAGAGGTCCGAATTGATTGAAACTGGCCGAGTTGTTCATTATTTGTGTACTCAGTTCTTGGCCTCGTTTCACTAAATGCTCCATGCATACATTCATGTTATTAGCTTCATTTGGAGAGTTGATCTAGGTCGTGGTCAAACATGGGCTACTATTGCATAATGGGGACGGCTCTCTCCATATTCATGTTTATACACCACACACTCATTACAACAATATATACATTCATTTACTATTTTTAGCCGAATATTAAATCAATATAATATATTTCTTTATTTTCTCTCCATACGGGTTCGGCCAGACTGACAAGCGTGCGAGCGCGCAAGCGACTGGGTGGCCAGACCGAGTGAGCGCGTGATTAGCAGATAGCTTTCGTTAGTTGTTGACGAGGAGGTCTCCGAATCTTGGCTCAGTGAACTGAGGGTGGTTTTTAACAAGTGATTTATTATTGTGGTTTTCTCGTCCTCTCTCCACGCTAATGGGGTTCTTATTTGTAAAGGCCTACTTTGATAATATTGAAATATTTTAACATATCACTTTTACTATATATATCATATAGGTATGGTTTGTGATCTTACCAATTAAATTAGGCCGTTAGTAGCAAGTGTGCTAAACCTATCGATAATAATAAAAATGTCAAAATGAGAAGTTTCCTAGCACTCAATGAACCAACATACAATAATATTGCCTAGCGCCTGTAAACTAGACTGTACCGGGTCGAGCGCACGCGCTTGAAAAATATACCAGTTTTAACTTTCAAGCGTGCGCGCTCAGTATGCTCACATCAGCCCTGGCCACCTCATTACAACAATTTGTTTCTGTTTTATATTTTAGTTGCTCACTCCAGTCTGGCCACCTCTCATTACAACCAATGTGTTCTGTTTTATATTTTAGTTGCTCACTCCAGTCTGGCCACCTCATTACAAACAATGTGTTCTGTTTTATATTTTAGTCGCTCGCTCCAGTCTGGCCACCTCTCATTACAACCAATGTGTTCTGTTTTATATTTTAGTTGCTCACTCCAGTCTGGCCACCTCATTACAACCAATGTGTTCTGTTTTATATTTTAGTTGCTCACTCCAGTCTGGCCACCTCTCATTACAACCAATGTGTTTATTTTATATTTTAGTCGCTCACGCGCTCGCTCGCTCAGTCTGGCCGCCCCCTAACTTGGAGAGAAAGTATTGTGATCGTAGAAAAAAAATCGAACTTGAGTTTTGATAAATGTCAACGTTTCATAACCCTCTGAAACAAAAAAAAATTGTTTCTGCTATGCCGTCTGTCTGTCTGTACCTTCGGGCTAGAGTCGAAACTGTTTTAACGATTGGGCTAAAACTTGGTATCTTGAGGTGTTTTATAAAGTCCTCCCGAGTTTTTGGAACTAGATATCCAACCCTAAAATTAAGGGTAGTTTATTGAAGTAGAAAAAGAGAAAAATAGACTTTCTCGAAATTCGCTTTAAAGATTTTAATTAATGTTATATATAGACACTATTTATTATTATAAACAAGCTGAGAATTATCATTTTCTTCTGAAAATGAATTTAGGTTACTTTACATGGGATATTTTCAAATTTTCATAATTTCTCCGCAACTATTTGAGATACGAAATAAACTTATCGTTCTAAAGTTGTAGTACTATTAAAGATAAACATCTTTCATTTGAAATATACTTTCATAAAACAATATTTTATGTATGAGCTATAAGAACAGTGAATGTGCTGAATTCGTTATTTTGTAAAATAACCAGCGAATGTATAGACTCACCTAAAACGATGCTTTATTTAACATAATAGGATTTATCTAAATTTACCAGTGATTTTATCAATTTACCCAATGCAGTTTGGTGAATTTATGAAATATGAACTGTATTATCTACATTTACGTGATTTATAAATATCTAGTGTATGTGGATAAAATATAGAACACAAATCCAAACTAAAACTAAACTAACCTAGTCTAACACAATCTAAGATAAAATAAAATTGTCTAAGCTTGTCTAAGCTAACATAACTTGCCAAAACTAACCTAACAAAACCTAATCTTGACGTGACTTATAAACATTCACTGGGTTGATGGTAATTTTGTAAAATGTTTGGTGAGTATGTGAAATAGTAAATACATTTTTTACATTTCCCAAGTGAGCCAGAGGCATTGTAGAATCACCAGTGACTTTACAAACTCATCACATTCAGCACATTCACAGTACAGAAACATATATACTTTTCAATTCAGGTATTTAAAAATTAATTTGATTCTTATGCTCTTTTCTCAATTTTTCTGTAACAGTGTTTCTAGCTCCTAATGCCAAGAGTAAGTAACAGTGTTATTATTTCATTTATAATCTTTGGTGTAATGTTTCTACAACATTGTATCTAATCTATTGTTTAGTTTCACAAAACTCACGATTTTTTTTGTAAATGTCTATTTTAAGATAAAAGAGGTAGAAAGTCTATACGCTGCACCGAACCATTTATTTTAATTTTAATAGGGGCTAGTTACTATGGGGAAAGTTCACTGACGGAGCAGCAGCATTTGGCATTTCCTCTTTCCGTCTATTCGGATCTTTGCTCCAGAATAAATGTACAATCCGTGGACATATAATAACGAAATTTTCCAGGAAAAGTCTTTGAGCTTAGGCCACAAACAATGTTATTATCGTTACTACAGTCTTACTAGTAGTTCTGTGAACAGTAGACCTCGCTCCATGTTATTATCGTTACTACAGTCTTACTAGTAGTTCTGTGAACAGTAGACCTCCCTCCATGTTATTATCGTTATTAGTCTTACTAGTAGTTCTGTGAACAGTAGACCTCCCTCCGTGTTACTATCGTTACTACAGTCTTACTAGTAGTTCTGTGAACAGTGGACCTCCCTCCATGTTACTATCGTTACTACAGTCTTACTAGTAATTCTGTTGACAGTAGACCTCGCTCCCTCCATGTTATTATCGTTACTACAGTCTTACTAGTAGTTCTGTGAACAGTAGACCACGCTCCATCCATGTTATTATCGTTACTACAGTCTTACTAGTAGTTCTGTGAACAGTAGACCTCCCTCCATGTTATTATCGTTACTACAGTCTTACTAGTAGTTCTGTGAACATTAGACCTCCCTCCATGTTATTATCGTTACTACAGTCTTACTAGTAATTCTGTTGACTGTAGACCTCCCTCCATGTTATTATCGTTACTACAGTCTTACTAGTAGTTCTGTGAACATTAGACCTCCCTCCATGTTATTATCGTTACTACAGTCTTACTAGTAGTTATGTGAACAGTAGACCTCCCTCCATATTCTTATCGTTACTACAGTCTTACTAGTAGTTCTGTGAACAGTAGACCTCCCTCCATGTTATTATCGTTACTACAGTCTTACTAGTAGTTCTGTGAACATTAGACCTCCCTCCATGTTATTATCGTTACTACAGTCTTACTAGTAATTCTGTTGACTGTAGACCTCCCTCCATGTTATTATCGTTACTACAGTCTTACTAGTAGTTCTGTGAACAGTAGACCTCCCTCCATGTTACTATCGTTACTACAGTCTTACTAGTAGTTCTGTGAACAGTAGACCTCCCTCCGTGTTATTATCGTTACTACAGTCTTACTAGTAGTTCTGTGAACAGTAGACCTCCCTCCGTGTTACTATCGTTACTACAGTCTTACTAGTAGTTATGTGAACAGTAGACCTCCCTCCATATTCTTATCGTTACTACAGTCTTACTAGTAGTTCTGTGAACAGTAGACCTCCCTCCATGTTATTATCGTTACTACAGTCTTACTAGTAATTCTGTTGACTGTAGACCTCCCTCCATGTTATTATCGTTACTACAGTCTTACTAGTAGTTCTGTGAACAGTAGACCTCCCTCCATGTTATTATAGTTACTACAGTCTTACTAGTAGTTCTGTGAACAGTAGACCTCCCTCCGTGTTATTATCGTTACTACAGTCTTACTAGTAGTTCTGTGAACAGTAGACCTCCCTCCATGTTACTATCGTTACTACAGTCTTACTAGTAGTTCTGTGAACAGTAGACCTCCCTCCATGTTACTATCGTTACTACAGTCTTACTAGTAATTCTGTTGACAGTAGACCTCGCTCCCTCCATGTTATTATCGTTACTACAGTCTTACTAGTAATTCTATGAACAGTAGACCTCCCTTCATGTTACTATCGTTACTACAGTCTTACTAGTAGTTCTGTGAACAGTAGACCTCCCTCCATGTTACTATCGTTACTACAGTCTTACTAGTAATTCTGTTGACAGTAGACCTCGCTCCCTCCATGTTATTATCGTTACTACAGTCTTACTAGTAATTCTATGAACAGTAGACCTCCCTTCATGTTACTATCATTACTACAGTCTTACTAGTAATTCTGTTGACTGTAGACCTCCCTCCATGTTATTATCGTTACTACAGTCTTACTAGTAGTTCTGTGAACAGTAGAACCTCCCTCCATGTTACTATCGTTACTACAGTCTTACTAGTAATTCTGTTGACTGTAGACCTCCCTTCATGTTACTATCATTACTACAGTCTTACTAGTAGTTCTGTGAACAGTAGACCTCCCTCCGTGTTACTATCGTTACTACAGTCTTACTAGTAGTTCTATGAACAGTAGACCTCCCTTCATGTTACTATCGTTACTACAGTCTTACTAGTAGTTCTGTGAACAGTATACCTCTTTCCATGTTACTATCATTACTACAGTCTTACTAGTAATTCTATGAACAGTAGACCTCCCTTCATGTTACTATCGTTACTACAGTCTTACTAGTAGTTCTGTGAACAGTAGACCTCCCTCCATGTTACTATCGTTACTACAGTCTTACTAGTAATTCTGTTGACAGTAGACCTCGCTCCCTCCATGTTATTATCGTTACTACAGTCTTACTAGTAATTCTATGAACAGTAGACCTCCCTTCATGTTACTATCATTACTACAGTCTTACTAGTAATTCCGTTGACTGTAGACCTCCCTCCATGTTATTATCGTTACTACAGTCTTACTAGTAGTTCTGTGAACAGTAGACCTCCCTTCATGTTACTATCGTTACTACAGTCTTACTAGTAGTTCTATGAACAGTAGACCTCCCTTCATGTTACTATCATTACTACAGTCTTACTAGTAATTCTGTTGACAGTAGACCTCCCTCCGTGTTATTATCGTTACTACAATCTTACTAGTAGTTCTATGAACAGTAGACCTCCCTTCATGTTACTATCGTTACTACAGTCTTACTAGTAGTTCTGTGAACAGTAGACCTCCCTCCATGTTATTATCGTTACTACAGTCTTACTAGTAGTTCTGTGTACAGTAGACCTCCCTTCATGTTACTATCATTACTACAGTCTTACTAGTAATTCTGTTGACAGTAGACCTCCCTCCATGTTATTATCGTTACTACAATCTTACTAGTAGTTCTATGAACAGTAGACCTCCCTCCATGTTATTATCGTTACTACAGTCTTACTAGTAGTTCTGTGAACAGTAGACCTCCCTCCATGTTACTATCGTTACTACAGTCTTACTAGTAGTTCTGTGAACAGTAGACCTCACTCCCTCCATGTTATTATCGTTACTACAGTCTTACTAGTAGTTCTGTGAACAGTAGACCTCCCTCCATGTTATTATCGTTACTACAGTCTTACTAGTAGTTCTGTGAACAGTAGACCTCCCTCCATGTTATTATCGTTACTACAGTCTTACTAGTAATTCTGTGAACAGTAGACCTCACTCCCTCCATGTTATTATCGTTACTACAGTCTTACTAGTAGTTCTGTGAACAGTAGACCTCCCTCCATGCTATTATCGTTACTACAATCTTACTAGTAGTTCTATGAACAGTAGACCTCCCTTCATGTTACTATCGTTACTACAGTCTTACTAGTAGTTCTGTGAACAGTAGACCTCCCTCCATGTTATTATCGTTACTACAGTCTTACTAGTAGTTCTGTGTACAGTAGACCTCCCTCCATATTATTATCGTTACTACAGTCTTACTAGTAGTTCTGTGAACAGTAGACCTCCCTCCATGTTACTATCATTACTACATTCTTTATTCCCTCTCCCCTCTTTAGAGCTCACTCCTGCGGGTCTATTTCCTAAGGGGTTGAGGGGAGGGGTGCCAGATCTTGTCTTAACTCGATTTATTCCTCGGAGAGTCTTGTGGGGTTTCTCAGCTGTAATTGATTCAATTATGATTCCTGCTTCGTACAGAATCCGACTTTACTTTTTTTTCAAAAGAGTTACATGTTACAACTACAAGTAGTAGGAGGAAAGATGGAGGGATAGAGAGAGAGAGAGACAGAAAGAGAGAGAGAGAGGGAGAAGAACTCTAGAATGAGTTCATAAAAATTACAAATTCAATTTATGTATGACTTCGATCGATGATTTTTTTATTAACTTAGCTATGCTATATATATATATATATATATATATATAGGCCTACATTATACGGAACTTGTTATAACTTAAAAAATGAGGAATATTTATAATTAAATTAAAATATGAATAAAATAAAAAGGAACTAAATAAAGATTGAAAGTGAAAAAAGTTATTTCGCCAATATTTTCAAGAAGTTAATTAGTATTTTGAATATTGTAATTTAGTTGAAGGATAAGTTAAAATATTTCTTAGTTCCCCACCGAACTGTGGCTGCCCTTTCTAAGGCGGAGGAGAATGTCCTTAACTAAAAACACTACCGTGGAACTGCGAGTCATTTCGCAGTCCGAATGGGCCACGAGCAATGACAGGTTTAAATCCAGGATGGTTTGGTGGCTCGTGGAAGGGAAGTATAAAGAGATGTTCAAAATAACTTTTATTTATCAACTATAAACATACTAATATACTACAACAACCGATTTCATAGACAACTATATCCAGCCCGCTTCGATCGCCACGTGGTCTAACGCGCTAATCTCGTAGTAGACCAGAGTGTCGACGATGGGGAAATCTAGGTTCTAATCTTGGTCGAGTGTATTAAGGGTGGTTTTGCAAAAACTGTTTTCCACTATCTCTCTCACTATCCATGCAAATGTGGCTACACTTCCTCTAAATTCAACCTTCCTCCCACCTGACACATTAGCTCACTTAGTCCACAAGCGTATAACCCGAACAGGTAGTAAGACGTTGTATCTAAGAATACTAACGATACAAATTTCTCCCAGTAAAGTATGACGTCATGCTCTACGTCACCGCACGCTCTTAACGTTTGAGCCTATCGTGAGTAAAGCCAGAGGGCGGTTCAGGTGGTCCTACTCTTGTGGCTTCCACGCAGATAGGACCGGGGTTCTTATCTACACACTTGCATTCCGCTTCTTGACCATGAAGTTTCGTTGGAGTAACAGTTTTACAGAACAGTCCGCAACATTTAATCTACGTCTATACGTGTACTCCAGACTACGTCATTGCCACCAATCCTCTTATCCAGGGGTTCGGGAACTACGTCATCGACCCTGGAGGATACCAACGAAGTCCCGAAGCCCTGCTTGGATAAGCGAGAAGTGTAATATAGTGGTCAACGGAAGGGTCTCATCCAGCCTCCCATGGAGTAGTGTCTCCGCACGTAGCTTTAAAAGCCCTTAGTCGGTTTACCACTATAATGCACCCACCCCAAATAAAAAATAATAATAGGTGTTTTCTTTAGTTTCAGAACCTTCGATAAACTCGTCAACCTGTTAGTAATTTATTCCGAAAACCACACGGTGTGCCCAATTGGTCGGTACGGGTTAGAATTTACTCTCGTGCTCCCCTTCAGTTAGCACTACACAATGCCCTACGACTTGGAGTTGAACAGTTTTTTTTTTTTTTTCGTGAAAGTAACTTGTTATTGTGTTGTTTAGTAAATGGGTAAGACTAACTTCAAGTGGTTTTGTTAAGCAATAACATTAACATAACATCACCCGTCTGTCAAAGGATAGATGATGGAATCAACAAATGGGTGAATGCATCTAGGAGATTAGCTCTAGGAATGTTGACTATTGCAAATAATGGAATAGTATCGAAAGAGGAAAAGATGGCAGTATATGAAAGTGTGTTAGCGCCAACATTGTTTTATGGGTGTGATGCGTGGGTTTGTCAGTAGAAACACAAGAGCAAGATGAATGCGATTAGAATGAGATATCTAAGAAATGTACGTGGGAAACACGTATTAACATAGTAAGTAATGAATGGGAGTTGAAGGAGTCTAATTTGAAAGGGAATACAATAGGTCAATGTTAAAGAAGTGTCTTATGTTGGTTTGGGCATGTTGAGAGGATGAGTGTGGATCGAGTGACGAAGCAAATACATGAAGGTAGAGTGTGTGGATCAAAAGGAAGGTGTAGACCTTGTAAGACGTGGCTAAATGTTGTAGACGAATGTGTGAAAAAGAGAAACATTAAGAATTTTAAGAATAAAAAAACATGTATGACTCGATGTATAGATGTTGTTGAAGAGAAGGGAGTATGCAAGTATAGGTAAGTGTGGAGAAAGTTAGTGAGGATGGATTAAGTACGGAGTTGTTATTTGAGATATATGCACAGTTTATTGCATATCCCGTAAGGGAATGGTTTGTTTATATAGTATGTATGGATAACGTCACCAACCCTGATTATGGACCAGTACAAATTCATAGCAACTTACATCTAAAAACGTGTAAAGCCCATAAAGCTCAATAAATGACAGGGTTCAAATTCAAAACGGATTTTAAGGTATAGAAGATCAAACAAGTGCATGAAGGGACTACAGAGGACCCACGATCGCTTCATGTGTTTCATGCTAGCAGAGCGGGTGGGTTGCAATAACCAATTGAAGGGATAACTGCGCGCACCGCCCCAGAGTGACGGGAACCACATCAGGAACAACCTTCAGGCCATAGACTCAATATTATAATTATTTTTACTATTAAATTAAAAAATGTTAAGTAATTTTTACACTTAAACAATATGTAAGTATTTTTATTATTATTATTTAGCACCGCGTCTTACTACCCATTCGGGTTATACGCTTAAGTACTAATTACGCTAATGGATTAGGAATTGGGAAGGTTGAATTTAGAGGAAGTGAGCCCGCATGTGCGTGGAGGGAGAGTGGAAAACCATTTTTAGGGAAAACCGCCCCCAGTTCACCCGACCGAGATTCGAACTTCGGTCTCCCCGTCCTCGGCAGTCGAGCTCAACACGACTAGCGCGTTAGCCAACTAAGCCCCGAGGCGGGTAAGTATTTTTATTATTTTTACGGTCATTTTATGTAGTAGTTCGAAATGTGCACGGTCCCTTTTAACTCAAATTATCGAGACGTTACTAAATTTTTCCAAAAGAAGGGCTATAATATATTTTTTCTCAAAATGGCGAAATACGAGTCTATTATTCTACGTCATAGCATTCGCGTAGCTCTACATGCACTTCTACCCCACAAAGACTCTCATCGAAATAAAAAAAACGATAAGGGGATGAAACGTCACGGGTGGACTGTACCCCTAAGTACGTCAGAGGAACGATTCACGGATATAAAGTGGTCGATAAAGATGCGTGCGCAGTAGAGGCGCGCGGAGGAAAGAGATCTAGCCGCCGCCGCCGCGCCGTGTTGATAGAGCACTGATCCACCTTCCCGTGGAGGGATGCTGAGGAAGCAGGCGATGAGGTGTGGGGGATTCAGAGAGGAATGAGGATGAGTAGGGAAGAGATTACAAGGTAATACGTTCTCCCGAGTAAACGAAATGAGTCGGGAATGAGATGCCGACGTCGTCCGCTAAGTTTATCTTTGCTACCCCCTTTTCTGTCGCTCCCACTGTCCCGTCTTTCACAGTTTGCTCTTATTAATCCAGACTGGATCTGCAATATTTGTGAGGGAAATACAGATGATCTAGGTCATTGTGGATGAGAAGAAAATATATTACGTAAAAAATGACAATAATTGTATTCTAAAAAAAAGATCGGGATAGTGGCATAAAATGTAGATATGCATCATTAAAAACTTTAAATTGCATACAACCCGCCTCGGTGGCGTAGTTGACTAACGCGCTAGTCGTGTTGAGCCCGACTGCCGAGGATGGGGAGATCGAGGTTCGAATCTCGGTCGGGTGAACTGGGGGTGGTTTTTCCTAAATGGTTTTCCACTCTCCCTCCACGCAAATGCGGGTTCACTTCCTCTATTCAACCTTCCCAATTCCTAATCCATTAGCGTAATTAGTACTTAAGCGTATAACCCGAACGGGTAGTAAGACGCGGTGCTAAATAATAATAATAAATTGCATACATTGTATATTATGTGTAAGGTTGTACCAAAGTCACTTTTTAAATGCAAAGTGTAGTCTAAGAGAATATCTAAACATTTGAAACAGAATCTAAACGAAGTCTAAAATTAGATTTTATTTATTTAGCAATGCTTCCGTTCGGGTTGTACACATATAAGTGGGTGGGAAATAGTTTAGATTAAGAACAACACCCTTCAGTATACTCAGCCGAGATTCGAATCCCAACCTCCCAGGGAAATGTCAAACCAGATCGGACGAACTTGACGTTTAGTCCGCGTGTCACACTGGCTGATGTGGAGGATATGTTATATTAGTATAGCTCAGCCTTGAGTAGTTTTTCGTCTTTATCAAGGTCACTGAAAAACTTTTTTATCGATATAGAAAAAACTTTATTCTGTTTTATTTTGTTTGTAATTTTTTTATTGAAAGAATAAGAAACTACTATAAGTTATATTTAGAAAGATTATTATTATCACCGCGTCTTACTACCCGTTCGTGCTATACGCAATTACGCTAATGCGTAATGGTAGGGTGATTGTGAGATGAAAATAGAGGACCTGCGGTTTAACGTGGAATCCGAACCACGGTGAATGCCTGACATTCCCACACATTCACAAGTTGTGATTAATACACATCTTGTCAGAGGGGAAGGAAGGGTTTGACAACCAGATAAATCTGTGCCGGGACTGAGGAATGAACCCCGGACGTTAGCACAGAGGTCTGACACCTTACCCCTAGACCGCCAGGTCACCATTTAGAAAGGAATAGTTTATTAATACATATATTTTTGATCCTATGAGTGATATAAGCCCACCCGTATGAAACTTTTATTAAAATCTTAAAAATATACAGAGGCTGGGGTTCGAATCCCACCCGTGTGTCCTGAGGAACCTTTTCCACTTTCACTACACGAAATATCGGGTGCATTTCCTTAAATATTTTACCTTGATATTAGTTTAAATATGTGAAAAAACCCAGATGGGTAGTAATCGACGTGGTGCAAAAAAGAAATTATACAATTATTTTTTCTCGATAATTTTGCTATAGAAAAATAAAATTTCAACATTCAATTTATAAACAGAAATTTAACGCTTCTAAGAGTAGCTAGCTAAACTTATTCACGGATTCAAAGAGTGGAAATTCCATTCCTTATACTAACACATTATTTTAATTACTGTTTGCTCTACATCATGTCGATGAAATGTAAATTCTTGAAAATGGATACTAAATCCACTCTTTTAATAGGAATTGGGGGAGCTTGACGCTCACCAACATAAAAAAAAACCTAGGTTATTTCTTTTTAAATTTATGTGACGCGCACAAAATTAATGCAGATTTAAAACATGTCATTAAACGGGATATTGGCTATTATTACTAAGCGTATCACTAGTACATGGAACAAGGCGTCAATCTCGTCTAGTTTGGTTGGCTGGTGTCGGAATTCACGGTTCGAATCATGACTAAGTAAAATTGGGTTGGATTTCCAAGATTATTCAGAGTTTTTTTTATATACTTTCATAAATATAATGCGGCTGATTTACAGAATCACAAATACATTTCCTCACGCATAAATTTTAAACTTATAAAAAATCAACTATCAGTAAACTATCATAAAATAACATTTTCTTTTTTAAAAAAAGCACAAAATGGTATTCATAATGTACAGTACATACATATATATTTTGAATAAAAGCTTAAAAACAATTTTTTTTAAACTTCAAACTTTCCAGAATAATATATAAGAAACTACCCATTTATGAATAATTTTAAGATAAACAGACATACATCCTTATTTATCATTATAAAACACTCCTTAGAAACCAATTTTGAACGAAATTGTAACAATTTTCGAGAAAAAATAATTAAATTATCAAAAATCATTCATTAGTGAACTATCATGATAACAATTTTTCTCTCAAACAAATAAACAGTGTTATTAATAGTGTAAAACCCTCCCCAGATATCCAATTTGATCAGAATCGTTAGTTCTAGTTGTGAAAAAATGTATAATTTTCAAAAGCATGCAGCAATAGGTTTGGAGTTGGGCTTTTACTCGTATATTTAGAATGTCTATGCATTTTTGTTTTATGTATAGGATACAAATGGGTTTAATTACCACCCCTTTCGACTCTCTCACAATATATCAGTTAGAGACGGTGTCTATGAACAATATAAGTGGCCGTGGTTCAAAGCCGGGCTTGTCCTGCACTGTAAGGTCAGCGATGGTTTCTTGTAGATTGTTTTGCCGATGACGGTGACGAGGATCGAGTTACTGAGGGTGATTTTTGCTTTCTCGTGACCCCTTGGAAAGAGGAACCATTGTGTAAAATATTGAATTAGAATTATTAATAGATGTCGACATTTCATTAGCCCCTGATCAAAAAAAAAGTGTATTTAACGACACCGTCTGTCTGAGTCTCAGCTTAGAACCAAAAATATTTGACCGATCTGGCAAAAACTTGGTATCCAGGGTTTTGGTAAAGTTCCCCAGAGAACATTTTGGAATTACATATCCAACCCAAAAATTAAGCTTGCAAGTGTTGAGAGAAAAATCAACTGTCTCAAAATTGACCCAAACAATTTTGATTAACATTAAGACTGGTTCACACAGAAACTATGCTATGCTTTGCTAAGGTTTTGTCAGCTTGGTTTCATAGCTAAGCTATGGCTACTCTTTACCTCTTTAATTCACTGTGGCTTCTTTCTGGTCTGCTCCAGTGAAGTTAAGTTATAGCATTCTACTAAATATCTTGTTTTAGTTCACGTTATAGTACTGAGGAAGAGAAGATGCTGCAGTTAGCAGCTGTTTTGGAAGATGAAGAAAATGTAGGAGTTATAGGTTTGACTTGTTCAATTAACGGTTACATTGAATGATAGAAATAATTATTAATTATAAAACTTAAATAGAATATTTCTTAAACACACGCGAAACAAACAAACTAATAACAAAACTTCAACTCTTCCTTAATTATTTTCAACAATCCAGCACTGCGTCTGTTCAACACGTAGCTCAAGCTACGTCATGCGCATGCGCATGCGCAACGTAAGATGGCTCAAGATGGAAGATGGAAAAAATTGTCCAGTCAGCAATAGAGGAAAAACACATTTCTTTCTGTGTGAATAAACACATTCAAATATGTGGTCTGCTATTTTTTCTAAACAGTTAGCAGAGAAGATCTTATCTTTGCTTTCAGTGTGAGCCGACCTTTAGTATCTAGGTATTGTTCAATATTACAAACAAAATGGCGCGTTTCATTTTCCCGGAAAAATAATTTGAGGGTACTTTACATAAGTGGATTTCTCAAACTTTGATCACATCTCCAAAACGCTTTGAGTTACGAAATAACTCGTCAGTAAGAAAGATATGAAAATATAAAATTAAAAAAAATATATTTATTTGAACTATAATTTTATAAAACCAACGGTTTCTGAGAAGATATTTTATAAAAAATGGATGTCAGAGAAATGAGAGAGAGTTGATTATCATGCTCTTTGGTGAACAGTGATGCTACTTTTTTCTAAATGTGTTTTTGTAACATTGTATATAATTTAATTTACTCTCTTTTAGGTGAAATGTGATGTTTTAAAATTAAGTTTCTGCAACAATGTATATTATTTTGTGCCACACGTATCACGAGTTTTAAGTAGATGTCTCCAGTTATAGGTAAAGAAACGAGAAAAATCTGTGCGCTGCGCTGCGCCGTATCGTTTATGTTTTCTTCTGAATTGTTCGTGACTCTCCCAACATGAAAATCCAGATGCGTTGTATTTAAAGTGTTCTTTCTCATCTCTACCTAATTAGTATTAATATGCGAGTAGTTTGTATGAGTAATAAGAAGATAAAAAGTAAAAAAAATATCAGGGGGAACAATTTAAATAAATTACCTAATAATTAAACAAAACTGTTAAGACACCTCGTCACAAAATGTGTAAGAAGAACACACGATAAAATCCACTATGTGTCTCCCCTCATGAAAAGCGGAGGCAGTCGTAGTATCAATCATGGCACTCCCCTCCACCCGCTTGTACACGTGTTAATATACACCTAATTTATCTCCCCTCTCCTCTTTCCATAATCGTGGCGATGAGTTATATCCGCGGTAAAATTAACACAACAACGTTATGAGCGACACAGCGTGGAAGGCTAGAGAGCCTCCCTACAAACAGAGCGAGTTTTAAAGGAAGCACTCTCGCTCATAAATACGTCGTGGAGATATTTTAAAATGAACACCGCTACGACCCGTAACTCATTCTCCGGAGTAGCATGACTTGTGTGGGAACCTAGACCTAACAAGGTCTAGAGGTTATAACTCACAGGGGCGCTGTAACTTACCGAGGCCGTAAGGGAGAAAGCGCGCCGCTCCGTGGCGTGTTCTGCAACTATTGTTATCTTCGTGGTTTCCCGAAAAGGAGCTACCTTACAAGTAGCGGTGTTGTTTGGTTAGGATATATAACGCGCACTTTCTAAACACATGGAAGGAACATTTATAAGGATATTTTCCCTTGATTTACTTCAGAAAATGTTCAATTAGTTTTTTATTTAAAAAAAAGCTTTATTTAAAATTCTTAGCACCGTGTTTGTCTACCTTTCCAGGCTATACGTATATGTACTAATTACACTAATGTTATAGGAATGATAAAGATTAAATTTGTAAAGAAGTGTACCCACATTTGCGTGGACAAAGAGAGTAAAAATCAGTCAAGGTAAAGATTACCCTCAGTACACCTTAAAGGGATTCTAAGCCCGATACAAATCCAGTCCATTGCGAGGATGACGCCTTAGACCTGAGGTAGCTTTGGAGGAAATATCAAATTACAACCACCACATTACGTCATGAAACTTTTAATTTTACTGTGACGACTCGAAAACTCAAATTCACCACAATTTTATTTCTAATTCACCATTTGGGTTATAAAAACCGTTAATAATATAGAAAAATGCTATCAATGCTGACTGGGGAAAAAAAGAAGTGTTTATCAATGAAGGGAAGCATACAAGACCAGTAAAAGAAATCTTTAATATAAAATTCATTTTCTGACAAATTTCTGAAAGGAATGAATACATTTATAAATGACTTTTCTTACACGTGTAAAATAAAACGAGTCGTACCTAAACGAAAAATCTCCCAAGTTGACTATTTTTACTTACCTTATTCTAAGGTTTGAAGTAGATCGCACCGCAGGTCCAGATGTTTTGTGATATTTGCTAACTCTACATACAGCTCGAGTCAGTTTTCCGTAAATACCTCAAATAATCATTTTATGGCTTCGGTAACTCTGTTATTATAGCGTTCATAATAGTCACTAACTAACATAAAGTTTATAAATATTGCGGCTTCTCTATTGAAAATTGGTAGACTTTGATGTTAGTCCCGGGCTTTTATGATAAAAAATATCATAAAATAGCCTAAAGATTGTAAAAAGTGACGTCAAATTTAAAAAAACCGTAATGAATGTACACTACTAAATAAATAAAACTCGCACTCTACAAATGGAAAGTAAAAACTAGATGAACTAAACTCTTGCATTCTGCTGAATATAATATTGATTTGATTCTGCTTGATAAGTAATAGCTACCCCCTCCCAACGCAACCCTCTCTATCCTTGTTACAGTCTCACCAATCACCAGGAATGTGTATTTTACAACCAAACAAGCAAAGAGCAGACAAAGCTCATGTCCAATATTATCTTCTCATTCAGACAACTGTGATACAAAGCTCATAGCCTACATTATCTTCTCATTCAGACAACTGTGATACAAGTTCATGTCCTACATTATCTTCTCATTCAGACAACTATGATATAAAGTTCATGGCCTACATTATCTTCTCATTCAGACAACTGTGATACAAGCTCATGGCCTACATTATCTTCTCATTCAGACAACTGTGATATAAAGTTCATGTCCTACATTATATTCTCATTCCAACAACTGTGATATAAAGTTCATGTCCTACATTATATTCTCATTCCAACAACTGTGCATTGAAAACATTAATGTTATAGTAGTTATACATTTTATAAAATATTAATGTATTAAGAAACATACTCATTCAACATAAATCCTTAAAAATGCGTAAAAATAATCTTTAAATGACACGATCAAAGAAAATATTATCTAAAAATAAGAAATAAAAAAATGACAAAAAGACCGGGATTCGAACCCCAATCTGCCCGATATCAGTGCAGGTCAGACTCTAGAGTGACGCCTTAGACCATTCAGCCACTTAAACGGGTAGGTAGCCAGTAGCTAAGGCATTACTACAAAGGCTGCCCCATTCACCGTAATAGCTCTCATACATCAAAATAATTACTGACGATATAATATTAGAATGTGTGAGAAGAAGAGAAACTTGACTTAAAATTAAAGGATAGCGCAACAATTTCTTATGGTTGAATAGATGATGTACAATCCACCAGTTTACAATTTCTGATAGTCAAATTTACAGTGCCCACTTCACTTGTTTACAATTCCTGATAGTCAAATTTACAGTGCCCACTCCACGTGTTAACAATTCCTGATAGTCAAATTTACAGTGCCCACTCCACCTGTTTACAATTCTTTCTAATCAAATAGAGGATACACAATCCACCTGTTTACAATTCCTGATAGCCAAATTTACAGTGCCCACTCCACCTGTTTACAATTCCTGATAGCCAAATTTACAGTGCCCACTCCACCTGTTTACAATTCCTGATAGTCAAATTTACAGTGCCCACTCCACCTGTTTACAATTCCTGATAGCCAAATTTATAGTGCCCACTCCACCTGTTAGCAATTCCTGATAGCCAAATTAACAGTGCCCAATACACCTGTTTACTATTCCTTCTAGTCAGTAAGATGGTGTCCAATCCAACAATCTCTCACATAAAAAGTACCCAATCCACCACCGCCCATATTTTACGTCACATAAAGAAGACATGTCCGGGGAAAACAAGAACGTATGGTAAAGCCGTCCCTCGTGCAGACCTTGGCACTGTGTTTAATATATTTGTTTTATATTAATTATTCAAAGTTTCCCCATCATCTCACCAACTTAATCCTCGTAATAGAGTCGTCGTTTTAAATGCTGCTCTCTCTCTGTATTGTTTTGTTGTAAACAACAAGCTTTAATTGGGTGTTGGGAGCAGCTAACAATGGCACGGCAACAATGCCACCACTATCAAACACACGGCCAGGCTTACCAACCTTTTGTTGTCCCAACTCAACCACAACAACAAAACAACACTGTGACGAGATCTAACACAACAATACTCTCGAATAGAACACAATTCAAACTAGGCTACTTTTTTTTTATTTATTATATCAATGGTTTCACGTTCTAAAACACATATTGTTATGTGCATAATTAGCATATTAAAAAACCACGGAATGGAATTAATTTGTTAAGTTGGCGCACCTCGCCAGATTTTAATTCAAATAACCACGTATGGCTCGCGTATTGTAAAACTTTGTTTACCGAACACACTCATACATTTTGTATATCCTTTCAAATTATAAGTAGAGTTAATTGCTTTTCGCAACGCGTAGTATTGTGAGACATTTATATTCAAGCATAAAACTGTACAAATTACCTCAAAACACAGTTAATAACTAACCCGTTTTGAGATTATGAAATTTCATCTAATCTGCGCATATCCAATAAACTAAAAGTTAACTAAAATTTAGGAAATATGTTAGGGTTTGGACATTATTTATGACCTGTTTGCCGTGACAAAAACAGGCCTGCCGCACATTGAACGCAGGGCAGACGCAGCAAAGACAGAGGGCAGGCAGAGGGCAGGCATAGCACAGGAAGAGGTTTCTGCAAGGCACCGCACATTGAACACAGTCCTGGCAGAGGGCAGGCACAGCACAGGAAGAGGTTTCTGCAGGGCACCGCACATTGAACACAGTCCTGGCAGAGGGCAGGCATAGCACAGGAAGAGGTTTCTGCAGGGCACCGCACATTGAACACAGTCCTGGCAGAGGGCAGGCATAGCACAGGAAGAGGTTTCTGCAGGGCACCGCACATTGAACACAGTCCTGGCAGAGGGCAGGCACAGCACAGGAAGAGGTTTCTGCAGGGCACCGCACATTGAACACAGTCCTGGCAGAGGGCAGGCATAGCACAGGAAGAGGTTTCTGCAGGGCACCGCACATTGAACACAGTCCTGGCAGAGGGCAGGCACAGCACAGGAAGAGGTTTCTGCAGGGCACCGCACATTGAACACAGTCCTGGCAGAGGGCAGGCATAGCAGAGGAAGAGGTTTCTGCAGGGCACCGCACATTGAACACAGTCCTGGCAGAGGGCAGGCATAGCACAGGAAGAGGTTTCTGCAAGGCACCGCACATTGAACACAGTCCTGGCAGAGGGCAGGCATAGCACAGGAAGAGGTTTCTGCAAGGCACCGCACATTGAACACAGTCCTGGCAGAGGGCAGGCATAGCAGAGGAATAGGTTTCTGCAAGGCACCGCACATTGAACACAGTCCTGGCAGAGGGCAGGCATAACAGAGGAATAGGTTTCTGCAGGGCACCGCACATTGAACACAGTCCTGGCAGAGGGCAGGCATAGCAGAGGAATAGGTTTCTGCAAGTCACCGCACATTGAACACAGTCCTGGCAGAGGGCAGGCATAGCACAGGAAGAGGTTTCTGCAAGGCACCGCACATTGAACACAGTCCTGGCAGAGGGCAGGCATAGCAGAGGAATAGGTTTCTGCAGGGCACCGCACATTGAACACAGTCCTGGCAGAGGGCAGGCATAGCACAGGAAGAGGTTTCTGCAGGGCACCGCACATTGAACACAGTCCTGGCAGAGGGCAGGCATAGCACAGGAAGAGGTTTCTGCAAGGCACCGCACATTGAACACAGTCCTGGCAGAGGGCAGGCATAGCAGAGGAATAGGTTTCTGCAGGGCACCGCACATTGAACACAGTCCTGGCAGAGGGCAGGCATAGCACAGGAAGAGGTTTCTGCAAGGCACCGCACATTGAACACAGTCCTGGCAGAGGGCAGGCATAGCACAGGAAGAGGTTTCTGCAAGGCACCGCACATTGAACACAGTCCTGGCAGAGGGCAGGCATAGCAGAGGAATAGGTTTCTGCAGGGCACCGCACATTGAACACAGTCCTGGCAGAGGGCAGGCATAGCACAGGAAGAGGTTTCTGCAAGGCACCGCACATTGAACACAGTCCTGGCAGAGGGCAGGCATAGCACAGGAAGAGGTTTCTGCAAGGCACCGCACATTGAACACAGTCCTGGCAGAGGGCAGGCATAGCACAGGAAGAGGTTTCTGCAAGGCACCGCACATTGAACACAGTCCTGGCAGAGGGCAGGCATAGCAGAGGAATAGGTTTCTGCAGGGCACCGCACATTGAACACAGTCCTGGCAGAGGGCAGGCATAGCACAGGAAGAGGTTTCTGCAAGGCACCGCACATTGAACACAGTCCTGGCAGAGGGCAGGCATAGCACAGGAAGAGGTTTCTGCAAGGCACCGCACATTGAACACAGTCCTGGCAGAGGGCAGGCATAGCACAGGAAGAGGTTTCTGCAAGGCACCGCACATTGAACACAGTCCTGGCAGAGGGCAGGCATAGCACAGGAAGAGGTTTCTGCAAGGCACCGCACATTGAACACAGTCCTGGCAGAGGGCAGGCATAGCACAGGAAGAGGTTTCTGCAAGGCACCGCACATTGAACACAGTCCTGGCAGAGGGCAGGCATAGCACAGGAAGAGGTTTCTGCAGGGCACCGCACATTGAACACAGTCCTGGCAGAGGGCAGGCATAGCACAGGAAGAGGTTTCTGCAGGGCACCGCACATTGAACACAGTCCTGGCAGAGGGCAGGCATAGCACAGGAAGAGGTTTCTGCAAGGCACTGCAGATTTGAAATTTTTTCCCTTGACATCGAGAGAATTAGAACTTGGCTTTAAAAATTTAAAAAAAAACTATTCTATAAAAAATATAACCCATTTCACTGTCGAGGATTTAGAAAAGTATCTAGTGATTAACAGCGCGTGATCCACTTTACTGGTCGAATGGGCTAAACTACAAAGAGTCACTTTCTCAGTAGGCCGGGAGACCGGGAGATTGAGATTCGAATCTCGGTCGGGTTTACTTAAGGTGTTTTATACTAAATGGCTTTTCACTCTTTCTCCACGAAAATTCAGATACATTTACAATAATTCCACCTTCCTAACCCCTAACATATTAGCGTAATTAGTAAATAATATGCTTATAGCCCGAATGAGAATTGAAACGTGGTGCTAAAAAAAAGCAATGTGTCTTGGCTGTAGGTAATAAAATATCAGGTAGTAATATCCGCTCTACATTGCCTATTGTGTACCTTTTTTCCCTTAAGTGCCTATTCTGGTGCCTAAATCCCATATTTTGAATGCCTGTTTGCCTGCCTGCCTTAAACACTTTTGGAGTTTAAGAATCCGCTCCCTAGTTTACTAAATAAGGCGCTTATAAAAACAAGAGGAGGGATGCATCGGGACACGACTATGTAGGTCTATCATTTCAGTTATTTGGCAAAAACTTTTTTTTTGATATTTGTCTTGAGCATTGTTGAGTTCCACTAGGATTTTTCTCTTCATGAAGTTTCAACTCAAATAACAATATGCTCATGACAATATTCATTTACTTTTAATATTACTATAAATAGAAAATTAAACTTAACGCATCCCTTGAAGCTATATTTATTTTTATTTGTTTAGTCCATAAAAGTTTTTTTTAGTAAAAAACTTCAAAAATTAAGGACATAAACTCTAGTTCTCTTTTATCCCACCTTAAATGTTATTGTTTGGTACTTTATTGGGTATCTAAATTCAACTATGTTTGAACTGAAATGTGATTAATCTTTAGTATTTTTAAGAGCAATCATAGTTTTCGACACCTCATTTCAATCGGTTGCGCGTTTGTCTTTTTCAACAAGGAGTTACCCACCTTGGTGGCGTAGTTAGCTAACGCGCTAGTTTCGTATTGAGATTGACTGCCGATGACAGGGAGAGATCGAGGTTCGAGTCTCAGCCGGATGAACTGAGGGTGGTTTTCCATAAATGGTTTACCACTTTCCCTCCACGCAAATGCGGGCTCACTTCCTCTAAATTCAATCTTCCCAATTCCTAACCCATTAGTGGAGTTTAGTACTTAAGCGTATAACCCGAACGGGTAGTAAGATGTGGTGCTAAATAAAATTAAAAAAACAACAAGGAGTTCAATACCCAGTATTGTCGAAAATGTATCGATTGTTAGTTATTGTTGGCTGAGAGATCATATGCTGCGTTTGTTCTAGCATTAAGTTAGTTTGAAAGTCGTGTTTTTATTATGTTCATTGTGTTTTGAAAATTCAAGTTTAATACCTTCAATAAAAAAAATCACAGAACAAAAATAAAATATATAACAAGGAGGATGGGGTAGTTTAGAAAAATTGTACCAGCATTAATGGTGAGATATTATATAAAAACCACGTTATAAAATCATCGTTTAAGATTGTTGGTATGACCTGTCTTGGTGGTCGAGTGGATTAAGGCGTCATCTCACAATAGACTGTCAATATCAGGGAGCTCAGGGCAACAAATTGTTGTACGGGTCTAACATCTCAGACAGCTTGGCCACAAATATAGATGATGTGCAAATGAATTGCCACTGTTTCTCGTTTATATATATATATATATATATACTATATTTTTTGCAGCAAATGTAAATTTATTCCTCTAGGTTCACTGTCTTGTTTCGTTTTAGTTACAAATTAGTTTTTTACTGATTCAATAGATGAACTCGACACTGGAAAAAAAAAGTATCTTTAGTTTGTTTTTTAAAAACTTGATATGCAGTTTGTGGCTATATATTATTTTTATACTATTAATTTATTTTGTTTAAGATTTTACAGACACACAAATGCTTTAGTTTAAATATTCGCCCGAAACTTTTTCGAACAATTTAATATGGCACAACTACTACAAATCTAATTAATTAGAAAAATATTTCATCAAATAATTTTTTTATTGATTCTGACTTTAATTCACTTTATTCAAAAAAAGTTTTCAAACATACCGTATTTCAATTTTGGAAACTCATTTATTAAATATTCTTGACGAAATTTAATCAAAAACTTCCTTATGACATTTAACTCCAAAACAAATGAATTCAAAATTATAGTGATATCTACGACGTATGAATTAAATTCTATTAGATCCCATTTATATGATCTAAACATAGAGAAACACATAATAAAATTGGGAGGCACACAAAAGAAGTGAAGCGTATTCACGTTTTTATTAAAATAAAACTTAATTTATATCTCAGATTGCATATTTAAATTAACTTACTTTTGTTTAGCCTTCAACTATTTTTTAAAGAATAATATCCGCTCATGTTTTATGAAACGCCCTTGGCTGTTTTAGAATAAGCTCATAAAAAACTATTTACTGGATTTCTCATAGAATTTCGAAATTTAAATTAGAGTTTACTAATTAACTTAAAAAAAAAGACATATTTAATCAAATAAAATCTCGTTTCTACCATTACAACAGTAAAAGTCTGATAGGAAGAACATTATCTGACGGATAAAAGTGTTTATACAATTCCTTTTGTATATTCATACGTCAGGTTGTGTGAAGTGTAGCTGTATATGTTGATAAAGAGCATCAATAATACACGTGTTAGACTATATTATTGCCAGTGACGGGGAGATCGAGGAACAAATCCTGGACAGATTTAGTGAAAGCGAGCTCTCTATATTATTTCCTTCTTTACTTATTTATCACTGCGTCTTACTACCCGTTCAGTTTATACGCACTTACGCTAATGTGTAATGGTAGGGTGATTGTGAGATGAAATGGAGGACCTACAGTTTAACGTGAGATCCGAACCACGGTGGAGGCCTGGCATTCCACACATTCACAAGTTGTGATTAATACACGTCTTGTCAGAGGTGAAGGAAGGGGTTTGGCTATCAGATAAATCTGTGCCGGGACCAAGGATTGAACCCCAGACCCCCAGCACAGAAGTCCGACACCTTACCCCTAGACCACCAGGTGACCCGTATGAATGAGGAAGGAAGCATTTTAGAGGTAACATACCCGCATTTGTGTGGATTGAAGGTGGTAAGCAATTTAGGAAAAAGCTACCCTCAGTAAATCTGACCGGGATTCGAACCCCAACCTTCCCGTCACCGGCAGACTAGTACAAGACGATAGTGACTCCTTATCTCAGGGGCTTCCAACTTAAAGGTGCCCGAGGGCTACAATTGAATACACGAGTCTAGTCTCAAGACCGCATCATAATCGGTTAAGAGGTTTAAGGAAAAAGGACTCACGCGGATACACATGTTATCATAAAAATAGAGCACAGTTAAGATTATAACTGAATTAACATCAGTTGGAGTTTTCTTGAATTTTTTTCCCAAGCAAATAAAAACTTTACGTTTTTCGGATAAAACATTACTTCTACAAGAAACTTCGTGAGCCTCATGCGGACCGCAACCTGCCGGTTGTAAACCTTTGCCTTAGAGCATTCAGACACTTAGACGGGTTCTTATTTACTTCCAAGCAAATGCATGTACACTTCCTAAACAGTCAACCTTTCTCAATCATAGTCCACTCTGGTGATCAAACGAGAGGATACGAATAATAAGACACGATGGAATAAATAGGACTTTCTAAAACACAGAGTAATTTTAACATACGACTTACAAGCCAACTTAACACAGGTCAACATACATGTGAGCCTCTCTCACCCCCCCCCCCCACCGGAGTACTTAGGTAACACAGCTAGAACCAGACGTCGCAAAGTGGCGCGGTTTTCTGTATTATACTTAAGTAAACAGTGTATTTGAGACCAATGAAATCGATTAGCCGCATTTTAAAAGATACAATACAATTAAAAAAATAGATCTACATTCTAAAACAAATATTAAACTGATACCAATTTCGCTGTTGTCAAATAAAGAATGCAGATACCTGCACTTTGATAGGTTACCTGGCTTGAGAGTGATCTTATATCTAACTCACTTTTTTCGTTGAGGGCTCCGCCCCCTAAACCCCCAGTGAGTTTTCTTTGCAGGTGGATGTAAACTAATGTAATTCCAGCGTTGTTTTGAACGTTGATTTATTATTAAAATTTTATTATTCTAACTGTCCCATAAGTGTGTCAGAAAATTAAAAAATATGTGGAAAATGTGCAAAATTTACCTAAAATTAAAACAATCTAGCTCTGGTGCAATCAGTTTTTTGATAGGTCTTATCGTTTAGCCACAAGAGGCCTCCAAAGAAAGGTCCGCACCAACTTTAAAGTTGCTCCGCCATTTTGAATTATTTTAGGGGGTTAAAAATTATTTTTTTAACTTTTTGGAATTTTCCCATCGGTTACAAGCAAGAAGCTAGAAATTTGTCAAATTTCAAGTTTATAGCTCATCTGGAAGTGGGTAAACATTAATGTCAGTGAGTGAGTGAGTCAGCCATGTGGCTTTATAGTAGTGGATATCCCGATTAATTGGTGGTGAGATTTGGAGGTGAGATTGAGAGGTGAGATTGAGAGGTGAAGAAGGAAGGAGAATACCTCAGTATATTATGAACACATTTGAAATACCTCCATAAATTTGAAATATATCAACACTCAACATTCACCAAACAGTATTTTAACAGACTTTTGATTAAATGACATTTATAAAGGAAGCATCCATAAATTCAGATAATTAAGTTAGCATTAATTTATAGATAAACCCGCTTTGGTGGCCACATGATCCAAGGCATCACTCTAGAATCAGACTAGACACCCGAGATATCGGAGTTCGATCCCAGTCGGATGTACCGAGGGTGGTGTTTCCTAAAGGATTTTCCGCTGTCCCGTCACGAAATTGCGGGTACACTTCCCCTAAATTCAACCTTACTCATGCATAGTACATTAGAGTAATCAGTATATAGGCGTACAACCCAAACGGATATTAAGACGCGGTGCTAAAAAAAAAAGCGTGAAAAAATAAAATGTACTTGGTTTTTACTCTAGAACTTTATTCACCTTGATGAATTTGAAATAGGGATACAGGGGATGCGAGGAAAGGTCAATGTTTTTGCAGTTTTTAAAGATTTTTTGGTCAAAATAAATAAAACATTGCTCCAGTACAAATATAGAATTTACTTTACCTCCCGTGGTGATATCAACAGTTGTAATATCTGTCATGAGCAAAGCGGTATTAGAGAACAAACTTTTTAAATTAAGATAAAAAGTTGTCATTAAATTCCAGGACACCCTCAACAGATATTCAAGAAATGTTGGGATCACCACGTGAAGAAAACTAAATTATATTTCTGTACTGAAGCAATATTTGATTTCTTTTGACAAAAAAAAAAAAAGTTTTGCTATAAAAAAATTGCAAAACACACTGACCTTTTCTCGCTTTCTCTACATCCCCTCATTAATGGTTAGATATTTGTATAAAAACAGCTCGTATTACATTCCTAAAAATCCCCTCATCATCAGTAATCGAAGCTGTGTCTCATGATGTATTAGGGAAAATTGTTCCCGAGAAAACTGCGCCTACCCAGAAAAAAAGGTAACAATTGCACCTTCTTATCAATCATCACACCATTAGGTGGTAAAAGTGCGCCCCACACACTGTTTTACACACTTACAAAACAAGTATCTCCAAGGACCTAACGAAGTGTTTGTAGAGTCTAGCCTAGATTAAAAAAAAAGATCGTCAATAATTCGTTTGGTAGCTTCAATTTATACTTTCACATAAAATGCTTACAGATACACACTAATCTTTATTTAATTGATAAACCTAGCTTAACCTAACCTAACCTAGCCTAACCTAACCTAACCTAACCTAACCTAACCTAAACAACAGGCAAAGAGACAGGTGCGATGAGTCGATTTGAAATACCCCCCCTTTCTCTTAAGAAAAAGGATGCGATGAACCGATCCACGCCGGTGAAAATGGTAAAGTCGTGAGGAAAGTGAGAAAAGTGAGCCCACACGACCTTGTTAAGATTATTTAGGTGAGACAGACAAGGTCGTGTGGGTTAATTATTATTACTATTATTATTAGCACCACGTCTTACTACCCGTTCGGGTTATACGCACTTACGCTAATGTGTAATGGTAGGGTGATTGTGAGATGAGATGGAGGACCTACAGTTTAAAGTGGAATCCGAACCACGGTGGAGGCCTGGCATGCCACACAATCACAAGTTGTGATTAATACACGTCTTGTCAGAGGTGAAGGTAAGGGTTTGGCAATCAGATAAATCTGTGCCGGGACCGAGGATTAAACCCTGGACCCCATGACAGAAGTCCGACACCTTACCCCCTTGACCACCAGGTCACCATGTGGGTTCACTTTTCCCACCTATTGGTTGGATGATTCATGTGAGGGTGCATTTTTCAATTTTTTTCTGGGAAGGCGCAGTTTTAACGACACCTTCATGATACCCGTGTCCTGTGATGTCTTCCCCCTCTCCCTATCTTCTCAGCCACGGGAATAGACCAATGTGTATCCCCTCTCCCTCCTCCTCCGACATAATCTCGTGTACAAACTTGTTTATCACTATGTATAGCATCACCATCACATCTCTCTATTGATCGATCGTTACTTGACGTGAAATTCTCCCAAAGTTTGTAATGCCCCAGGATAGAGTCGGTGGGTTTTGTTTACCCTCCCCCCCCATAACATCCCACTGATCCTCCCCGTCGGGTACTGGAGCTTGCTGACGTCACACCGGTGATATTTTATTCACCAACATTTCCATTATCTCTCTAGGAATTGCGAAACAGAAGTTGGCGTCAATTAACTTCTACCTGGGGTGCATACACACACACACACTGTATCCATTATTCTACAGGCGGTGTTCGGGTGTATCGATCCACACGAACTATATGTTCACTATTTCATGTAGATTTTACAGTCGATACGTACATTATTACGAAATATGGGTTGATATATTTTTAGATACTATGCAGATACTATAATATTAGTAGTTCTGTTTAGAGACATTTTATAGTCAAAAAATAGTAGTAGCTCTGTGTATTAATAGTCGTAGGAAATACATTCAATATTTACTTGAAAAGTCTAAAAGAATAAATATCATGTGATTAAATTAGAACACAAATGCACTTCTTTAGATACTAGGACATCCGGCACATCCTGTGTCCATGCCTATGTGAATAGTTCTATAGGTGGGATTAGGGGAAGAGAGAAAGGGTTAAGGTTTTTAGCAGTTTTCATATCAAACTTTATTTTCGGTCAAAATAAATCAATTATTACCTAAATAAAACATTAGTTTATTTCTCTCACAAGATGATATCATCATCATGTGAATAACATTAAATTCTATGAACAATTTGATGTATTTTGGCCAAAGAAAAGTTTTGTTTGAAAACTGCAACAAAAAAAAAAACAACACTCCCCTTAACTCGCGTTCCCTACACTCCCACCTTACGGGCTTATCCATAAACTACCAAACCCTTTTGAGATGCGGTAGAGGGGTAGCTCTAATGTCTACAAGGTGTTACATGGAGGGAGCTCTAATGTCTACAAAGTGTTACATGGAGGGTAGCTCTAATGTCTACAATGTGTTACATGGAGGGTAGCTCTAATGTCTACAAAGTGTTACATGAGGGTAGCTCTAATGTCTACAAAGTGTTACATGGGGGTAGCTCTAATGTCTACAAAGTGTTACATGGAGGGTACTCTAATGTCTACAAGTGTTACATGGAGGGTAGCTCTAATGTCTACTAAGTGTTACATGGGGGTAAGCTCTAATGTCTACAAAGTGTTACATGGAGGGTAGCTCTAATGTCTACAAAGCGTTACATGGGTGAGCTCTAATATCTACAAAGTGTTACATGGAGGGTATCTCTAATGTCTACAAAGTGTTACATGGGGTAGCTCTAATGTCTACAAAGTGTTACATGGAGGGTAGCTCTAATGTCTACAAGTGTTACATGGAGGGAGCTCTAATGTCTACAAAGTGTTACATGGGGTAGTTCTAATGTCTACAAAGTGTTACATGGGGTAGCTCTAATGTCTACAAAGTGTTACATGGAGGGTAGCTCTAATGTCTACAAAGTGTTACATGGAGGGTAGCTCTAATGTCTACAAAGTGTTACATGAGGGTAGCTCTAATGTCTACAAAGTGTTACATGGGGTAGCTCTAATGTCTACAAGTGTTACATGGAGGTAGCTCTAATATCTACAATGTTTACATGGAGGGTAGCTCTAATGTCTACAAAGTGTTACAAAGGGGTAAGCTCTAATGTCTACAAAGTGTTACATGGAGGGTAGCTCTAATGTCTACAAAGTGTTTACATGGAGGGTAGCTCTAATGATCTACAAAGTGTTACATGGAGGGTAGCTCTAATGTCTACAAGTGTTACATGGGGTGAACTCTAATATCTACAAGTGTTACATGGAGGGAAGCTCTAATGTCTACAAAGTGTTACATGGGGTAGCTCTAATAGTCTACAAAGTGTTACATGGGGGTAGCTCTAATATCTACAAGTGTTACATGGAGGTAGCTCTAATGTCTACAAAGTGTTACATGGGGTAGCTCTAATGTCTACAAAGTGTTACATGGAGGGTAGCTCTAATTCTACAAAGTGTTACATGGAGGGTAGCTCTAATGTCTACAAAGTGTTACAAGGGGTAGCTCTAATGTCTACAAGTGTTACATGGGGTAGCTCTAATGTCTACAAGAGTGTTACATGGAGGGTAGCTCTAATGTCTACAAGTGTTACATGGGGAGCTCTAATTCTACATGGTGTTACATGGGGTAGCTCTAATGTCTACATGGTGTTACATGGGGTAGCTCTAATTCTACAAGTGTTACATGGGTGAGCTCTAATTCTACATGGTGTTACATGGGGTAGCTCTAATGTCTACAAAGTGTTACATGGGGAGCTCTAATGTCTACATGGTGTTACATGGGGTAGCTCTAATGTCTACAAGTGTTACATGGGGTGAGCTCTAATATCTACAAAGTGTTACATGGAAGGTAGCTCTAATTCTACAATAGTGTTACATGGGGTAGCTCTAATGTCTACAAAGTGTTACATGGGGTAGCTCTAATGTCTACAAAGTGTTACATGGAGGGTAGCTCTAATGTCTACAAAGTGTTACATGGAGGGTAGCTCTAATGTCTACAAAGTGTTACATGGAGGGTAGCTCTAATGTCTACAAAGTGTTACATGGGGTAGCTCTAATGTCTACAAAGTGTTACATGGGGTAGCTCTAATGTCTACATGTGTATATTTGGGGAGCTCTAATTTTACATGGTGTTACATGGGGAACTCTAATGTCTACATGGTGTTACAAGGGGGAACTCTAATATCTACATGGGTGTTACAAGGGGGACTCTAATTCTACATGTGTTACAAGGGGGAACTCTAATATCTACATGGTGTTACATGGGGGAGCTCTAATTCTACATGGTGTTACAAGGGGGAACTCTAATATCTACATGGTGTTAAAAGGGGAGCTCTAATACTACATGGTATTATTTGGGGAGCTCTAATTTACATAGGTGTTACATGGGGAGCTCTAATATCTACATGGTGTTACATGGGGAGCTCTAATGTCTACAATGGTGTTACATGGGGGAGCTCTAATATCTACATGGTGTTACATGGGGAGCTCTAATATCTACATGGTGTTACATGGGGAGCTCTAATACTACATGGTATTATTGGGGGAGCTCTAATCTTTACATGGTGCTACTATCTTCTACATGGGATTACATGGGGAAACATCACAGTGTTACGTAACACATATACTATACTTAAATTTTAATGTTGAAAAAATAATATTATTAAACACGTTTTCATCGTTAGTAAACAATCTTCTATGAAACAATGATATTCACTCTTGATATGAAAAGTTACGTAACACAGACTGGAAGGGGAGAGGGGGCAGACGGAATGTATACTTGCTGTTACATAAGGGAGGTACAAAAGGTAATAAAAAAGCATTACGTGGTTTATTTATGACTTCTACGCCATTTAATCCAAGGCAATACTGAAAATAAGAAAAATTGTGAAAATGGCTATAAACGACTTAAATTATTTAATACAAGAGAAATGGTTAAAATAAAAAATTTATAAGTGGTTGCGCTGGATATTAAACAAAGAATTTAATAAACCTCAGACGACCGTAATAAAAAAAATTAACTATTCTTAACAGATAGCTTGGCGCATTAATTTTTTACCAACTCTACAAACAGAATAAATAATTAATTTATGTAGAAAATCTATTTTTATGACCTGACTCTCTTTATAAAAAAACCTTCAATCATATCATTTTTATCTTTCTAGAATAGGTGATATACAATTTTTGCTGAACTTATGATAAAAATCATAATGTGGGACAAAGCAGCTCTGGGTATCGAACACAAGACTATCGTACAATATGTGTTTTCCCTTAAAATTTTTCTTTTTCTCCCACGACGCAAATGCCATTACACTTCTTCTTTTAAAGTCCAACTTAATTCAACCCTCTTTGGTGGCTGCATGGTCTAAGGCGTCATTCTTGTGCTATACTGGATTGCTAATGACGGGGATATCAGGGTTTTAATCCCGGTTTAGTAACTGGGGTGTTTTATTCAAACAGTTTCCCAGATACTTTTCCAATGCGTGTACATTTCCTTTATTATTATTATTATTATTATTATTTAGCACCACGTCTTACTACCCGTTTGGGTTATACGCTTAAGTACTAATTACGCTAATGGATTAGGAATTGGGAAGGTTGAATTTAGAGGAAGTGAACCCGCATTTGCGTGGAGGGAGAGTGTAAAACCATTTAGGAATACACCCCCAGTTCACCCGACCGAGATTCGAACCTCGATCTCCTCGTCCTCGGCAGTCGGGCTCAACACGACTAGCGCGTTAGCTAACTACGCCACCGAGGCGGGTTGTACATTTCTTTAAACTTTTTCTTTGCTCAACTATAGACCATTCGTGTAGTCAATGGGTGCTTATTACCCAAAAGTATACTAATACGCGGTGAAATAATCACTAATTAATTACTAATTCACCCTATTATTGTAAATAAGCGGAGAGCTCAAATAAGTAGAGACGTGAGCCACGGACATTTGATTAAATTATGTTGAGCTTTAGAAGTATTAGGATAAAAGGGAAAGCAAGAAAATATCAGTGTTTTTGAACTTTTTATGTCAAAACATTTTTTGGCCAAAATAAATAAAATTTTGCTCCAGTACAATCATAGAATTCAATTTTCTTGATACATGATGACCTCAACAGCTATTGAATATCTATCAAGGGTGTTCTAGAATTTGATGAAAACTTTCTCTCTTGATCATGACAGATATTAAGTAACTGTTGATATTATCATGTGAAGAAAATTAAACTCCATGTTTATATTCGAGCAATATTTTGTTCATTTTAGACAAAAATAAAGATTCTCCATAAAAATTGGCAAAAACACTGTCCTTTTCTCGCGTCCACTTTCAACCCACCTTAACGTGAAGGATGACATGTTCACACTAGTGTCATAGGGATGAGTAAGGTGGAATTTCATAGCAAATGCACCAACATTTTCATTTTTTTTACACAAACCTTTTTCTTAAAACCAAAGACAGCATGTATTATCTTAATATATATAATTCTTCTGTACGTGTGTATGTCACATGAACTCCTCCTAAACGGCTGGACCGATTTTGATGAAATTTTTTGTGTGTGTTTTAGTGGGTCCGTGGATGGTTTAGATTCATTATTGGACATGGTAGGTGGCGCTGCAATCGGGTTCTAAGATTTTTTTTATTATTTAGAATTTTTAAAAAAAATTTTTTTGCATATCAAACATGTAACCTCAAAATTTCACCCCCCCCCCCCCCACCATCACCACTTCCCAATATTTATGATAATGAATATGATATTAATAATTGACCGTTAAAAAAAATCATAAGTTCATCAATAATTGACCGTTAAAAAACCTTCTGAAGACAAACACTGAATTTGTAATATTTGTGTTACTCACTAATTGGAGTTCATTGTGAATTTGTAATTGTGATGATCACATAGTATTTGTTTTATTATCGAAATCAATTATGCCACCCAAACGAAAAGCCAACGTTCGGACAGGACAACGTCTGTTGGGTCCGCTAGTATACTATAAAATTACTTTTTTTTTTCCATTGAAAATAAAATAATCTTTTATAACTTTAAAAAAAATATATTAATCGCTAATGCAAATTTAAAATCCCAGTTATTAGTAGTTTTCGGACAAAGTTGAAGCAACTTTTATTTTTTGTTCCCTGCCTGTTCCAATGGTGCAGTAATGAAGCCAAAGATTTAAGATAATAGCCACCGCATTAACACCCCCCTAAACCCCCCCATTCCAACTTCTCTCTCTCCAACCCCATCCATCTACCATCTTTAAAAGCTTTGTAATCAGTGCGGCAAGGGTTATTAGTTCAATCCCTGATGGCGATAATTACCGCCTCCCAGAGTACTTGCTGCACTTGCCTCCAACTTTATGGCGTCTCCTACTTCTTGCTCCACTGAACGTGGGATAACCGAGCACTTATTTGGGCTGGGAGGGGTGGTAAGAGTTGGGGAAAGGGGGCTTACCGAACTCGAGGAAAAGGTGGGAAAATGGGGGGAAGGTTGGCTTCACCAGCAGAAAATACTTTGGGAACCAACGAGGAACGAATTAAAGCGAATCTAACAAACAACCCTTTTATTTGGGGAGGAAGGAGAATTTATTGTATACGAACGAGTGTAGTAAACATATTCCAGAACCAGTTTATTAACAAATAGGGTTAAATATTCCATTTCTGGAACTTCCTGCGCACCACATATTTACAACAAAATGGCGGCCCGCATCAGTGATTGCACGGTCTAAGGCAGTGGTTCTTTATCCGATGTTCCTTGAACTGGCCACAAGAGTTCTGCCGGTGAAAGATGTCACATGACAAAAGTTCTGAGTGATGTTAGCTACAATAATTCTAACAAATGAAGACTGCTACGCGCATTAACTTCCAAACCAATAGAGTATCATATTATTTAAATTTAAAAAATAGATACTTGGACAGGGCAATCAAACCCGGCACATTAGTTTAGTACGCCAATGCTCTAACTACTGAGCTATTAATGAATAATCCTGTGGATAGAACCATTCGTCACCCATTATTTTAAGGCAGAGTCTGTGATGGACGTGTGGAAATTGTCAGCTACATACAAGTGATCAATTAAGATCAGCTGTCAGATAACACAGCCACCTTCGACTCAGTAGTTAGCTTTTTGCTACCAGTAGTACAGCTATTATAGGTGTTCAAATGCGCATTCCATGATGGATTAAATAGAAAGCTATCATATTTGATAATTACGGTTACAACCTCATTTGAATGTCATGTTCTTTAAATTGAAAAATGACACCTGGAAACGGGTGTTGGGCAAATCTTTCTTATACTAAAAAGTGTTCCGTGACCTCCAAACAGTAAAGAGCCACTGGTTTAAGGCGTTAAATTAAGGCGATTGGCCCTTTTCACTTGGCGCGGAAATGCAGAGCCATGGGTGCAAACGGTTATCTTCAAGAATTTTTATTGTTTTGCAATTTTCTTTTCGAAAACGATTTGTTAAAGAATATAAGCATGTTGATTAAGTTTTACATTTTTATATACATAAGCTCCTCTATAATCTTAACAGTGATCAAATATCGATAACATTCACATTTTTCAACAGAAAACTGCCGGCTGCATAACAAAAAATAAGAAAATGTATCCAATAATAAACATTGATACATTATCTTAGAAGAGGTGTTGAAAATAATAACATAAAAATCTCACCCGTTCTCAAGAAAACTGGTGTTTAACAACTTATGATTTTTCTGAAAGACTATTCGGTATCTAGCGCCATCTACTGTTTCCGTGATCCATCTGTTCTTATTAACGCGGAAGGATACTTTGGTCGGTTGTGAAGCCACGCCTTTCACCCTCCCGCCCCACCATCCCACAAAATAGGTTTTAGACTTGCACTCGACAGGGCCTAGGGCCTTAAAATAATAAACTGGACTATGGGTGACGGGGATAATCTCAATCGGATCTACTGAGAATGATATTTTCCTAAATGGCTTTACACATTTCATCTAAACGCGAATTCAGGTACATTTTAAATCTAAAATTTCACCTTGCTCATGCCTAATACATTATCGTAATTTTTTTAGTACACATGCGTGTAACCTGAACAAGTAGTAAGATTCGAGCTAAAAACCCAAATTAATTTCTCCTTTTCAGCAATTTTTTAAATGATTAAACTTATTATGTATGCTTTTTGATTCAAAATTTCTATTGTATTTTGAAGGAACAAACATTTTAAATGACGCCGAATTCCCCGACTTACGCGACGCGTCTCAGCGCCACTGTAGGCGGCTCCCTTAAAGACGCGCTGGCACACAAAAGCGGCCATCAGCTTCATAAACACTAATAAAAACTTTGAGCTAATGAAAGGAATAAAAATAATAATAAAGGGAAGCGCAGGTAATTAAGAGAGTAGGTGAGAGGCAATGAATGAACACTGGAATAAGGAGGGAAATGATTAAAACTGAAAGGTAAAATCCCTCTTGTACTTAGAGAACTTCTTAGTCACTTCTTTATAAGGTAAATACAGTTCTCACCCCCCTCCTTCTTCCCCAACAGCGAGAAGGGGATTAAGTTCATAAAGGTGGGATCCGGTTATAATCTCAACTCCACCAATGTGTGTTTATTAAACAAGGGACTGCTTCAATTATTTAACTAATACAAACGTTACTTAAAAAATATAATGGAGTAAAGATGAACTGTTTATCTTTACCACCGCGTCTTACTACCTGTTCGGTCTGTACGCACATGTGATAATTACTCTGATTGGTAAGGATGAGGAAATAAACATTTTAAAGGTAATCTACCCGAATTGGCGTGGAAGGAGAGTGGTAAACCATTTAGTAAAAAAAAACACCTTCAGTAAACCCGACCTGGATTTAAACTCCAATTTCCCTGTCATCAATAGTTCGGTCTAATACATTAGTGATGCCTTAGACCGTTCTGCCACTGAAGCGGGTACATCAGAGTTAAGCACGCTGTCATACACAGTACTCTGCTGTACTATGTATGGTTCTTAATTCTGGTGTTTTCTAAAGTAGAATACATAAAACGGTACCACAATGTGACGTCTGGTTAGAGCTGTATTACCTACCTTAAGTTAGGTGTTATCTGTGGGATGAGATGGGATCTTAAGACGTCTGGTTAGAGCTGTATTACCTACCTAAGTTAGGTGTTATCTGTGGGATGAGATGGGATCTTAAGACGTCTGGTTAGAGCTGTATTACCTACCTAAGCTAGTGTTATCTGTGGAGTGAGATGGGATCTTAAGACGTCTGGTTCAAGCTGTATTACCTACTAAGCTATGTGCTATCTGTGGGGTGAGATGGGCTCTTAAGACGTCTGGTTTGAGCTGTATTACCTACCTAAATTAGGTACTATCCCAATTAGGGAAATGGACTCTTAAAACAGTAATCTATTATACAAGATAGAACAATTTTTAACTTCGCATGAATAAATATGTACTTGCACGAGCTTATTCTAGGAGGCTGGAAATTTATTTCTTGTAGTCTCCTACCCCGTTACCCTCTAACCCCTCAACCCTTACAAATATGTATGCATATGCCTTCATCCTAGGGGTGGATCCAGATCATTTTCATAGGGGGGTCATAATTATAAATAACATAGTTACTTACAATGTTATATTTCTGTTTAAAGCCATTTAATAATTTCTTATTCATATTAGATCTTAAGCCTATTTTAATCCGTGACCATCCTCTCCAATTTTTTAAAATCAGATAGTTTTTATAATCTATTTGGAGTGACCCTAATTCAACAAATTTTTTGAAAAATAGTTCATCCTAGAAGTTATGAGTAGTCTTCATCTTGATTTTTGTAAATTAGATTTTTTCATAAATTATAAACCATTTAAAGTGTTCCTCACCTAGAAATTTTTGAAATTTGGGTGCCCTTCTAAGCTATTTAGAGTGATCCTCACCTTAATTTCTTAGGATGGTTAGATACCTCTAAAAGATAATCTCTGAAGTGGTCTTCCACCGTCAAAATTTTGAAAATTGAATAATTCAGAAACTAGGCTATTTGGGATGATCCTCGCCTGAAAGTTCTTCAAAATGACATGCATCTAGAAGTTATTTTGAGTTGTTCTCCCCTATACATTTATGAAATTTGGATGACCTTGGAAGCTATTTAAAGCTTTCCTCCTCTGACATTTTCATCCAGTTAGATGCCTCTAGTATAGAAGTTATTTGAAGTGGTCTTCTTTAACAAATTTTTGACAATAGAATGCATCTAGAAGTCATTTGGAGTTTGATTTAAGGCCATATTTAGGCTTCATATTCGATAATATCAGAGGATTTTAAATATATCTAGGGTGGAATTTATTCCCGGGAGGGGCAAATTTTTTTCTGGGGTTCAGAGTCCCCCACAGTTCCGCCGCTCCTGTTGTCCACACATACTCTATAGATTCAGTGTTCGTGGATGAACTGCTCTCAGGCGATTATTCTTCTTCTTTGATGTGTGGTAGTCTACCGTCTCTATGTGGAACAATGTTAGTTATCGCTATGCATGACAAATATTCGTACATGATAACTAATATCTTTTCCACACTTGAGTGAGTCATATCGAACATTGAATAAACGTGGATGAATAACGCACGTGTGAACCCGGCTTAAGAAGTGTCTGCGCGTAAACAGATAAAAAATGGTATCCTTTATCTCTGTTGTATTTTCTTTATAAAATTTGAGCTTTCATTTTTTTTGGTATTAATTCTCTAACTTTCACAGGGGGGCCAGCTGACCCTTTAACCCCGCACCCCCCCTAAATCCGCACCTGCTTCAACCCTTTATGTAAATTATACGTTTCTAGAAAAAAAACCTAAAATCTAGTTTTTTAATAACTTCCTAATATAATGGTCGAAATTTATTTTTTACTCCAGGTATTTAACGTGCTATTTTAGAGCCGATTGATCATATCAGCACACAACTTACTAGCTAACTTAAAAACACCATTCGGTATTCAAATGGTCTAACTAAGTAATCACTTTCACAATTGACTGGACTGCCAATGACGGGAGTATCGGGGTTTAAATCCCGGTCAGGTCTATTGAGAGTGATTTTTCTTAAATTGTTTTCCACTCTATGCGGGTACATTTCCTCTAAATTCAACCTAGCTCATCCCTAACACATAAGCGTATAGTCTAACAGACACAACAGCCATCTCTCCGACCGTTAATTCATAATTGTGAAAGGAGGTAACGACAAAATCACGAATTATAAATTTTTGGGCCACTCCATGAATTGAACCTGGGACTCTTAGCTCAGCATTCAAACCTGCTGCCCAATAAACTAAGGTGTTGCGCCACAGTTGAGTTATTTAATTGTTTAACCAATAGGGTAAGAGTGAGAAGGGTAGTTTTAGAATAATACAACCCGCAACAGCGTGTAGAGTTTATGTAAAAACTACAGAGTGATAAATCAAATAGTAAAACTACCCGTAATGAAACGGAAAAGATTCGAACCCAAACCTCTTACTTGGTTATACATTCTGTTTCAAGCCTCACGCCTTACGGCGTGACCACTGATGTTTGTGAATAAAGTTGTTGATAAAAACGTAAAATAATACGAGTATATTTACACTAGTTAGAAGGGAAGAGGAAGGTGTAATCTAGAAGAAATGTACCCGAATTGGCCTTAGGGGATAGTGGCAAACCGTTCATAAGAAACTCCCTCAGTACGCCCGGCTGGAGTTCGAGCCCAGAACTTCCCGTCACCAGAAAATAAGTCTATATGAACCTTACATTTTGTCCGCGTGTCCACCAATGCGATAAGCCTATAAAACTGTTTCATATTTCAAACCCAATAAAACTGTTTCTTTTATTTTCTTATTTCAGTTTAGATTCCTCACCTCCTCCCTCAGAAAACAGTGGATAACTGTGAAGGAACCGGAAGTCTGGTTCTGTAGGGGAACACTTTATACTGTATTGCCGGTGGCCATTGTTTACGACATCGATAAACTCCCCCCCCCCCCAACCCATCTTCCACTTGTAATTTACGACCTGCTATGAAGGCATGACTTACGGAGTTCACTTTTCTCGCTCCTGGAGGGGGGAGAGGTTTTGGTCAGTTGTTGCCCTTCCGCTGGTGGTGAGAGATCGGAGCAACAGCGCGCGATGTTGCCTACCGGAAGTGCCGGCGGCAATGCCACGATGCCTCTCACACAACGCGCGGAACGGAAGACACGTCTAAAATGCAGGACATCAGAAGACTTTTCTAGCAAAGCATTTTGATGAATTTTATTTCAAAGGGCAGTCGAGGTCCAGTAGTGTCGGCTTTGGAAAGGACTTAAATGTTCATCAGCACCGGTGGTCGCATGTCCTAGGGCGTCTAGGCGCTTGGATCGGGTGCGCAAAAATTAAACGCGTTCTTCTTGGTTGAATTGGTTTGTAACTAATGTGCTGATACATTGTGTATGTTTGGAAAGTGCATGTTAAATAACTCATTAATAAATGGGTGGCACGCAATATTTAAACTAATAATTTGTGGCAATTAACCTCGTACTTTAATTAAAATTTAATTAATAACTTGAAGTAAAATTCAACCTCAGCAACGTAGCTTACTTGGTGAATTCTAAACTATTTTGCAAATAGACTATCTGACGTATCTAAGCACTCCTAAGCATTATCACACTTAGACGCCAATATACGAAATAGAAAGAGAGAGAGAGGGAAGAAAATGAATAGTTAACCCTATAGGGCTCTAGTTTACTTGACCGACTACATTTCCCTCTTCCGCTGACGAGTATAAACGCTCACTCTACTATTTACGCCTACACAGCATTAACTTGCATTTCAAAATTACATTTCCCTTTTTACTATTCTAAGATGTAGGCCTACATTTGCTTCCACGGACCTTTTTTTAGTCAACATCCTGGCAGGAAGATTCCAACTGGCCATTTCCGGGAATATTAATAGCCTACTAAATAGTTGTACACGATTTTTAAAAAATACTTCAAGAACCAATTAATAATTTTGGAACAATGTAAAACTGTTTTTAGAATTTTTTACTAATTTAAAAATTGTATTTTAATGTTTAATATTTAAAACTCGCCAAATAAAACGTAAATACATCAACGTGTTAAATCCTATGTCAACTTGCCATGACGTCACAGCAGGCAACGTCCTTAAGAGCACCGCCTACCTGAAGGGCAATATCCTATATATATGGTAATGGCAGTCATGAAGCTTAAAAACCACTAAAATAATCTTTTATCTTTACATTTTATTTTGTGACCCCTTTAAAATAGAATTTATTCAATAGAATTTATTATTATTAGCACCGCGTCTTACTAACCGTTCGGGTTGTACGCACTTACGCTAATGTGCAATGGTAGGGTGATTGTGAGATGAAATGGAGGACCTACAGTTTAACGTGGAATCCGAACCACGGTGGAGGCCTGGCATTCCTCACATTCACAAGTTGTGATTAATACACATCTTGTCAGAGGTGAAGGAAGGATTTGGCAATAAGATAAATCTGTGCCGGGACCGAGGATTGAACCCCGGACCCCTAATACAGAAGTCTGACACCTTACCCCTAGACCACCAGGTCACCAACTATTTAATTGAAGAAAGCTAGAGATACGTTAATTTACTCTACCATTTACACTAATTTTATAACTGCTCTATTTGACGTTAAACGTCGTTAAAAATGATCTAATTCCACTTTTTAAAGATTTTTTTAAACTTATATAAACTTAAAATATAGGGTTTATAATCCTATAGAGCCATATTGTGACCTTTCATCTTCATTTTAGTCCAAGCCGTATTTTAAGCCAACAAACCACTTCTTAAATAATGAGAGATTTCGAAACGTCTGCGACACGTCTAATCTACGCGATAAGGGGCCCCCCCTTTAGCCCGATGAACACATGAGTGGGATTATCTTAAAGCTGAAATCTAGGTAATATATTATACCCTATAGTCAAAAGATTCTAGGTGTTGATTACAGCTCCCGTTTGTTGAAAGCGCTCGAGCCAATTAATAACCAATAATTAGACGGCTGTAATTATCCATCCATCCACTCTACTGTTCATTCGCAACGCTTGAAATATAAAGGTGTTTATTAAATATGATTCTCTGTGAGATAATTTGCAAAGCACTCAACTGACACGCTCGGGCTTTTAATTTTAGAGATTTCCTAAATATATTTAACTATGAATAACTCATATTATTCATGATAAATCTTATCTTAGGCCTATACTTTCTCTCGACCCTCGAAGAAAGTAAGTATTGTGATCGTAAAAAATATCTAGCTCCAGATTTTGATAGTAATCATTTCCTTTATTTATTTGAGGTATTTGACGTGCACTTGTTAAACCGACTGATTTATATCAGTACACAACTTATAAAATAGCTTAAATATAGAACAGACACAACACCCAGGCCCCAGGCCGTTAATTCATCACTGTGAAAGCGGAAACCCACATTTAATCAATGATACATTTTTCTACCATGCCGGGAATCGACCCCGGGACTCTTAGCTCAGTAAACACACACACTAAGGTGTCGGACTGATGAATGCCGACTTTTAATGGCTCCCTGAAACAGAAAAGGTGGTTGGTTTTCGCAATTCTGTCTGTCTGTCTGTCTGTCTGTACCTCGAGTAAAGCCTAAACCATTTTACCGATTGGGCTAAAACCTGGTATCTGGGGTCTTCATAAGGTTAATCTGATTTTTTTTAAAATTAGTTATCCTACCCTAAAATTAAGGATTGTTCACTAAAGCGCATAAAGGGAAACAATCGATTTTTACTTAAATAGGCTCTTAAATGCTTAACACTACACATCGGGGTTCGATCTCAGTTGGATGCATTGAGGGTGATTTTCCTAAAATGTTTTCCACTCTCCTGCCACGCAAATGTGGGTGCACTTCCTCTAAATTAAACATGACTAATCCCTAACAAATTAGCATATTAGTTCGCATGCCTGATAGGACATGTTGCTGAAAATAAAAAATAAATATTGAAGTGACCAAATGTGTGGTCTATTGTATTTTGAGGTCAAGATTTGATACTGAATGAAAAGGAATAATTTAAAAGTACAGTCACGTCTAAGCGCAACAGCCTCTGAGTCACTGATTTATACAGTTAACTCCAGATTATCTACGATAATGGAGGGGATGAGTGCCGCGGATAACCCAAAACCACGGATAGTCCGCATATTTAGTGAAACAAGAGATTGTAGCACATTCAGTTCAAACTAGTACTCACCTATCGAGAGTGTCATCTTCCTGCTCCAGATAATGATCCGGTACAACCTCGAAAGGTCTCCAACCCCCCTGCATACACTTTTTACCTCTGGTCATCATCTCTTCCCTAAGGATTTGTTGAGTGCGACAATTGGTAGCCCTGTACTCACCATCAACGTGCGGCTTTTTTATTCAAAAAACGTATCCCCTGCTGTTGGTTAAGCCGCAAAGCGGATAGTCGGGAGTTTAGTGGTTTTTTTTATAGAAACTCACCGTTCGGGACGTATCGACAATTCTAGCTCGGACTGTACCATGTTTGTCTTTTTCCTGGGTCTCCCATCAGTTTATCGTCACGTGAACAAAAGAACACTTCATTTAGTGATGGGTCTACCACCAAACTAATGGTTCAAGGAACGCTGTGTTTTCTGTTTGTTTTTTTTAAAAGCGAGATAAAGAAAGAGGGAGTAAGAAGGGTCAAGAGAGAATCGACCCCGTTATTGGGTCTCACGAGCTGAGGACGAGGAATCGGAAACTAAAGATACGAGGGAAGGAGGAAACGCAACAAAAAAACCCCCCAACCAATCACCCTCTTTGCAAACTGTTTCTATTCCCGAGTGGGAACTGTAAAGGGAGAATCTGTAATCAGTAGGGGGTGTGAGATCGTCAAGTTGAAGATGACCGCAGTTGGGTGTGGGAGATTGAGTAGTTGGTGTGAATAGGAACATTCACACCAGCGCATCTGTTAAGGCGTAAGGGAACCAAGTCCCCCACCAAATTGAGAGCGTGGGAGATGCTACGTCTGCGTTTGGATTTCACGATCGCTTTAACTTTTTTTTTTATCGAAAAGAGAGATCAACTTGACTTGATGATAACATAATTATTTACGGTTACAGCTTCTGGCACGTTCTTGGTCTTACTGGCCAGAGGTCGATAACGAGTCAAAGAGGCTTTGGTTCTATTCGGGGTGATGCCACTCAATTTATTTGTATACGGGTTCGTTATGCTTAAGTACGAATTACGCTAATGGGCTATGATTGGGAAAGGTTGAATATAGAGGAAGGGAACCCGCATTTGATTGAAAAAAATCATTTAGGAAAAAACCCACCCCAGTTCATCCGAGCGAGATTCGAACCGCGATATTTCCGTCCCTGCCAGTCTAACTCAACACGAAACTAACGCGTCAGCTAATTACGACACTGAGGCAGGTGTTATGCGGTGTATTTAGTAACTATTTTAGTGACAGGACTTTTCTATTTACTAAAGGTGTTAAGTTAGTTTGTAGGTCGTGTTCTTATATAAGCTTTGGGGCTGGCAATCTAATCTTAAATACATATTTAATATTTATTGTAATAAACTATTGGCTAATTAGTTTTAAGTACCAATTATGTGTAATTTTATTAAATTTCAGGGCATAAGCTTGAATGGTGGTATTTTAGCAAGCAATATTAAATTATAAAAGGTTTATTTTTTCAAATTAAAGGTTAAGAAAATAAAAGATAGTTATTGAAAGATCTACATTTTTTAATCTTCATAGAATTTCGTATATCCTAACTAGATTCCTTTGTTTGAAGATAAATTGGTCTCTGTCTAGAAGTTAAAAGACCTTTTTAAATAAATACCTAATAAAACAAACATTTAATTTTAGACGAAACGCGCATCATACCTTCAGGCTCTAATTTATATTTCCAAATAATAAAGCTGGTACAGAAATAAATAAAAAACCATGAAATAAAAATGAAATTATTTTCCACATCTACTAATTTATATTTTAATTCATAAATGGTATAAACTAGTAGAGAATACTCAAATAATTTTATTTGAATGACTTATTATTATTATTTTATTTAATTAATTTGTATGTAAATATTATAGCCTGTAGAACTACATTCATCATTATAAAATGAAAACCTATGAAGGCATTTGGAAATGTTTAGACACAAGGGGATAAAATTCATTTATAATAAAATTTATATCTTAAAAATCTGCTACTGTAAAAAACTCTTCCGCCGTGATTTTAAATCACAAATGAACATTTAAATAAAGGCCTGATTGTCAGTAAAATTATAACAAAGCTTTCCAAGAAGTATTTTATATGATACAATTATCTTTTTTTAAATATATAATAGGACACCCGTAGAAATAATTTTTTAAAGTTATAAACAATAATATGGAAGGGCCGACATTAATAAAATATTAATGTAGTTATTTTACATTTATAAATACTGACACCTTGTGTTAAGATGTATATCTGTTGAACACATGATTTGGCGTATGAATATATACTAGATCTAACCTTTATGTCACCCGTATCAGTGGTAGAATAGTCTGTGGCGTCACTCTCACAATGGAGTGGACTGCCGATAGCGAGGAGATAGGAGTTTGAATCCCGGCTGGCTATATTGAGGGTGGATTTTATAAAGTGGTTTTACATTGTCCTCCAAGCATATGCGGGTACACTTAATCTAAAATTCATCTTTCCTCATTTCTAAAACATTAGCGTAATTAGTACATATGCGTATAACCTACAGGTATTAAAAAAGTTATATTTTCTATCAGATAGGGTCCTTCCTATGAAAATTAGATTGCAGCAGTCAGTAGCATACCCACGGGGGGCTTGAGGGGTTCTAGCCCCCCTACCGTAGTTTGGGAATCCCCGAGATTCACACAGATCTGATGAAAAAATAAAATGTGGAGAAGGGTGTGTATGACAGTTAAACCTGTGAGCAAAGAAAATATCAGGTTATCAGCAATAGTCTATACTCTATATCAACCACCAAATGTATTTATTTCATTGGAATGGACAATCTTTCATGGAATGGAAGTGGAATATCTTCACGCTCTGAAAATATTATTCTTTGGTCAGTAGGATTAACCCCCTACCTCTCTTTCAGTGCCAGCCTTTCTTCGTAAGATTGTTTACAACACACAACAAATTTTCTATTTTCTATGTACATTTAACTATTATAAATAATCTGTGATTTTTGTGACAGTAGGTCTATTTGACGGCTAAGCCAACTTTAATTTAGGCCTATTTATTTATTACTTTATTAGATTATCACGTTTATAATAGTAAAAAATATAAATGATCAAGTTAGCAAATACCAATTAAAAACCTTCCAAAACAGCTTCCAGGTGTATATTATGGTAAAAAAAATTGCCAACGCGTACAGCTACTGCTGCAGCTATTTAAAAGTAAGAATCCTGTTTGTATGGATGGGTAGTTCGCTCCACCCTCAACCCCTGATACCAACTGAAGCAAAGGGTGGTTATAATATCAACGGAAATAGTTTCCTTTGGACAATGAAAGTTTCCCATCCTGGTAATAGTTTTGATCCGCAGTAGAGGTCGATAAAATGGGGGGGGGGGTGGGAGGGAAAGTCCTCTCCACCTGGTGTCCTAGCTCGCCAATAACCATTTGGTTTCCTCTTCTTACCATTCGTAGCGCTGTTATCGCAGGGGATTGCCAACTGCATGCTGGATACAAACTTTACTTCGTTCTTGAAAAATAAAAGTTCAATAAAACGACTATTCTCTTAATGTATAATTTCTTTTCGTTTTACTAAACGCAAAGGAAAACTAATTCGAGAAAGGATCTAATAAATGAAACATAATACTTTTATTGGCGCAGAGCAAGACTTCCGAAAATTATCCAGCAATTTTAAAAGTACATGGTTTGTTCTTGTATACTCGCAGGATGAGTAAATATAATACAAAGTAGGAACCCAAAAATGAACCATGAATTTATTATTAATTAGGTTTTTCGTGAAATATACGCAGATAGGGAAAGTGAAATACAGAAACAGACTTCAAAAATTAATCTGGAAATTATAAAATTGTATTATTTGTTTCTTAAGGCCCTTGGCCCTTCGAGTGCAAGTCTAAAACCTATTTAGTGGGATGGAGGGCGGGAGGGTGAAAGGCGTGGCGTGGCGTGGTTTCACAACCGACTAATGTATCCTTCCGCGCCAACAAGAACAGATGTATCATGGAAACCGTAGAGGGCGCTAGCTACCGGACAGATCTTACGGAAAAATCATACCTTTGTAAATACAATTTTTCTCGAGAACGAGTGAGATTTTTATGTTAATATTTTCAACACCTCTTCTAAGATAGTGTATCAATGTTTATTAGGTGTTACATTTTCTTATTTTTGTTATGCAACCAACAGTTTTTTATTGAAAAATGTCAAAAATATTGATATTTAATCAATGTTAAAATTATAGAGGAGGTGTGTCTATAAAAAGTATAACTTAATAAACATGCTTCTATTCTTGAACAAACCGTTTCTGAAAGAAAAATTGCAAAACAATAAACAAATCTTGAAGATAACCGTTTGTTCCCGTGGCTCTGCACTTCCACGACAAATGAGAGGGTCCAATCGCCTTAATAAACGCAGGAATTCACAATGTAATACAAAACAATTCTTTGAATAATGAATTAGAAATGAAAATTATAAATAGGTTTTCCGGTAACAGAAATTACGAGGAAATGGCTGAATTAATTATGATAAAAGACGATTAATTTTAACGTTTGGGAGTCCAGGATATCGGGAAAAATAGTAGTTTTTCACAAAAACCCGATTTTCACAGAGAATTTTCAGTGTTTATTCTTTGTTTACATCACCATGGAAAACATGATTTGTATATAGCTGTAGATTGGTAAATAAAATATTTATCTTTGTTTATAAATAATATCAGCTCAGTAATAATATTACTTGTGTGGTTTAGTGCAACCCATAGATATATATCTGGAAGAGGGATCATTTTAAAGTTCTTATCGGGGAGTGAAGGGGGAAAATATACGTTTTTATTCAAATTACACACCGAAAACTATATATTAAAGAAAGGTTGATAGCTTTTGACGAATAAACTTTAAACTGAAAAGTGAGTGAGGTCTTATTATATGGATCCTTTCCCAATAAAATGTTTAAAATACATTTTAGTGCAATAATCTGCAGCCATCACTGCAAAGACCCACTAGTGTACTTATTTGTGAAGCGTTGCTTACTTTCATACATTGGGAAGCCGAGTTCTTTATTATTTTAACGTTTGGGAGTCCAGGATATCGGGAAAAATAGTAGTTTTTCACAAAAACCCGATTTTCACAGAGAATTTTCAGTGTTTATTCTTTGTTTACATCACCATGGAAAACATGATTTGTATATAGCTGTAGATTGGTAAATAAAATATTTATCTTTGTTTATAAATAATATCAGCTCAGTAATAATATTACTTGTGTGGTTTAGTGCAACCCATAGATATATATCTGGAAGAGGGATCATTTTAAAGTTCTTATCGGGAGTGAAGGGGGAAAATATACGTTTTTATTCAAATTACACACCGAAAACTATATATTAAAGAAAGGTTGATAGCTTTTGACGAATAAACTTTAAACTGAAAAGTGAGTGAGGTCTTATTATATGGATCCTTTCCCAATAAAATGTTTAAAATACATTTTAGTGCAATAATCTGCAGCCATCACTGCAAAGACCCACTAGTGTACTTATTTGTGAAGCGTTGCTTACTTTCATACATTGGGAAGCCGAGTTCTTTATTATTAGCACAGCGTCTTACTACCCGTTCAGGCTATTCGCTTATGTACTAATTAAGCTGTTGGTTTTAGGGATTAGAGATGTTATATTTAGAGGAAGTTTACCCGCATTTGCGTGGAGGGAGAGTGGAAAACCAATTTGTATAAACCACACTCAGTACACCTGACCGAGATTCGAATCTCAATCTCCACGTCATTGGCTCTCGAGTCTTTTGAAAGAGTGACGCCTTAAGCCATGCGGCCACCGAGGTGGGTGGGAAGCTAAGTGTAATGCGGAAACATATTTAAAAAATTCGTACAGACATTTTAAAATTTACTAACTCTCAGGTTTAGGATCATCCATAAACCATGTAATGCTGTTGAAAGGGGCGAGGGGTGGATTCTAATTCTACATAGTGTTATATGGGGAGCTCTAATGTCTACATAGTGCTACACGGGGGAGCTCAAATGTCTACATAGTGTTATATGGGGAGCTCTAATGTCTACATGGTGTTATATGGGGAGCTCTAATGTCTACATGGTGTTATATGGGGAGCTCTAATGTCTACATGGTGTTATATGGGGAGCTCTAATGTCTACATAGTGTTATATGGGGAGCTCTAATGTCTACATGGTGTTATATGGGGAGCTCTAATGTCTACATGGTGTTACATGGGGAGCTCTAATGTCTACATGGTGTTACATGGGGGAGCTCAAATGTTTACATAGTGTTATATGGGGAGCTCTAATGTCTACATGATGTTATATGGGGAGCTCTAATGTCTACATGATGTTATATGGGGAGCTCTAATGTCTACATGGTGTTATATGGGGAGCTCTAATGTCTACATGGTGTTATATGGGGAGCTCTAATGTCTACATGGTGTTACATGGGGAGCTCTAATGTCTACATGGTGTTACATGGGGGAGCTCAAATGTTTACATAGTGTTATATGGGGAGCTCTAATGTCTACATGGTGTTACATGGGGAGCTCTAATGTCTACATGGTGTTACATGGGGGAGCTCAAATGTTTACATAGTGTTATATGGGGAGCTCTAATGTCTACATGATGTTATATGGGGAGCTCTAATGTCTACATGGTGTTACATTGGAGGAGATCTAATGTCTACATGGTACTACATAGAGAAGAGGAGATTCAAAATAGTCCAGAAAAACGTGGCACGTGGGTTTCATGGATGAACACTTTATAGGGCCGTAGTTTCATCTCAAACTGTGTTGCTACAAATTTGATTTGTGTATAAAAGTTCGTAATATGGCCCTAATATTGAGATCCTGGCCATTGATGTTGGACATCTAGTACCATATGCGATGTTTAAGGATAAATTAATCTGTAAGTTTTGGATTAAAATACAACTCTTTTGTCATAGAGTGTAACTTAAAGTGTGTTTAGAACAAAATTACTTTCTTACTGCAAAAATGTTATGATTTGCATGACAAGAAAATAAAACGACAAGCCGCAATGCTCAGTAAAAAAAAACCCAGTGGACACGTTGACAAGATGTCAGGCTCGTCTAGTGTTGTCTGCTTGTGACGGGAAGATTGGAATTCTAATCCTGGATGAGTTTATTGGGGGTGTTTTATTTTTACGAATTGGTTTTCCCCACTCTTCTTTCAAGCAAATGCTGGTATATTCTCTCTAAATTATACTTTCCTCTCTCCTGCGACATTTACGTAATTACAATGTGTAAATACTGGAGGGGTGGTAAGGTGCGGTGGGCAAAAAAATATTTGTTCCAGTAAAGTACAAAACAAATATTTCAATATAATTATTTTCTGCAAGTCCATGATAAGTTCAAGTAATTGTAACACCTGAAGTTAATAAGATAACTGTATTAGGTAAAGTGATATGAATAAGGTTAAAAACTTTAATTCCCAAAGGTAATAACATTAAACCAATATCAACAGTTACTGTCGGAGATAATCATCTATGAAAGATGCTAAAAAAAAATGAAATTAAAAAATTATTTCTGATGAAATAAATATAATTATTCTTCACCCTAATCCTTTGATAACTGTATTAGTAGGTAACAGTTGAAAAGTTCTTTCTCGTTCAATATCACGTGATCATTGTACAACAGCGAGAGTTATATTAATTTGTTCCAATTGTTATATTGACGGTGTAAAGTGATGGAATTATCTAATCAAACCAGCAACTAATTACAGCTCCAATAGCTCCCGTTAATGGTCATGAACTTTGATTAACTACGTGGAACAGATGAGATGATATAATGTGTATATCCTACGTGTGAGCATGGTACAAACCCGCTTCGGTGGCCACATCGTCTAAGGTGCTATTCTCTCAACATACCAGACTGATGATGAAGGGTCGAATATCGGTTGGGTGTACTGAGGTTGCTTTTATAAGATGGTTTTATCTTCTCCCTCCACGCAAATGCATGTACACTTTATATAAATATAACCTTACTAATCACTAAAATCATTATTGTAATTAGTACATAAGTGAATAACCCGAACGGGTAGTAAGACGCGGTTCTAAAAAAACTCGTATAAAGCAACAACAACAAAGAGTATGTAACTGAAAAATATAGCGTAAAGTTTACATCACATTCAGGAATAATTCAACTATAAAAATATCAAAACAAAATTTCCCACCAAATTCACAGTCTATAAAACTCCACAACATACCCCACCACCCTCACGTCCATTTCACGAAAGAGCTCAAAATAAACCCCTTCCCCCACCAACCCCTCAAGCAAAGGAATGTAGAACCCACGGTATAGGTATACCAAACCATATCTATAGAGTCCGCCAAGGTATTGTACCATCAGACATTTCCATTATGAATAATCCATATAAATGAATAGGTAATATATTATGACAGTGGTAAAATAGGGTTCGAACCCCTTTCTGGACCCTCCCCCCCCCCCCATTTACCCACTCGATAGAACCGCCAGGTCGAGTTTATATACAGAAGAGCCCCCTTGGTAAATTGTATGTTCGTATAATCCGGCCATTGCCATACGAGGTATCCTGGCCTCCCACCCCTCCCTTGCATATGAGAGGCAATGTTTGCCATAGCTCCCTTACCGGTGTTTGAAAAGGTTTGGAGGATGAAAAAGAGAGAGATAAAGGGACGTATTTACGTTCGATGGAGAACGGGGCTATGGGTACCTAGCACGGAAAAAAACACATACTACATTTATACTAGAATTTAAAAACCTAAACGCTAGGATTTAGAACAAAGGCTGTTTAAGGAATTGTGGATCCTCTTTAAAAAAAAACCCATTAAAAACACTAAAGTTTAAAAAAAATTGCTAAGCACAAGTTTACATGTGGTTAATTAACAGTTTTTCTCTAATCATTACCTCGTTATCTTAGCTCAGTCAGTAGCGAGTTAACTTGTTAAGTTAAAAGTTTCAGGTTCGATTCCAGGCATGGCTGCACTTTTTTTTTTGAAATGTGGGTTTCCCCTTTTCACAGGGTTGAGTTAACGGTTGGAGGACTGGATGTTGTGTCTGTTATAGATTTAAGTTTGTGTAAAAAGGGTAATCCATAAGCCACGCAATATATATATATGTATATATATATATATATATATATATATATAATATATATGGTATTAGATGCGAGCTGTGGGGGTACATCACAGTGTTTTGTTTATTTTATTATTGTTTGCAAGACAGAATTACATACATTTTAATAGGTAACAGACAAATATCAACAATTAAGTTATGGAATGCTGAAACTTGGACTAATAACACTGATAGAACTAATAACTCAAACATACGAGGAAACATTTGTAAAAAAAAAACCCGCAGTATTTGGGAATAAATACGATGTTACAATTCGGGGAGTCATTTTATTGCAGGATGAGCAGCCATCACTTGGGCTCACGACGAGTCGTGGTGGCTGTTGAAGGAGGGGGCGAATCCACCGGTGAGAGCAAGCAGGGCCCTCGGGATCTGATCAAGGTTTTAACATAGTGGCACTCACTTCGGTGGCAGCATAGTCTAAGGCGTTACCCTCACAATAGATTGAACTGCCAATGACGGGGAGATCAAAGTTCGAATCTTGGTCGGGTGTACTTAGGATGGTTTTGTCCTAAATGGCTATCCACTTTCCCTCTACGCAAATGCGGTTACACTTTCTCTAAATATAACTTTCCTAATCCCTAGAACTATTAATGTAATTAATACATAAGCATATAAACCTGACGGATGGTAAGACGTGGAACTAGAAGGAGAAAATGACCTGTCCTGTGGTATAGGATGAATCGAGAGGTGGCAACCCTGTTCTAGCATATAGGCCTGCATCTTGTTTTAGTATCGGGGAGTAGGGATGTGAAAAAAGTATCGATACTCCACGAATATCGACATCTTCCTTTCGATATTAGTAATTTTTTACTCGATAACTTTTTTCTGATACTTTTACTGATATTAATACTCACACTCCAATATCGGATTGTTATCGAAAGAAACAACTTTTTTTTTATCTTCATTCGTGCTGGATTAAATGTTTACTATGGTTAAAGATTAAAGAAGGGTACAAAATAGATTGAAAGAATGTATAGTACTAATCATACTTAGGTATTAAATAACTTCCCATCAGCTACATTTTCATAGACTTTTGAAAGCTGTATAGTAAAACCTTTTATAATATCCATCATACAATCCTATCTATCAAACCTTCCAAGTTCCAGCTCATAACATAGAAGCGATGGACCTAAATATACTATAAATGGTTAAATCATTATAATTTCAGTGTTTAAATAAATATGAAATACTATTACTATTTTATTATTATTATTAACTATGCAAATTTGACATTATTAGGTACTTGATTAAAAAAACATTTTTCCGGATTAAAATTTTCGATATCGTACTTTCTTTCGATACTGTACGGTATCGATATTTCTTCGAACTTAATGATTACAGCATCGACCTTTTCTTTCGATACCATATCCCTAATCGGGGGTAAAGACTACGAAGAGACAGAGACCCTTGTGGAAGAAAGAGACCAAAGCTCTGAGATAATGAAGTGGGAGGTGACTTCAGACGGAAGGGGGTGAAACAAAGCCACGAGAATATTAGATCGGAATAAAATGAGGTTATGTTTGAGATGAAGTGGGACAATAGCATACATGACTCTCCTAGCTCCTTGTTGTGGACGTGATGTCTGATTGTTTGTCAAAATGAGGCGACGATGGCAATGTGACCCCTACCCTTCAAGATATCTGACGGAATCCTGCCAGGGAAGGAGACGCCAAAACAACATGAGGAACGCCCGAGCGCGCGAGTAAGGACGATGTCCTGCGTCTTGTCAATTGAATGAAGCTCTCGGGAGACAATAAAATGCAGGGAAGCACCAGGCGAGGAGTCTACCCCCAGATAACGCGGACAGTCGATGCATGAGCTCTCAGGTCGTCTCGTCGCGTGAATGGACAAGCTGCGGCTGGGGTTGAAAGTGGGGGAGGTAAGGATATCATGGACGAGAGAATTAAGGAAGAGGGGAAGGAGAGAAACACAGGGGAACACCAGTAAGGAGGGAGAGGAATAATTACAACGTTCAGGAGGAAAATCCGGCTCGTCAGAAAAGATTGGAAGAGGTGTAAGGAATGGCGAAGAGAGAGAAGGAAGGAATTTTAGTAGCAACCGCACTTCAGGTTGTCCGCAAGGTCTAGCGGGGCAATCCCTCAGTAGTAAGGACCCTAGAGACCGCCGATGACGGGGAGATCAAGGTTAGAATCTCGGTTGGGTGTACTGAGGGTGTTTTTCAAAACATGGTTTTACCTCTCCCTCCACGCAATGCGAGTATATTTCTTATAAACATAACCTGCCTAGTACCTAAAACCTTTAGTGCAATTATTGGTACATAAGCAAATAACCCGAACGGTTAGTAAGACGCGGTGTTAAATAAATAAAAAAAAAGTAGACCAACTTGAAAAACGGAATCAAACGCTCCCTGGACACCAAGCACAATGAACGTATGAACACACCAATCATGTTAAAAAATTATATTATTATTTTTTGAAGTTGTATTAAATTTGAGTTCTTTTTTAGTGTCATAAAAGTTTCCGTATGAAGAATGAATGACCTTCACTCTTGATATGATAAGTTACGTAACACAGGTTTGGTGAGGGGGCAGGATAAATGTCTACTTGGTGTTACACTAGAAGAGAAGGGGGGGGAGGTAAGTAAAGAGCGTTACGTGATTATTAGACGACCTAAAGTCGTGCGCTGATATAATCAGTCGGTTCAGAAAGTGCACTTTAAATATCTAAAAAAAAAAAAAAAAGAAATAATAATTTAATTACTGATTTATTGGCAAGTATAGCTGACGTCAGGGGTGTTAAGTTTCAGTCCGAACCAACTGCATGGTGAGAGGGTGTTCACCATCCTGTTTTCCTCAACTGCGATGGGAAATGCTGATGAAATCCCTTGAATTAATTAGACCTTCTCTTTTTTACTTTCTCTTGACATCTCGGAGAGAAAGTATTGTGATCGTCAAAATAATTGATCTCGAGATTATAGTAAATGTCGAAGTTTCATGACACCCTGAAAAAAAAAGAGTGGATTTCGCAATGCCGTCTGTCTGTCTATCTGTCTTTAACTCGGGATAGAGCCGAAACTATTTTACCGATTGGGCTAAAACTTGGTATCTGGGGTTTTAATTAGGTCCCCCCAAGGGGTTTTTGGAATTAGATATCCAACCCTAAAATTAATGGCAGTTCACTGAAGGGAAAAAAACAGATTCTCTCAAAGTTAGCATTAAAGATTTTGATTGAATTTTATATCTAAACACTGTTTATTATTATAAACCAAATGGAAATTTTCATTTTCTCATGAAAATGATTTTGAGGGTACTCTACATGGGGGAAATTTTCCACTTTTCATCATTTCTCCACAACTATTTGAGATATGAAATAACTTATTGTAAAGTTGTAGTATTATTAAAGATACAAAACTTTTTTAAATATATTTTTATATGGCCAGTAATGACTGAGCTATAAGCAAATATATAAACTTTTTAATTCAGGTCTTTTGAAAATGAATTTGATTCTAATTCTCTTTGGAGGACAAAGATGTTTTCTCTTTCCCAATTTTTCTGTAACACTGCTCCAGTTCCTAATGCCATAGAGTAACTCGTTAATAATGTATATTATTTTATTAAATTACATTTGGTGTAATGTTTCTACAACTATGTATAGACCTATTATTTAGTTTCACAAATCTAACGAGTTCTTAGTAAATGTCTATTTTGAGATAAAAGCGGGAGAAAGTCTGTGCGTTGCACCGTAACATTTATGGTTATTTTAATTAGTTAGTTTAAACTCTCATCGGTGGGAACATGAACTAAGCGTCAAGATATTATAATACATTTATTACGATGATGTGGAGGGATGGAGCTCAAGTCCTGGTTTAGTGTGGTAAGAGTAGACTTCCTCTTTGTTCTATCCTCTTTATTATCCCTACATCATTAGTGTAATTAAATACGGATGGATGCGGTATAGAAATAAACTAAAGTTTTGTTTATAATCCGCACTTGCATTAGAGCTTAGAACTAACAAAACAAAATATATTTAAAAAATATTAATGAAAAGTTAAACAATGAGATGATATATATATATGAGTTAATTTTAGCCCTGTGACTATATTCAACCTCCCAATTCCTAGCTCATTAGTATAATTAGTACTTAGGCGTATAAACCGAACGGGTAGTAAGACACGGTACTAAGTATCATTATTATTAAAAAACTAATTATAGTTTTAATGGGGTCAAAATTTAACTAACAACAGTATAGATTGCATTAGATATTTATTATTTGCCCCAATTTTGATTAAATCTAACAATTTCTTATCGCATCTCAGACATTACCCGTCTCATTTAGGGAAAAAGTAACCTCAATCCACCCAGCCAGGATTCAAACCCTCCTACCTCCGTCATGGGAAACCGATATCTGACAATCCTGACGCCTTAGTCCACGTGACCACAGATGCCAGTATTAAAATTTAAACCAAATAAACCCACGAAGCTATGGTATACCAAGTAATCTGCTATAAAACTTTGGGTGTTTAAATGTTATCTTACCCGCTACAGTGGCTAAACGGGATAAAGCTTCACTCTCGTGTTAGACTGACTTGCTGATGACGGGGAGATAGGGGTTCGAATCCCGGACTGGTCTACTGTGAGTTATTTTTCCTAAATGGTTTCCCCACACTTTACACGCAAATGCGGGTATATTACCTCTAAAATGCTTCCTTACTCATCCTTACCCAATTAGAGTAATAATCATATATATGCGTATAACCTGAACAGGTATAAAAACGCGGTGATAAAAAATCTTTTTAAAATACATTCATATTATTATTATTACTTATCACCGCGTCTTACTACCCGTTCGAGTTATACGCTTAAGTACTAATTACACTAAGGGATTAGGAATTGGGAAGGTTGAATTCAGAGGAAGTGAATCCGCATTTGACGTGGAGGGAGAGTCGAAAGCCATTTAGGAAAAACCACCCCCAGTTCACCCAACCGAGATTCGAACCTCGATCTCCCGTCCTCGGTGGTCTGGCTCAACACGACTGGCGCGTTAGCCAACTACGCCACCAAGACAGGTAAATTCATAATATAAATATTAACAATCTCATTAAAATATTATACTCTACTTTTTTTTTTACAATCATTAAGACAAGTTGATACACGATATACTCCACGTACTTTTAAATCCACCAATGTCCTATTTTTAAATTTAAAATAATTAGAGATCATTATGTTTTTTAAAAAACAGTAGAGTTAATACCGCTCTTATATTTTAACATACGTTCGTCTGGTAAAACCAGCAGCTCTATCTTCTAACACGTCAAGCATGAATTGCTAAACACATGTATTTATAACATTAAAAATAACGGATTTTATAATATTGTATGATTATATTTTTATTCTTACTTTTTGTGGTCTAGTGGTCAGAGTTCCTGGCTACAGATCCAAAGGTCCCGGGTTCGATCCCCCAGTGCTTCCAGATTCTTCTGTGAAGCAGTGTACTTGGAACGGCCTCAATGCGTGAGGACAAGTGAGGAGATACTTTAATAAAGTAGTGGCTCCGGTCTAAAAAACTGGGATTAATGACCAGAGGGATCATTGTGCTGACAACATGAAACCCTCTATCTGTAAATGTTGGCCCTATATTCACTGACTTGCGGCGGCTGCTTGGTTACTATAGCTCCCTTGTGGGTTGAGGCTATGGAGTTTTATTTTTAAATTGAGATTTTAAGTAAAGGCTTTTTTAATTGGGTTGGAGATACTTTTTTTGAAAAATATTTTTACGAATTTCAAATCCCTCAAATACCATAATACCTGCTTCGGTGCCCACATGGTATCAGGCATCACTCTCGCAATATACTATACTGCCAATGCCAAGGGGATCGGGGTTTGGATCCCAGTTGGATGCAATGAGAGTGATTTTTCCTAAATAGTTTTCCACGCTCCCTCCACTCAAATGTGGGTAGACTTCCTCTAAATTCAACTTTCGTAATTTCAAACTCATTAACGTAACTAGTATATATGCCTATAGCCCGAACGTCTATTAAGGCTCGGTGCTAAATAAATATCAGCTTTTCTTGCCTGGTCATAACCCACGAGCCGCCATTGATCTATAAATCCTATAAAAATCACACAATCATTCACCAAGAAAATAAAAATGTGTGTAAATTTATAAATTACTGTCACTCGGTATACAAACAATATAAACAAAACAAAAGTGATCAACGTTAAGCAAACAATAACTGTACTGTAAAGGTGCGTTGTCCAAGATGCGACTGCGGCTGGAGTCGCGCGGCTACGGCCGTAACAGACCGTGGTGACATTGGACGTGACTCCAGCCGCTGTTGCTAGTTGATTTCAAGATGGACAAGATGCGACTGCGGCTGGAGTCGCGTGGCCACGGCCGTAACAGACCGTGGTGACATTGGACGTGACTCCAGCCGCTGTTGCTAGTTGATTTCAAGATGGACAAGATGCGACTGCGGCTGGAGTCGCGTGGCCACGGCCGTAACAGACCGTGGTGACATTGGACGTGACTCCAGCCGCTGTTGCTAGTTGATTTCAAGATGGACAAGATGCGACTGCGGCTGGAGTCGCGTGGCCACGGCCGTAACGGACCGTGGTGACATTGGACGTGACTCCAGCCGCTGTTGCTAGTTGATTTCAAGATGGACAAGATGCGACTGCGGCTGGAGTCGCGCGGCCACGGCCGTAACAGACCGTGGTGACATTGGACGTGACTCCAGCCGCTGTTGCTAGTTGATTTCAAGATGGACAAGATGCGACTGCAGCTGGAGTCGCGCGGCCACGGCCGTAACAGACCGTGGTAACATTGGACGTGACTCCAGCCAGTCGATTTCAAGATGGATGAGAGTACAGGTGATCCAAGTGACAGAACGTTTTTGTATATTTCGAGGGGGGAAGCAGACGGTGACGAAATAGTTTTAATGTGGTTGTACAGCTAAAGGAAGATACAGAAAATACATGCCTGCATGTCCTTGTATGTCGGATGTTTTAAATAGTATATGCATGGATGTTGGGATACTAACTCATACATCACCACATCCAGAGAGTGGGTCATTAACACCTACACCTTTCACTGTCTAAGACATTAAAAACAAAATCGGGTGTGCCTAGTAGGTGCACGGCTAGAGGGGTTTTACGTAAATACGCTGCGCCGCTTTCAATTTCTTTCACTACCGATACTTCTTATTCGTTCCGACCAAGACATTGGGGTGTTATTGAATAGCTGACAAGCTGTTCTTTACCGTCGTATAAGCCCGGCATATTTCTGGCTGGCTTTCTGGCGAGTATATGTGAACATTATGAAGATCTATAGAATTCTTCAACTTCAATCCACATTTTATTTACCAGCACTCTAATACAAATGTAAGTACTGTTAGTTAAATCAATATATCTCGACGATATCTGTTGATTAACACCAAAACGAGCGTCGTACCACGAAGAGAGTGCGAAGTTATACTTGGTGCAAGTTTCCGGGACGTGGATTGTACACAAAAGAGCGGACACCACAACCAACCCTGGCACCCGCTTGGTGCAGCACGCTATCTGAAGGTCTGTGACAAATCTTAACCCCCAGTCGTGGGTACTTTTATGTGCAGTACAGAACGTTCCTCGGTTATCAGAGTTTTTCAATTGTGTTTTATTTAGTGTTCAGTGTTATTTTGTTATTTTGGAATAGTGTGGAGAAAAAATACCAACTTGATCGACCAACTATCCCTGAGATCTCTTTCATGTGTTATCCTTCACATGTTGCATAGGCATCGTTAGCTATAAATTGGGAGGTGGGAGGGGAGGGACATAACATTTTTTTATTGGAAAGTGATTTTATTGTTACTTTGTTTTGGTACATCGTCACACTAAAATACGTCATGCACGCAAAATCTAATTGCAAGAAAGAAATTAAATCAAAATCCACAAAACAAAATCAATTAATAAAAAAATCCTATTTGATAATAAAGAGAAGAAATAAACATAACAAAATAATTAACATTGTCATTAGGATGGAAATGGTTCAAAAGTTCCTTTTTCTGAATTTAGAGCTATGATACAAATTTTAGCAGGCTACCAAGTTTTCTTACATCAATTGAGTCCGTAACCATGTCACTGATACATCAAGACATGACAGAGAGCAGCGTGGTTCATTTTCTTTTGAGCCATTATGGAACGAACGCAAACATGTTTTCAGCAGTCTGAGAGAGTTGAAACTCTTTCTCTGTCTGACAAGGAGAGCTGGGTAAAACCGAACAAGATGCTCCACATTTGAAAAATTGAATTATTGGGGGGTGTCCCCCCATACGCCCCACTAACGACGATGCCCACGGCCCATGCATGTTGGTCCCGATACACTGGCGAAGATATGTCAAAAATTGATGAGTGCTTTTCCACCCATACAATTAAATTTTCATCCTCTTCTATGGAGAAATCTTGGAACCATTTTCAAATCCAGCCCAATCAAACATAGAACTGTGACATGGACTGAGGACCCCCTTTAATATTTAACTGTCCCAAAATTGTAAGCACCATCTTAATTATTATCACTGTAAGCTTAGATCGACTGGGACCTAAGATTTCCTCGAATAGCGCGGTTCCTTTGAACAACTTTTTTTTTATAAAATATTTTTTCTAAACAACTTCTATTTATTTCCTGTTTCATCAAGAAATTATGACAAAATTAAATACAACTCTACTAAAACACATCGGTGCTCTCGAAGCAGTGTTGTGGACGCAGACGCAATGTAGAGACGCTGGACGCGCACTCTGGTCGCCGGTCGCAGTCGCCAGTCGCAGTCGCCAGTCGCAGTCGCCTCGAAGGAACTGGCCTGAGTGGCCACATAACAAACTATGGAAACCAGTCCAGTCTCTGGTCGCAGACGCGAGACGCAAGACGCGAGACCTAACTCAAACTGCGCAAGCGTGAGGACTGCGACTCCAGCCGCAGTCGCAGGTAACTGTGGCGGCTTGGGCAGCGCACCTTTAGTTCTAATAATATTCAGCCCCCACGGAAACAGCATAAGCGCATGCGTCAGAAACGAACTGGCTATATGAAAAATGATGTTTCCTGTTCCGGCATGGATTAAACTTCCTGTACAATATTTATTGTTTACTTATTTTATATTTTCATTTTAGTTCAAAAGCGACATAGATCACGAACGTAGAAAACGATAATTTTGTTTCACGAATCAAGGATCTACCCCTTGGGCTACCCAGTTACCTCCCGTTCTCGGGTTCATTATTATTATTATTATTATTATTGACCGCTTCTTGCTACCCATTTGGGTTACACGCTAATTACTAATTCCGTCAGTAATTTTAGGGATTAGGAAGGTTATATTTAGGTGAAGTGTACCCACATATTCGTGGAAGGTGACTGTTACTATTAATTACCAGTGGCCTAGCGGTCTAGGGGTAAGGTGTCAGACTTCTGTGTTGGGGGTCCGGGGTTCAATCCTCGGTCCCGGCACAGATTTATCTGATTGCCAAACCCTTCCTTCACCTCTGACAAGATGTGTATTAATCACAACTTGTGAATGTGTGGAATGTCAGTCCTCCACCGTGGTTCGGATTACACGTTAAACTGTAGGTCCTCCATTTCATCTCGCAATCACCCTACCATTACACATTAGTGTAAGTGCGTATAGCCCGAACGGGTAGTAAGACGCGGTGCTAATAATAATAATAATAATAATAATAATAATAATAATAATAATAATAATAATTATAATATTAATTACCCACTTCAGTGGCAACGTGGTCTAATGCGTTAATATCGTGTTGGGCTAGACTACCGGAGACTGGGAGATCGGGGTTCGATCCCGGTCGGGTGCTCTGAGTGTTTTTTTTTTCATAGATGGCTTTCCAATTTCCCTCCCTGCAAATGTGGATAAAGTTACTCTAACTTAAGCCTTATTAATTCCCAACTAATTAGTGTAATTAGCACATAGATATAATAATAATAATAATAATAATATTTAGCACCGCGTCTTACTACCCGTTCGGGTTATACGCCTAAGTACTAATTACTCTAATGGATTAGGAATTGGGAAGGTTGAAATTAGAGGAAGTGAACCCGCATTTGCGTGGAAGGAGAGTGGAAAACCATTTAGGAAAAACCACCCCCAGTTCACCCGACCGAGATTCGAACCTCGATCTCCCCGTCCTCGGTGGTCTGACTCAACACGACTAGCGCGTTAGCCAACTACGCCACTGAGGCGGGTCACATAGATATAAAACTTGAACAGGTAGTAAGAAAAGTTGCTAAAAAAATAAAATAAAACACCCCACTAATTGAAGAGTGGAACGCGCTCGCATACAAATGGTAAATATACTCCCTCACACCACCGATAAAAAAGTAGAATCAAACCAGTGTCTCCTAGATTTGTGGCTCATTACTCCTCAATCCACTAGAAATTGACTGAATTTTGGTCCAACAGAGAGTATATTTTTTATATGCAGACCTTAAACAAAGCCACATATATGTCTCCTTGGAAATCATTTGCCTCCGTAGATAAAAAATAAGGAAGTTTATTTATTAAATTCTGTTTTTAATAAGATACTAGAGAAGTTTTTTTTATCATTGCTTGTCCCCGTCTTTTTATTCTTGTTGCCTTTATTTTCTAATAAAAACATCATGTTTGAGTTACGTGGAAGGTTTGAAAGGAAATATTATGCTTTCATTCTATATAAAAAAAATACACGATCCACAATTTCTTAATGTAACGTTTTTGAAATATTATAAACTTTTAAAAGGAATTTTTTTTGTATTGACTCCGACTTTTAATACTCCTATGAACAAATACGATACTTTATACGAGATAATTAATCTATTCTTAGAGCTTTAATAAGAACATTTCAAACGACTTGTTAAGAATATTAAAAATCTCATAACTGGAATTTTGCAAGGCTTACATAATAATTATTTACTTACAAATTTATTTAATAATTATTATTCTGATGGAATAGTTCTTTGGTAAAACTCTTGGGTAGCTCTCAAGTCATAGAGTTTAGGAACATTTTATTGTATATTATTTCTTTAAATAAAACCGGTTATTACTTTTTAAGGTCAAGTAATTTTGAGTATCTTATGATACTTTTCCATGATGTATGGGATTTTAATTTTGTCCAATTATTCTAACTTATGTCAACTATAAATAGGATGATGTGTACAACAATAAAATGTTCAATACGACTTCATGAATTAAACTTGATTACATACCTATTAATTATAATAAATCCATATAATTATGTCATAAATATACCGCTTTAAAGGGTTTTATGAACTGGCTTATATCATGTTCGGCACAGGAATGAACAATAGGTCCACACTTTTGAGCTATCAGATGAGAATAGTAAATGATAAAAATCAACTTTGGCACATTATCAGAATATTTTTATTTAATATAATAATAACGTGAATATGTTATAACATGGGAATAATATGGTATTATTTTATTAAGACCAAGACGGTACTATATCACGTCAGTTTTATATTATGATTATGCTATGGTATAAATATATTACGCTATAATGATGTTATAATATGAACATATTATAGCATATTATAGCCTGAGCATATTAAAACTGTAGAATGATAATACATATAAAATATTAGTAAATTACTAAACAATTTATCCGCTTCGGTGGTAGAATGGTCTAAGGCGTCACTCACGCAATAGACTGGACTGCCGATGACGGGGAGATTGGGGTTCGAGCTCTGAACAGGTATACTGGGTTGCTTTTTCCTAAATTGTTCTACATTCTCCCTCCACTCAATTTTGGGTACACTTCCTCTAAATTTAATATTTTTATACTTAACATATTAGAGTACGCGTATAACCCCAACTCGCAGTAAGAGGACTGGGCGACTGGGGAACAGGGGGACTGGCCAGACTGGGCGAGCGACTAAAATATAAAATAAAGCACATTGGTTGTAATGAGAGGTGGCCAGACTGGGCGAGCGAGCGACTAAAATATAAAATAGAACACATTGGTTGTAATGATAGGTGGCCAGACTGGAGCGAGCGACTAAAATATAAAATAGAACACATTGGTTGTAATGAGAGGTGGCCAGACTGGAGTGCGCTAGACCCAGTACAGTCTAGTTTACAGGCGCTAGGCAATATTATTGTATGTTGGTTCATTGAGTGCTAGGAAAACTTCTCATTTTGACATTTTTATTACTATTGATAGGTTTATCACACTTGCTACTAACGGCCTAATTTAATTTGTAAGATCATAAACCATATATATATATATATTATATATATATATATATATATATATATATATATATATATATATATAACTGATATGTTAAAATACTTCAATTTTATCAAAGTAGGCCTTTACAAATAAGAATCACCATTAGCGTGGAGAGAGGATGAGAAAACCACAACAATAAACCCCTTGTTAAATCCCCCCTCAGTTCCCTAAGCGAAGATTCGGAGCCTCCTCGTCAACAACTAACGAGAGCTATCTGCTAATCACGCGCTCGCTCGCTTGTCAGTCTGGCCGAACACTTAGACACGATGCTAAAAAAAGAGAAAACTAAAAAATTATACAATTATATAACTTTGTTTATAGCACAATGAGAGGGAGCTCTGCCGTTGATTACTACGGTAATAGAACGTCCTACAACACTGGTGTCGTAAGAGGGGGCCATAGGCGGGACACGACCCCACAAGAATAATCTGCTCGAATAGGGAACTCTTGGTACCGTAAAAGAAACGGTGGACGGGTTTATTCAGAAAATTGAGAATCCATGTTTGAAGCAATAGTTTAAAGTGTTAGGAATCGGGAAGGTTGAATATAGAGGAAGTGAACCCGCATTTGCTTGGATATAGAGTAGAAAACCATTTAGGAAGAACCACCCCCAGTTCACCCGACCGAGATTCGAACCTAGATATTCCCATCCTTGGCAGTCTAGCTCAACATGAAACCAGTGCAGTGCGTTAGCTAACCACGCCACCAAGGCGTGCGACTAAAAAATTATAAAGACCCACGTATACGTTTCTAGTATTCTACGTAGTTCATTTCTTATTGAAAAAAAGAAATAACAATTATATATATTCCATTATTATTAAAAAATGTGTTGTTTTGATAAATCTGTGTAGTGATATTTAACATGAACTCAGCTAACCCTCACCTAATTTGATGAGTGATGTGGTCTTTTGGCCATCAGCTGTCCAATGTCAGGATCAACACTAGGATAACTGAAATCGTGGGTTTAGCCCTACAATAAGTCAGTTTTAATATTAAATTTTAATATAGACAAGACCCGCTTCGGTGGCCGCGTGGTCTAACGCGCTACTCTCGCAGTAGACTAGACTACCAATGACAGTGAGTTCCAAGGTTAAAATCTCGGTCGGGTGTGCTGAGTCTTTATTACAAAATAATTTTTTCACTCTCCCTCCACGCAAATGTGAGTACACTTCCTTTAAAAATAACCCCCTAAAACCATTAGCGTATGACCCGAAATTGTAGCATTGTACCGTACAGACAAGTGGCGGAAAATGTAATTAATACTTTATTACCCTTTTTGGAAACATGAGGGTACACTGAGGGGGCATTACGCCAAAGGTACAACTGTTTTGAAGGGATTAGCAAATATTTTTTTATATTAAAAGAACCAATAATTTGAAAATCTCGGTTTTGGTCCACAAACTCCCAAAGGACTCTTTGCTGTCCCTAAGCTGGGAAAATTTGCTTTAGAGAGAGAAAGAGAGAGAGAAAGAGTAAAAGGGATGGGGGCCAAGAGGGAAAGGAAAATTATGAGCCCAAGAATTTTCGGAACTATTAAAAGTCCACTACGGGGATATTTTATGAAACATCGTGTGTGTGTCTTTATGGAGTGGGCTACCCCCTCCTCCCTTCTTCCCCAACCCCACACCCTATCTTGATCAATAGCACCCAGCGTGTTAGTCCATTGTTGCCCTGAGCGTGGTACGATAACCAGAGGCGCTATTTGTCCGGCTTGAATCACGTATTGAGTCGGGGAATATTTATAGAAGGGCGGACGCTGGGGCTCTTACGTACCCTTCTACACACGCCATTCTACCCTCTATCATCACCTACTTCTCTCTCCCCTTATCTCTTTGTTATTCGCTTCCATGTTCCTTCTCACTCTGTCCATCCACGATCGTCCCTTTTCTTTCACGCGTTCCGTCTTTAGTCGTCGAATACGTTTCTCTTATTTCTTATATTCCTGAGGTATATCTCTCTTCTTTCTTTTGATTTTCTCTTCTTAATTTATCTTCTCCTTTCACACTTCCACCTCTGTTCTATTTCCAGATCGGCATACACCGGAATGTTTTTTTTTTTTATCTTGCATCCCTTAAGGGTGATTTATAAACCTGGCGTATAAAACCAGTAGCCAATGCTAGGGCGGTGTTGTTCGACCGCTCCTCGACGATTGTTATGTGGACGGTCCTTGTAGAAGAAATAAATCACTGAAAACTAGAAAAAAAATAACTCATTAAAGGTTTTAAAAATAAATAGAGGTCTATACAGGATGTTAAATAAAGGGTTTATACAATTAGGATAAAAAAATGAAATGTTATTTGTGTTTAAACAACACAAACTTATTAACTTATCACACTACACAAGATAACCGTTCCCATGGTGTATTGGTCACGGTTATGGCTACGAGTCTAGAGGCGCAAGGTTCGATTCCCAGCTGGTACGTTAGGTATTCTTCCCGAAAGGGGAATTACGCGAAAAGTCACCAGGGTTTAGTTAGTTAGGATTAAATTAGGTTGAAGTGTGTCCACTGGTTCCACACATTCATACTCGCTATCACCATCACCTATACCAACGGGACATGAAAGGAGCCTTCCCGGAAAGGGTGTACGATTAGTACATTCGGGCGTTGTCTGGACAACGTTACATTAGTATGGCTGAACTTTCCACAAACTGGGCTACGAATGATGTAGCCCAGATGCGCCATATTTACTCACTGTTGTGGGTCTGATAAATAATTTTTGAAGATTACATTAAACTCTTTAAATATTCCAATACAGAAAAGTCCAAAGGATTAAGGTCAGGGGACTATGAGGGAGTGGAAAAAGGGGGGCGGGGCTGGCACGCGCCTTCACCTCCTAGACCTATCCTGTATAATATGTGTGAATTTGACTGGAGTTGGAGTATCAAATCATTTAGGGAAAGTCCAATCTCAGTAAACCCGACCGGGATTCTAAATACAACCTCCCCGTCCCCCGGAAGTCCAGTCCAACACGAGAGTGACGCGTTAAATCCTTGAGATCACCAATTCGTGTTTAAATAATAATATAATAATAATAATAATAATAATAATAATAATAATAATAATAATTTTTAGCACCGCGTCTTACTACCCATTCGGGTTATACGCTTAAGTACTAATTACGCTAATGGATTGGGAATTGGGAGGGTTGAATTTAGAGGAAGTGAACCCGCATTTGCGTGGAGGGAGAGTGGAAAACCATTTAGGAAAAACCACCCCAGTTCACCCGACCGAGATTCGAACCTAGATCTCCCCGTCCTCGGCGGTCGAGCTCAACACGACTAGCGCGTTAGCCAACTACGCCACCGAGGTGGGTCGTGTTTAAAATAAACTCTTAAAAACACATTGTCGCCACCTGTATGTTTAGAAAACTAACAGCAGCTGGTTTTAATAACTTCCAACCAGACACTAAATAAACTATAGCTTAGATTAATTCTACTTTAGTAATAATCTTTATTTATTTAATTTGAGGTATTTAACGCGCACTTTCTGAGCTGACTGATTATATCAGCAGGCGATAATTTCTATGAGCAAGAGTGAAATGACCTACCAATTTTGTCTGAAGAGGTATTTTCACATACCTCCCAGAGTTCTTTTGGAAGCCACACTCGACAGGGGACCGACGGCTTTACTTCCCCTTCAAAGGAAGTTGTGCTACGAATTTTGACGTGAATACGTCTTTAAATTTGCTACCATACGGGGGCGATCCAAAAAACCTAATGATAACAAAATCGGGGGATACAGTTTGGTGTTGTAGTTTCGAATCTTTCCTCTACATCCAAAATTAAATTTTACCACTGGATAGCTAAAGGATCAAAGGATTCATTACGATAAGCGAGAACAGTGACGCATCGTGCGCGGTGGAGGGGGAAGCGCCGCCATTTTGAGGTTATTTTGCTGCGTATCGAGATTTGCAATTAGTATAACTTTTGACTCGGAGAAGCTACGATGTTCTTTTAAGTTTTAATCGTCAGCTGTCGTCAAAATCTATCGATTGTATATAAAACATTAGTAAAGTTATATTGTAACACAATGATTATTTATTTCATTGCTTTTATCCTAAAAACATAAATAAAAATATAACCCGTTACATAAACGTATTCATGTACAACACACGGCCGTGTCAATGACACAGCCACACCCCATTTTTTTAACGCTCAAAATTTTCCATCGACCCCGGTTGGGTTTGAATCCACGGACATCAGGTCCTAGGCAAGCACTTTACCTCAATACCATCGATATCGACAATATTAATTTTAATAACAGGTTTAATGTGAGGTTAATGATTCCACCGTCTCTTCCACTTAAAACGAAATTGACAATTAATTGTTCTTTTTTAGCGCAACGTTTTTCTAATTACTAACTGTTCAGGTCATATGCATATATAATAGTTAATAAGTATGTTAGTGATGAGTAAAATTGAATTTAGAAGAAGTGTACCCTCATTTGAATGGCGGGTGATTAGAAAATCATTTAGGAAAACCACCTTCAGTAAACCCAACCAGGATTCAAGCTACAACCTCCTTGACATCGTAAGTCCAGTCTATTTCGAAAGTGATGCCTTAGGCAACCACCAAGGTGGGTATCATTTAGATAAATGTTTTATATTAAATTATAAATGTGAGAAAAATATACCCCAAATGTGTTTGAATGTGGTCATTAACAAGCAGCCAACTCCCAGAGTGACAGTGATAAAGAAAACTTCACGACGGTGTAGAATTAATAACATGGATTGGCCATAAAATAAGATCTTACAACATAACATAAACCATCTCATATCTATTTTCTTTTTCAAAAAAAGCGATAGGGAAAATAGAATCAAGTCATTATGAAATTTCAAAATATCTCTTGAGTTTTTAAAAAGTACTATCTTTTGAGCAACATTCAATTACTCCTGTGGGGAATACATAAAAAAAAAAGTTAAATCAAAATAAAAAGTATGAATAAAAATATATGGGAATGGAAAAAAAAAAAATAGAGGTTACGAAAAAATAAAACTCGCCGCGTAAAGTTTTGCATCATTTTCTCGCGACATTAAGTTAATGTCGTCCCCATCTTAAACCTGGTCGGCGCAGTTACAAAAGTTTTGGGCTTGCGTATGAAACTTGCATCAAGGGAGATGAAGAAATCGAAGAAGAAAGAAAGAAAGAAAAATCTTATCTGTAAAAACTTTACTTTGATATAGTTTTCTCGAGTTTCGTTGGTAGTCTTACGCACATGATATTTTCACATTCAAGGATAAATAATATGTTTTACTTAACATAAAAAAAAATACATTTAAAATAAAAATAAAATATCACTAGAAACACACGTGTCACGAGAGTATGTAAAAGTTTTAACGTAGTTTCTCACGAATTTTGGATAGATATATAAAAACAAATGTAAAATATGAAATATTATTTAAAAAAAAGTTAAATGAAACTTTTTTCCTTAAATATAACTGAGGTACAACCAAAATTAGATTAACTTATTTATCGTGTAGTATGGAAGATAGCTAACATTTGTAAAATTAATTGTATATGAATAACGAAGCTTGGAAGATGTAAATTTTCTTTAGGTTATGTTTGTCAGCCCTAAATTTATAGAAAGCCCACTTTGAACCACCAAAGTTGATTGTAAGTCACTCAAATTTGGAACTCTAGAAACAAGTATTATTTGATTTATTAACTATAAAGTTAATATTAAGAATTATCAAACGCTTTCAATAATAATTACTCAGATTTATAGATAATAATTTCTCTTTAAATTGTTAATTAAACGGGCTAAGAAGATAAAACACAATTGAGATTTCCCTCCCCGTGGCCACATGCGTTTCCAATTTTTTTTAAATAATAGATTTCTATTAATCATACTCGTAAATTATAACCTGAACATGGGATCTAACCAGGGACCCTTGTCCAATCGCCAATATTCTTACTACTGAGCTATCCAGGATTAGTCCCCTAAACAGGGTCATAATATTAGTGAATAATGGTACTGTTCACGGGTCGAATCCTGACTAGCTGGACTTGCTAAACCTAGGAGGGTCCTGATTTCTCTTCCCGTGTTAGGTATCATTAAAAAAAAAGATTACATCTCGTAGCTTCCTTCAAACATACTTTTTGAACACTACTATAACATATTTACTATAAAATATATTATTTAATTAGACGATGTTCCAGATATAAAAACTCTCACCGATGACATTTTTAAAAAGCTCTATTTATTTGCAATATCTCACGTATACTACCCTCCGATCCATCCAATACTAACCCTGATGTAGTAGACAGTGGAGGATGTTTACCAGCATTTACGTGGAGGGAGGAAAAAAAATTCTCTCCGTGCATCTGACCTGGATTTAAACCCTAAGCTCTTTGCTACCGGCAAACCAGACAATAATAGACTTGCCCCTATATTCTAAAAATAATCAGATTTTGTTTAAGAGCTTGGTGAACATGTTTTTTTAAATAAAAAATATGGAGTTTTTTTAGAAAGACTCGTCGGAAGCTTTAAAAAAGCATCTATCATATTTCTCTGTGGTTTGGTTGTTACCGGGCACGACGGGAATAATTTTTAAAACAATGTTCGAGGCAGATTTTCATCCCTTAATTAGTGCTAGGCACTCTACACATTAATGGAGTAGTATGGCCTCAATATAATTTTTTTTTTCCTTTTCTAACCTTTGGTTCTCTTGAGACTAATTGTTTCAACGACAGAACAAATATTTAGGTTCATTAAAAGCTAAATAAGGGTATCAGAAGGAATACCTAAAAAAAGAAATACCTTTAGAGAGTCTCTTTTGATTTTAAATTCTCTCCCTCCAACCTTACGTTCTGCTATTTTCCTCCAGTTTCTTTGATAATAAATCAGCAGGTGTCTACCATCCGGAAAATCAGGGAAAAGGGAATTATCCGGAATTTGAAGTGATCGGGAAAAAAAAGGGAATAAGCCGGGAATTTGGTAAATTACGTTATCCTCATCTAGTTTAGCTACCAATGACGGAGATGTTGGGAATTAAATATCAACCTGGTTCCTAAGATTTATTTCTCTAAATGGTTTTCCATCCCATCTTAATGTGAATGCGAGTACAGTTATTATAAACTCTACCCTCCTCTCACCTACTCCATTAGTGCAATTAAATGTGTGTTACCCAGGACGGGTAGCAAGAGGTGGGCATAAAAAACAAACACACAAGATAACCCATCTTGGATCAGGGTTAGATTATGGTGAGTAGAGAGTAATATCTTCGTTTGTTTGTTGACCTCGGTGATCTTGGGGTAAAATGATCGTGGGTTCAAACCCAGCCAAGTTCGATGGATTTTACTTGAGAGATAAAAATCCGTAGCAAAACTTCCTACGGCTCAAATAAAAAATATATATCTGTCTGGGTAAGATTCGGTGAACAGCAAATACTTTCTCAAGTCTTTACTTAAAAAATGGAGATATTACTTAAAACCTTAAGATATTTGAAACGAAATAATATAAATATTGCAGCAATTTTCCAACCAAGAGAAAAAATAATATACATTGTTACAGAAACACCAGGACCTGGACGTAGCGGTCTCTCTTGTTAAGTCGTATAACGTAAGGTTACGTTATTTTTACAGTAAGAGAAATAAGAAAATATTGCAGGTTTAACACAATCAGTTTATTAATATTGAAACATATCAATAAGAAATACATAGAAAAAACGTTTGAAACCAATACAAAACCATCCGTTGTTTAGACATGAATAAGAAAGGAAACAATAATTAATATATGTAGCTCGACAGAAGAATAAGGTGTGAAGCACCTATGAATGTCCTGTTACCCACACTAATAGGTAATAATAGGTACTAAGAGGCAACTTTTACTGAGAACTGGGCGTCTCCCGCTTGTGATGTCGCGGTGAGTTCATATCTTCCACACATTATTATACATTTTTTTATTTTGTAGTAACAGTATTAACCTTTTACAGGGTTTCGTTGTATTAACGTGTTGAAAGTTAAACAACACGTTACAGTCGAAGGAGAAAAATCAATGATGCCTCCTCTGGGTTCAAAACAGCAGAAAGTAGTAATGGAGGGGTCTGCGCAATGAGAACATTCTTTCCTCGGAAGTGGTCACCAAACTAGAAGCATCAGTCTTGAGTTAAATGGGCCTTTATCTCAGATGATCTCGCCACTTAGTTCTGGTAGAAGTACCTGAGTCGAAAGTTTTTTACATGTAAAAAGAAGATCGTTTACTCAAGCTGAGCTCAATGTAAGTAGATACGTGCTGTCATTAATGCTTTAAGGGAAGGATATTCAGAGAATGTGAATTGGAGAGATTAAACTAATTTTGTAACGGGTTAAAGCCTTCTAGCCCGTCATAAATAATGGCTAAACTTAAGGAAGTTAAAATAAACCTTAATAATAAGATGATTTTGGCCAAGAAATAAATGCCTGAATATTATAATATAACTTTATCAAAGCTCTCGCAAATTGAGTCCCATTTATGACGTTTTACCTAAATAAAATTCAATGGTTCGTTCAAACTTTAGAAGGTGAGATGATTGTTTTGCACTATGAAAGTAATTCTGTAAGCTTTCTTTTTCTAATCCTACAAAATAATTTGCAATCAGCCAAACCATTTACAATAACAACCCGTTAGTAAGGGAGCAAGTGGCCGAAAATTAGAATCAGTGAGAAATTTGTGATAAAATATTGTATCACAAAGCTCATACTGGAAAACCAGTTGCTCCCCCATTACGTCTGTCCACAGTTCAGTAAAACAGCTTTAATAAACAGAATTAATTAATTTATATATACTCACAAATTTCAGGTCATAGCTCAAATAAAACCCATTGGTAATTATAAAATTGTTATCATTCTTTTAATTAACACACCAAGCGTGTACTTTCTAAGTATGTAGCTAATTAATTATACGCTTAATATCTCAAATAAAAGAAGTATAAAAATAAGCTAACTAATGTCTGTTTTTATTTGAGATGTTCTGTTTCTTAGATGTGTAATTTCTTATAAGTAAACAATTTTTCAGAACAACTTTAGCCGATTGAATCTTTAAACGAATGCTAATATATTATGTATACCACATGACGTCAAATGAAGGTGTCCTATAACCGTAGTAAGCCTCCATAACCACCCAACCACGGAGATGAAAGTTGGACAGTATAATTTAAATTTAACGTACAATATATTTCTATGTAAGGAGATTGTTAAAATTTTAAAAATAAACAAACTAAACTAAGCCCCACCAAGGATACAAACCACGAACTCTCCGTCACTGTGTGTTCAGTCTATTGCTAGGGTGACACTCTATATTTATACAATGGGTCACTATGGTTTAGGTTATGATACAGGGTCATGGTGTAATACATAAAGGTAAGACTGATACCTCTCATGTAAACGGAGTGTAAATTGAGGACATGGGAGCTTACAAGTACATTATTTAAAAATACACCGGGAACATGTACTGTTTAAAAACTAAAACAAAATCTCCTCTCAGGATACGGTGGGCAGGACAAGCAGGGAGATTGGAAGAAACTAAAACAACCTTCAAAGTATTGACTGGAAAACCTAATGAGAAAAAAACAGTGGGAAGTTCTAGACGCAGATGAGAGAATAACATTAGAATATACCTGTAAGAGATAGGGTGAAATTAGGTGGACAGGATAGAACTAGCTCAATATAGGGATAGGACGAAATAAGGTGGATTGAATAGAACTAGCCTGAGATAGAGATAGGTGTAATGAGGTGGACTGGATAGAACTAGCTCAATATAGGGATAGGACGAAATAAGGTGGACTGAATAGAACTAGCCTGAGATAGAGATAGGGTGTAATGAGGTGGACTGGATAGAACTAGCTCAATGTAGGGGCCAGGTGTAATGAGGTGGGCTGGATATAACTAGCTCTATATAGGGTTAGGACGGAATAAGGTGGACTGAATAGAACTAGCCTAAGATAGAGATAGGATGTAATGAGGTGGACTGGATATAACTAGCTCAATATAGGGATAGGACGAAATAAGGTGGACTGAATAGAACTAGCCTAAGATAGAGATAGGGTGTAATGAGGTGGACTGGATAGAACTAGCTCAATATAGGGATAGGACGAAATAAGGTGGACTGAATAGAACTAGCCTGAGATAGAGATAGGGTGTAATGAGGTGGACTGGATAGAACAAGCTCAACATAAGGATAGGCTGTAAAGAGGTAGATTGGATATAACTAGATCAAGATAGAGATTGTAGACGTATTTTTTAAATGTGGCAGTGAACTGTCGAGTTCTTAGAGTAAAAAAATAAAATACCTCTTTCACTAGAACATCATCGAATCGTCATCGCTTGCATAAAAAGAGTCTTCCCTATCAGATTTGACAATGTTTCAAAATACCCCCATGAAACCCACAACTCGTTTTCCTGGCTAAACCTCTTGGTCTTCCCTAGACCCAGTAAACAGTAATCACCAGCTGTTGGCTATCGGATGACCCCCCCCCCCCCTTGTCGGCTAGATCGATCTTATCACCTGGGGACAGTAAAAACCACCGGGCCGTAGTCGCTCAGGTACAAAATAGAATACAAGCTCAGCGGTTAAAATAAAACTGCGCTCACATTCAATTCGTAGTTTATTTAAAGCCGCATCTTACTAAGTACATTAGGGATCAGGGAGGTTATATTTATAGGAAGTGTACCCGCATTTGCGTTGAGGGTTAATGGAAAACCATTTGGAAAAGCTACCTAAGGTACACCCAAGATTTGAATCTTTATCTCTCTTTAATCGGCAGTCTAGTCCAACACGAGAGTAGCGCTACAGACCATGTGGCCACCGAAGCGGGTCAGTTTGTATTATTTAGATAATTTATTTATTTATTTACGTTTGAGTTATTTAGCCTGCACGTTCTTAACCGATTGATTATATCAGCACACGACTTATAAACTAACTAGAATCTAAATCAGACACAACACCCAGACCCCCGGCCGTTAGTTCATCACTCTGAGAGGGAAACCCCACATTTCACCAATGATACATTTTTCAGCTATACCGGGAATCTAACCCGGGACCCTTTAGACAGACACGCTACCGACTGAGCTGAGGTGTTCGACTTGGGATACTACACGTGGACTTTATAACATACTTCATAAAGTAAATTTACCACCAAGATTAAGAGAACATTTGTAACAATAATTATACTACTATAAAGCCGCATGGCTGACTCACTCACTCACTGACATTAATGTTTACCCACTTCCAGATGAGATAGAAACTTGAAATTTGGCAAACTTATAGCTTTTAGCCTGTAAACGACGGGAAAATTCCAAAAAGTTAAAAAAATAATTTTTAACCCCTAAAAAAACAAAATGGTGGAGCAACTTTAAAGTCGGTGCGATATATACAATACAATACCGGTAACTTTAAGTTGTTACGTTCAAAACAACGCTGGAAGTACATTGGTTTACATCCACTTGCAAATAATAATAATAATAATAATAATAATAATAATAATAATAATAATAATAATAATAATAATAATAATAATAATAATAATAATATTTAGCACCGCGTCTTACTACCCGTTCGGGTTATACGCTTTAAGTACTAATTACTCTAATGGATTAGGAATTGGGAGGGTTGAATTTAGAGGAAGTGAACCCGCATTTGCGTGGAGGGAGAGTGGAAAACCATTTAGGAAAAACCACCCTTAGTTCACCCGACCGAGATTCGAACCTCGATCTCCCCGTCCTCGGCGGTCGAGCTCAACACGACTAGCGCGTTAGCCAACTACGCCACCAAGGCGGGTCACTTGCAAATAAAACCCACTGGGGGTTTGAGGGTCGAGCCCCCAACGAGCAAAGCGAGTAATTATATAAAGTTGTACATTTTACACCTTCTTTGGAAATAAACTCAGGACTTTAAGATTAGTAAAAACACCGTCCATTGGTCAAGTCAAGTTCTCAGACCGTATTATACCACATATATAATAAATAAATTAAATATCCGATCCGAGAGTCGAATGGTCTAAGGCGTCACCCCTGCAATAAAAGGGACTGCCTATGATCGGGAGATCGGGATTCGAATTCCGGTCGGAAGTACAGAGGATTGTTTTAACCGAATGATTTTTCCAATCTCCCTCCATGCAAACTTGGACATACTTTCTCTAATTTAACCTTCTTCATCCTTAACACAGTAGCGTTTAACACGGACGGGTAGTAAGACGCAGTACTAATATATACATATATATGATTACAACCCAAACGTGCTGTGAGGATCAGAGAAAATAATCTAAATAAAGCCCACACTGGTGAGTAAGCAGATAAAGGCATTAGTCTCGTCTTATCTGGTTTGACAGGAAGGTTGGAGTTAGGGCTCCAGCGGAATGTACAGAGGTGCTTTATCCTAAATATAGTTTTTTACACTCCCTCTAAATTCAATCTTCCTCACCCTTAACCTTTTATTGCAAACATATGGATAGCTCAGCTAGATAATAAAACACAAAGTATCGATTTGATCTATTTTTGAACGGGTACGCCAGTAAAGTCTGCTATAACAAGCACAATATTTACTGGATGGTGTACTAAAGTTTGTTGAATGAACCTTATTTTCATTTTTCAATTGAGGCGAGTGCTTTTTAAACTATTATTTTATGTAACCTGGGAAAAATATAGGAAATAGGTCATAATGTTTAACAGCTACACTGACCTACTTATCAAATATCTGGTTATTTTTATTGTACATCCATTCTACCCGGCCAAGCTCTACATAAGCATGCATAGCCACCGGCAAATATGGAAATAATAATAATTTCAATTTCAATTTCCTTTATTCTAGTGCTGGCCAACAGTCGTAAGACCTATAACAGGCCAGCACTGAAAAGTACACAAGTACTATACAAATACATATATTTACACTAGAAAATATGATAAACAAAATGGCTAAATAATGTTATATACTGATGAATAGTTATGAAAAAAGTAGTAATTAATAATGATAAGAATAAAAAATAGCATCAATAACAAATATCTAAAGAGTGGTTAAAAGCAGTAACAATATGCAAAAAATAGATCAGAATATTGTAAATTTAAATATTATAAGCAGAATATATACATGATAAATTATTGATATGGGATTTCCTTAAATAACTCTCTGAGTTTAGCTTTCCTTTTATTATAGAAGTCCAATTTGACAAATCTAGAATTGGCGCTATGGATACAACGGCCTATAAGGCTTACCTTATAAGAGCTATTGATAAAAAAAATAATAATTTTTGATTACGAGAAGCCCGAGAAGGGATAAGAACGCCTACATGATCAAGGGCAAATTTGCAAGAAATTTTATTATTGAAAATATTAAAAACAAAAAGGGCATCACAATAAAGTCTACGCGAGAAGAGTTTGGAGCCCTAAGAGGTTTCGAATTCTGTCATAATCATAATAAATCCAGTTACTAAAGAATTTATCATAGCACGCAGCGACAAATTTTCTTTGAAAATTTTCCAACCTAAGAGAGTATAATAATAATAGTAATAATAATAATAATAATAAATAATAATAATAATAATAATAATAAACGCCCCAGTAACAAAAAGTACATGTGTCCATTGTTTTATGAGAATAATTAAAATATATAATGAAGTAATCCTACTGCATTACAATATTGTATCACGCAGTAACTAACATTATAATTACCCACTTCGGTGGCCGCATGGACAAAGTCGCTACTCTCTCAGTATAATAGACTGTCGATAGCGAGGAGATGGAGGTTCGAATATCGGTTGGGTGTACTGGTGTTTTTTTACAAAATGGTTTTACAGACTCCTTCCATGTGAATGCAGGTACGTTTTATCTAAATATAACCTTCCTGATCTCTAAAACTACTAACGTAATTAGTACATAAAAGCGTACAAACCGAATGGGTAGTAAGACGTGGTGATAAAAAAAACACATCTAAAGAGCAACCACTTTACAATAATGGGCGTTAATCGAAGTTTTTTTATTTACAAAAAATAATTTGAACTATTTTAGAAAACATTTTGGTTTTTGTATTGAGTCACTGTTCAATAAATGATGTTTGATAGTAATAATATATAATTTTATTGCACATTTGTGCCTTTAATTATGATTATTCTCAAAAATAATTGTTTTTAACTCTTATCAAACAAATTTTAAACAAACCAGTAAAGGAAAGATATTCGTATCTGCTCTCCGGCAAAATTACTTGATTTTTTCCTTCTTCTTTAACCTTCCTGCCCTTCCTCCCGCTTCGATAATAGTCTTAGTGCCCTTCCATGTAATACGTATGCATTCTTCTTCACAACCCAGGATTTGCAGTCAGGGGGCGGAGGGGTGCATATAATAATATCTAAACTGCCCTTTCCCCTCTTCCTGATAAAATATATTGTTTACATAATTGCTCCAAAATAATAATTTCAATTACTGTACCCACTTCAAACCTTTATTTACAAAGAGTAAATACTTTAACCATTTCTAGAAAATATTACGGTATCACAGGTCCAGTTTTCATTCAAGTGCAAATTTACAGTAAAATTAAAAATCAACAGAAAGAAGTATTCCTTTGAAAATCCCTAACTATAGCACAAATTTTATCTCTTTTATATTAATATAATAAAATAAAATATAATTGATTAATTGACGGAACATAACGCTAATAATATTTGTGTGATATCTTTAATTTTCTGGGGGAGGACCATCAGCCGGAGGGGGGACTTCAGCCCCCAAAGCCCCCCTCCCCGTGGGTGCGCCCCTGACCACCAGGAGTAACAGATAGTTCAGTCAAGGTAGGAGATTTTTTTTAGTTCCCACGTCCACCAGAACCTATAACCAAAACTTTCATCTTTATTTCCTCGTTTTTTTTTATGCCAAAATTATTACTTGCTTAGAGCAGTATTATTGCCCATATATTTTTTAGCAACACGTTTAGTATTATAATAAACCCGTCGGAATTCTGAAAGCCCTCCATTATGGCTATAATCGTTCTTCCTATAGCTAAAGCTGATCCATTTAATAATTATAATATTAATGGTAGGTGATAATAATGTCTTTATTTAGGCCAAGTTAGGCACAGCGCCTTTTCTTACACTTAATCCACTTAATAATCTTCAAATCTCATTTAATATTTATGTGCTAAAAACTAATGTACAATATATGTACAAAAATATTGCTCACATACTTGACTGTACATTTATGAACATAATAAAATAAGTGAGGAAAATATAACTAAATACAATATAGATAAAAGAGAAAAAATTAATAAATATTAAGTCACACAATCTTCCTTGGTGTTAGGCCCCTACTCGGCGGCCTCAGTGGCACAGATATTCACACGCTGTATGCCGACCCATGATGCATTGCAAAGTTAACGTAAAACAGCTGGCTATCAACTAATTTTATTTTCTAGTGGATAAACATATATTTTAGATAATTCTCCCAATGGATGTTTCCAAATTATAACTCTGTGTCGTGGCACAATCCAAAACATCGATACACACGCTTTACATTAACTGGTTATTTCAAATCTCCTCACAAAATGCTAACGGAGCTGTCTGCTAGCTTCTGTCCGTAGAGCGCATGCGCAATGATTTGAGATGGCTGGCTCCGAGATTTGATTGGTTCTCCTGTGCCGAACATCTCAAGCAGAGCGGACAAAGTAGAGATGAGTTGAACTTTAGCGGAACAGCTCACGCCGATTAGTCGATAATCTTGTGACTGGCTTAGAGCTCGTCACGTGGCCACGTTTCTGTTCTACGCTGGTTTCTTTCGGTGAAAGTGTGAAGCCACAATAAGTCTGATCCCGCGCAGATGAAATGTAAATTACTTCATTGGATAGGAATGCAGTGAAGTGTATTTTGTTGTGTTTGACTGATCTGTCGTAGGCCGATCAACTAAATTGTTTGAATATTCGTCTCCTTGATTTGTTGTTTATCTAGTGGATTATTTTTATTCGCAAAAATAAAATAGAGTAGTTATGCGTTAAAATTTTTTATTTTAATTTCTTGGTCAACCATGTGACATGACATATTCACCCAACAAATGATAACATTTCTATTTAGCTTCTATGTCGTGGTGTTTTGTCGTCCGAACAAAGAAGAGACAAATAGTCAGGTTTCGGAGAGAAGGAAGGAGGCCTGGTCGAACGTCGTGTGCGGTAAAAATGCGTATAGGTACACGATACAAAATGGTAGCAGAGCTACTTGTGATGAAACGGCCGGGAAAATTGTTCCACGTCCCAATCCTAATCTCGTTATTGGTTTTACCACCGGAGTATTCCCAGTCTTAAGATCCGATTGGGGGACTATTCTATCTCTGGAATATCTTACCCCAGGAACAGCCATGGCAAACCTTTGGGTGTTTCTTGATGGGTGATGTGTTTTTTATTCACTGTTGAAGATTATTTTAAATAAACTTTATAGCTAATAAATCAAATAAAACATATTTGTAGAACGACAAATTTTTAGTGACTTTCAAACAATCTTGCTGGTTTAAAATGGGCTCCTTAGGGTTTGGTAGCTATAAAGACTGCAAGATAAATGTCATCATAGGGCTTGATCTTGAAACAGGAATGGACAAAGGAGCACACAATGACGCCATCTTGATTTGGGAGGATACTATACTAAATCAATGAACAACATGATCTAATTAACAACTAAATTAATTTAATATATTATATACTCCAGATTCGGTGCCCGCATGGTTTGGCGTGCAAATCTCCCAGTAGACTAGACTGCCGATGACGGGGAGATTGATGTTCGAATCTCAAGCGGGTGATTTTTTCCAAAGTGGTTTTCCACTTTCCCTCCACGAAAATGCGAGTACACTTCCTCTAAGTATAACCTTCCTAATCCCTAAAACCAATAAACGTAATTAGTACGTCAGTAAATTAGACCATATGCGTAACCCGAACGGGTAGTAAGACATGGTACTAAATTTAAAAAAATATATGATCGATTTAATAACCAAACATTTTAAATAAAACCAGCAGAAGTACCGGACATTGCCGGGGGTAACCACGCAATGGATTGCGTCGTTACCCTTAGCAACACTTTTATTTGGTTCAAACAGACAGAAAACACTATTCATTTTATTTCTTCCGAACAAGTTTTTAATAAATAAAAAAAACATATCAAATTTTAAACTTCTGACTTGAGGTGTGCATGTTCGTGCACGGGGGCTAATAATTTTAAAATTCCAGACCTCTGCGTGCTGTGGATATCATGCAATGCTCATGACAGACAAACAAAATCTTCATTTTATTAATATAAATAACGTGAGTTAAAACACCTTGTTTTCAGTTACAGAATTATTTACGAAGCTTTATATCATTATTCACAGTTACTCTCAATTGTTGTGTTTCCAGTTCTTCTGCACTCTGTATTCTTCAGAAGGCTGCTCCATTGTTGTCATCTTGGCTCTCCTCTTCTCTAATGATTCCACAAGGTATTGGTGTTTAGTAGTCTCGTCAATGTTTATCCTCCAAGGGTTTGATACATAGCTGTCTCTCCAGTGTTTATCCTCCAAGGGTTTGTTACATAGCTGTCTCTCCAGTGTTATTCCTCCAAGTGTTAGCTACATAGCTGTCTCTCCAGTATTATTCCTCCAAGGGTTTGCTACATAGTAGTCTCTCCAGTGTTATTCCTCCAAGTGTTAGCTACATAGCTGTCTCTCCAGTATTATTCCTCCAAGGGTTTGCTACATAGCAGTCTCTCCAGTGTTTATCCTCCAAGAGTTTGCTACATAGCTGTCTCTCCAGTATCTATCCTCCAAGGGTTTGATACATAGCTGTCTCTCCAGTGTTATTTCTCCAAGGGTTTGCTACATAGCAGTCTCTCCAGTGTTATTTCTCCAAGGGTTTGCTACATAGCAGTCTCTCCAGTGTTATTTCTCCAAGGGTTTGCTACATAGCAGTCTTTCCAGTGTTTATCCTCCAAGGATTTGATACATAGCTGTCTCTTCGGTAATTGTGTAGATTTGCCCGGATGGGTGCATAGAATAAAAAACATCCGAGTGGGTACACTATTTTTGGGTCCGCCCTGTACTCAATTTGCAGTAGTATATGTCCTACATAAAACACGGACTGCAAGGCGCTTCGTAATCCGGCCCCTCCCCCCTCCTCCCCACCTGATGTAACATTTCCACGTATTGGCAGGGCCCGGCGTTTAATTGCGCGCGGCTTGAGGACCGGTCGAACACAGGCGAATATTTTAACACCGTGAGAAAACGAACACATTTCACTCTTACGGCTGTGGAAGAGGTGTGTGGGGGTAGTACACCCTCGGGGGAACACACCCCCTTAACTCGCCTCTCAAACGTCACTCACATCGATTTCACTCAACGAGGCCATTTCCAAAATAAAATGAAACAATAAACAGTTGGTGGGGGTTCCTTTCGCCGATTGCAAGTTGCTGACAATTAAGGGAGTTAAAATGTTATAGCTGCTTTGTGGGAACAAAATTTATTTCCGCAATAAATTAAAGTAGTTTCAATTTTTAGTTAAAAATATCCTACTTTGGTTCTAAGGGTCTAAGCTTACTTAAGCCCAGGCTTGTATTAAAACACAGCTAACGCTGGTAAAGGCATCAGTCTCGTATTGTCTGATTTTACGATGACGAAGCTCGGGGTTTCAGTTTCGGTACTGGTGTGCTAAGGCAGACTTTCCCAAAAATTTTCCCCACCTTCTCTCCACGCAAACGCGGCTACATGTCTTCTAAGTTCTACATTATTAATCCTTAACCTTTTCATCTTTCTTTTGGTCAGCCTTCCTCAATATCCGTTTGGGATGTATACGCATATGTACCAATTAAGATAACTTGTTAAGGATGAAGGCTGAATTAAGATAAAGTGCACCAGAATTCTCGTGAAGGGAGACTGGAAAACAATTTGGGATCACATACTCTAAGTACACCCGACTTGGATTTGAAGTCAGGTCTTCCCGCCATAGGCAGTCTAGTATATTTATTTTATATATATGTTAGAATGGAGAAGGTATGGGGAAAACCAAGTGATAAAAAATCTGCATTCACGGTAGGAATTACTCTCTAAAAGGTCTTTTTTCCTACCAATATCCTACTATATAATAACTTTTTGGTAGGGAAAAAGGCCTTTCAGAAAACAATTCCTACGCTGAACAGACTTTACCATTACCTCCTTGTCTCTGGAACGCTAGTTATTTGCGTTCCTGGTTACTTAGGTCATGTGACCATCACTGATGCGAGCTTTTTGAGAGTTGTTTAAGGTGGGATTGAAGGGGACGCGAGAAAAGACCAGTGATTTTTGCAGTTTTTATGGCAAAAAATTTCTTTTGGCCAAAAATAAAATAAAATATTGCTCCAGTACAAACCTAGAATTTAATTTTATTAATATGGTGATCTATAAATTTCTTGAATATCTGTAAAAGGAAGTCCTGGAATTAAATGAAACCTTTTCTCTTAATTTAAAAAGTTTGTTAGATAATGTCGCTATGCTCGTGACAGATATTTAACAATTAATGTTGATATCACCAAGTTAAGAAAATTAAGCTCTATGTTTGTACTGTTTGTATTTTCGTTATTTTGGTCATAAAAAGTTTTGCAATAAGAATCGCAAAAACACTGTCTTTTTCTCGCATTCCAACCTAAGATTGAACGTTTTATTCTTCGATTAAGTTGTGTGCTAATACAATATTAGGATTAGAAGAGAAACTTGCAATTTAAGAATAATATTATTAATGGTAATCAACATAAACATACCCGCCTCGGTGGTGTAGTTGGCTAACGCGCCAGTTGTGTTGAGCCAGACCGCCGAGGACGGGGAGATCGAGGTTCAAATCTCGGTTGGGTAAACTGGGGTGGTTTTTCCTAAATGGTTTTCCACTCTCCCTCCACGCAAGTGCGGGTTCACTTCCTCTTAATTCAACCTTCCCAATTCCTAATCCATTAGTGTAATTAGTACTTAAGCGTATAACCCGAACGGGTAGTAAGACGCGGTGCTAAAAAAAAAAAATAAACATAATTACTTTATATTACCCTTAACGATGGTAACGTCGTTTGAGGAGTGAAACTCACAATATGTTATGGTGGCTGGGAGGTAGAAGTTAAAATATCAACCGGAAAGACAGATGTTCTTCCACATATACTATGGTTTTCTCAGCCTCTCTATTCCCTAAAGCAGGTGCGTGTCTTCCAAAAGGCCCTACTCCTCCTTAACCCTTTGATTGAAACGTTTAATCCTAGGTGTTTAAACATTTTTTATCTAATTGACTAAGACCCTTTTTCCGAAGTCACTGGTAGATTTTTCTACAAATTATTTTTCACGGATTGACAAAATAAAGTAACGATTCATTATTCACTATCTTTTTATTTGGTGAAGTGACATCTGTGTTAATAATGTCGAGACACTTGTTCATAGAACTATTAAACATTAATCTATCACACAAAATATACGAGGTAGTACCGAACGTGTCTGTTGACACCAAAACATAACCCCCATCACTCCCCCCTCCCTTATTTTACCCCACTGTAGGTATAAGATTGAAAATCCAGATACTCTATTTGACACCTTGTGTTACATTAGTAATGAGTGTTGATTGAAGCTTTCAGGTGATTGGTGGATAAGTTGTCATCTAGACGTGTTTTATGTCATGTTATCAGATATTAACTTTATCTATCTTACCACAAACATGTATGTCCTCTTGTTACCAATTATTTCAACTATGGGAACATCTATATATTTATTGATTTCAACATAGTTTAAGTTTATACTTAATTATGAAGTTTAAATTTTTTTTTAAAATAATCAAACATACTACAATTTTTTTATCATCACTTCTCCGTTTGGGCTACACGCATACTATGTCCTAATTACACGAATGTATTAAGGGCGAGGAGAGATGAGTTTAAAGGAAGTGTACTCCCATGTGCGTGGAGGGAGAGTGGAAAATACACTAAGGAAAAAAAACAAGCCTCAGTAAATCAACCGGAATCTGAACCAAAATGTATGTGTCACTGGCAGTCCAGTCTATCACACGCGTGACGCCTTAAACCATTCAAACACCGAAGTGGGCTACATTAGCCATTACTCAACTAATTCTATAATTTTAACCTTGACATGTATTTCACTGAGCAATAACTAATTTTTCTGTTTTTATTTAATCTCAAAACAGACTAATTAATCGTAAGTCATGTAAAGCTATATCCGTAAGTTGTCGATCTTACATTAAACAAGTGCGTTTTAAGAATATAATTGCTAGTCTATATAAATTATTGTGGTGGAATGGTGGAGAGATTGCGTAAGAATGGTTGAGAGCTGAAGGGAGAATGGTGGAGAGATGGAAGGAGAATGGGGGAGAGATGAAGGGAAAATGTTGGAGATATGGAGGGAGAATGTTAGAGAGATGGAGGGAGAATGTTTGAGAGATGGAGGGAGAATGGTGGATAGATGGATGAAGAATGGTGGAGAGGTATAAGGAGAATAGTGGAAAGATAGAGTAAGAATGGTGGAGTAATGGAGGGATAATGGTGGAGAGATGGATGAAGAATGGTGGAGAGATGGAAGGAGAATGGGGGAGGGATGGAGGGAGAATGTTGGAGATATGGAGGGAGAATGTTTGAGAGATGGAGGAGAATGGTGGAGAGATGGAGAGGAGGAACGGTGGAGAGATGGAGGAAGAATTGTGAAAATATGGAGGGATAATGGTGGATATATGGAGGGAGAATGATGTGTATATGGAGTAGGATGGTGGCAATTTACAAAGCTGACCCGGCTGGAGGCTAGAAACTTCACTAAATGATGATGATGATGATGTTTATATAATTTTGTGTTTAAAAAGTTCACGTCAAATTCCTCTTTCCTCTCTTTCAATAATCGTACGGGACTGTTTTGTTTTAAGTGGAGCGCATTTAGCTACCCGTTCGGGGTATGCTCTTATTTACACTAAGAGAGTAGGGAGAAGGAAGTTAGACTTGTTGTGAGGGAGGGGTACTCGCATTTTCATAGAATGATAGTGGAAATAAGTGTATATTATATATAAAAAAAAGCTTTCATACACCAGGTTGGTCTACAAGACCTACCGTCACGGGAAAACGAGATAAAAAGAGACTGACACTTTTGTCTGCATGCCCACCTATGGCTGTTAAAATATTTTTTTTATACTTATTCAAACCTGGGGCAAAATATCCAGTGTAATTTTATTTTATTTTAAACTTAAACACAATAAGTTCCATCTCGGAAACTTACTCCCGATTTCGCCCTCCTAAAATAAAAAATAAAAAAGAAGACTCGGTGAAAAGTTTTGTTCCCATGATAAACGTATTTCATATCCCTCCGGGCGCTTCAACGCATTTTTTTTTGAAAAGTTTCCGACTGAGAACCACTCATTTCCCCGAGTAGCCGCAAGCCGCGACACTGGTGCTACAGTTCACCGACAGGAACGTGATGCCTCCAAGAAAATGGCTGTACAATTATTTAGAGCGACATTTTCTTGAATGTCTGCCTTTGGGAGGAAGAAGGGATGAGGTACACTTGGTTAGGATGAAATGTAGACCCTCAGATTTTTCTAAGAAACGCGTCCCTCCCTACCCAACAGTTCTGGTTTTATACATGTGCTTATTATTATTATTATTATTATTATTATTATTATTATTATTATTATTATTATTATTATTATTATTAGCACCACGTCTTACTACCCGTTCGGACTATACGCACTTACGCTAATGTGTAATGGTAGGGTGATTGTGAGATGAAATGGAGGACCTACAGTTTAACGTGGGATCCGAACCATGGTGGAGGCCTGGCATTCCACACATTCACAAGTTGTGATTAATACACGTCTTGTCAGAGGGGAAGGAAGGGTTTGGTAAATCAGATAAATCTGTGCCGGGACCGAGGATTGAACCCCGGACCCTCAGTACAGAAGTCTGACACCTTACCCCTAGACCACCAGGTCACTCACATGTGTTTTAATTATGCTAAAGTGTTAGGAATGAGTAATGTTGGCTTTGGATAAAGTGCACCCGCATTTGCGTGGATATCGGAAAACCATTTAATAGTAATCACCCTCAGTGCAGCTGACCAGGATCGAGTATATTGTGAAAGTAGCGCCTTATACCATGCAGCCACCAACGTGAGTAAAAAAAAGTCTTGTTCAAATCCCTAATGTTCATGACTAATATTCAATAACTGTTGATATTACCGTGTATATAAAACTAAATTAAACTCATAATATATTGAAGAAATATTAATTTTACTCTCTCCATAAAAGGTTTTTGCTAGAAAAATTTGGAAATTTAAGGGCCTCAACTCGCATTCACTTCCACAACAAATTTAGTGTTATTCAAGGGAGTCATGGATTGCTTTTAAGGCGACTGACCAATTTAATTTTGAATGGAAATGCAGAGCCATGGGAACAAATGGTTATCTTCAAGAATTTTTATTATTTTTGCAATTTTCTTTTCGGAAACGGCTTACTCAAGAATAGAAGCATGTTGATAAAGTTTGACTTTTTATATACACACTTCCTCTATAATTTTAGCAGTGATCAAATATCAACAATTTTGACATTTTTCAACAGAAAACTGCCGGATTCATAACAAAAAATAAGAAAATGTAACAATTAATAAACATTGATACATTATCTTAGAAGAGGTTTTGAAAATATTACTATAAGCATTTGACTCGTTCTCGAGAAAACTGATATTTCCAAACGTATGATTTTTCCCCAAGATTTATCCGGTAGCTATTTACAATTTCCATGATCTATCTGGTCTTGTTAGCGCGGAAGGATACTTTGGTTGGTTGTGCCCACTTTCACCCTCCCGCCCACCATCCCACAAAATAGGTTTTAAACTTGCACTCAACAGGGCCAAATGCCTTAATCATTTCAATTTGGTTGTTGTTGAGAAAATACTAGTAATCTCTCGATTAACAAACTTTTGATATAAAATAAACATTTCTTGAAGCCTTCTAAAATATTTACAATGATATTTTAAATAATACGGCCACTTTAATTATATAGTGGTTAGAGTTCTTGGCTACAGATCCAGAGCGTCCGGGTTCAATCCCCGATTCTTCTTAGATTTTTCTGTAAAGCAGTGAGTTTGGAAAGGGATCAAACTCAGCCTCGTGAGGAAAAATGAGGAGCTATTTAAAATAAGTAGTAGCTCTGGTCTAGAAAACTGTGACTAATTACCAGAGCTTTTATTGTGCTGTCCTCGTGACATACTCTATAAGCAGAGGTGGTTGCTATCTTCACCAACAGACACCTGCCGCTTTGTTGTAATGAAATGTTTGGAGAATTACGACATGGAATTTTATTTAATATTACAATATTTATCGAAAGTTTTAATGATTTATTGGTAAAACCTTAGTAAGCTTCAATAAATACGTTAAGGTTGTTTTTATAGCAAAACAAATGCTTAGAAGCCTCCCCAACATTATTTATTTTTGAAGCAAAGTTTACAAATCAAGAGAATACAAATGGTTTCTCAACAACAACAACACAAAAGTTAGAAATAATTCCAAACTCTCTTCTAAACAGTTAAGGCTGTCGTTTTTTCCTTTTGGCACTAAAAAAGAAACATTGACAGTTCTGATTTACATAACATAGTTATTTTACTACTTTTTATTGCAAAATTTCTGTAATATTTAATCAACATTGCTAGTTAAAAGAAGTTTGTTGATCGTTTCAAAATATTTGCAATTTTAAATCAATAAATTTGACATATTTATTTACGCTGCAAGCCTTTAGTAGTAAAAAACCAATAAATATTATTATACATCTGTTAGAATAGTGATGGAGGTATTGTTTAAAGCTTTCAATAATGTTTGTTTTAGAACATGAATTTTTGATTCAATATTTTAGAAAACATTTCTAAACGTAGTAGAATAAATTATAAATTAAGGAGACAGTGTAGGGAACACTAGAAAAGGTTATTGTTTTTGCATGGTTTATGTTAAAAGTTATTTTGTTAAAAATAATCAAATATTGCTCCAGTAAAAACAAAGAGTTTAATTTTCTTCCCATGGTGATATCAACAGTTGTTGAATATCTGTCAAGGGTTTTCCTGGAATTTAATGACAACTTTTTCTTTTCATTTGAAAAGTTTCTCATTTAATGCCACAATGCTCTTGACAGATATTCAACAATTATTGATATCCTCATGCGAATAAAATTAAACAATATTTCGTACCGGAGCAATTATTTGATTTATTTTGACCAAAAAAGTTTTGATTTATAAAAATTGCAAAATATTGACCTTAATTTCACATCCTCAACACTCCACCTTAAATAAATAAATCACTTCAAATAGTTTGCTACGCACTGAGCTGTAACTAACCTTCAGTGGAAGTTTTACATGATGTGTGTTTGATACAAATGGAGAACAAATTCAGGTCGAATAGCCTATATGAAGTTATTTTTCCTAAAATTTTTGCCACTCTCCCTCCATGCAAATGATGTATATTTAATACTTCACTCTCATATTAGACTGAAATTTCCAGTAATGGGGGGGATCGAGGATCAAATCCCGATAGCGTTTTTTCCCGCTAAATGTTTTACCCCTCTTCCCTCACGCAAATGCGGATACATCATTTTGAAATCCAACATTACTCACCCTTATTTATTCAGTGTAAGTATGCTGATTTTTCGAATGAGAATAAATAAGCAATGCAAAGAAAATAAAAAAATGCATATGCTAGGCCTATAAACCAATATAATATATTGTGATGACTTACGCGGCTCTTCCACGAGGCTGGCGAATAAATTCTGTTCTAAGGAAGTGTTCATCAGTCTGACAGCAGTCTCCGGAACGATGACGCCTCCTTCAGCCAAGACTTGTAGTTAATGTATCACGCGGCTACAGTGGAATATAATACCACCCCTATATCCCCCTCCACCCTCCCGCCACCAAACAAAGCCATACTTCACGTCTAGAAACAGTTACACGGGTACGACGGAGAGAAATGAATTCATATCTTGAACACACTCGTCAGGAGGAAAAAAAAAAGGGGAATACATGGAAGACCTAAAATAAAGGAGTAAAAGTTTGGTTGCAATTTCATGATTCAACCCTTTTTTTTATTCTTCTTCTTTGGGTAAAGGGAAATTATTTCTACAAATTTAAACAAAAAGAATTCGGTGAGGTGTGATCTTTTTATATCTACACAGTATTACATGAAGAGGAGATATTCCAGAACATTTGTAACACTTGTTTGAACGTGGGAGAAACTTGGTATGTGACGTCAATTCAAGACCAAGATATTATTATTATTATTATCACATGTCTTACTTACCCGTTGGGTTATACGCACTTACGCTAATGTGTATGGTGATTGTGAAACAAACGAGGACCTACATTTTAACGTGGGATCCGAACCACGGTAGAGGCCTGCCGTTTCCACACAATCACAAGTTGTGATTAATACACGTCTTGTCAGAGGTGAATGGAAGGGTCTGGAAATCAGATTAAATCTGTGCCGGGACCGAGGATTGAACCCCGGACCCCCAGCACAGAAGTCTGACACCTTACCCCTAGACCACCAGGTCACCTTTAAGACCAATATACTTAACGATTTAATCTAAGGTGTAGTAGGTAGTTGGGGTAAATGTACTTGCGTTATTCTAAATAAGTGATTGAGATTCATGACAAACCTACGGCCCGTGGGCCGCGTGTGGTCCAATCCAAGTTTTTGTGTGGATCGTAGACCTTCTGAGGAATCAACAAACAACGTGGCCCAATTATTATTTTTAATAAATGTTGTATGGATAAATAATTTGGGATCATGGCAGTTTGGAATTAGTCATTACATGGAACCATCTATCAAGTGAGGTCAGTTTACCCAATATTCACTCTTTACCGGGCTGTTGGTCTGGTGTTCAGTGCCCCTGGCTAATGATCTAAAGGTCCTGGGCTCAATTCTCGGTGACAACATAGGTATTTTTTTTCACAGTGGAATTGTTCTTGTGATTAATATTGTCTTGTTAATTAGGTGTAACCCGCTTCGGTGGCCACGTGGTCTAAGGCGCTACTTTCGTAGTAGATTAGACTGCCGATGACGGGGAGATCGAGGTTTGAATCTCAATCGGGTGTACTGAGGGTGGTTTTTCCGGACTGGTTTTCAACTATTCCTCCTCGCAAATGTGGGTAGAATTATCCTAATCCCTCAACCCATTGGTGTAATTAATACATCAGCGTACAACCCGAACGGATAGTAAGACGCGGCGATGAAAAAAGAATTAGTTGTAAGCTAGGCTTAAGACTTTTAGTAGTATCACATAGTCAACATTATCATCAAATCTCATCGGGACAAAGTAATATCACTTACATGGTGCCCCAACCTCAGAAGACTGTTACAAATCCGCCACTGCAAGACGAAGACCAGGAATGTCTGGCCGACAAGCCCTGGTGGCATATCCGCCTCTGCCAGACAAAGACCAGGAATGTCTAGCCGACAAGCCCTGGTGGCATATCCGCCACTGCAAGACGAAGACCAGGAATGTCTGGCCGACAAGCCCTGGTGGCATATCCGCCTCTGCCAGACAAAGACCAGGAATGTCTAGCCGACAAGCCCTGGTGGCATATCCGCCACTGCAAGACGAAGACCAGGAATGTCTGGCCGACAAGCCCTGGTGGCATATCCGCCACTGCCAGACAAAGACCAGGAATGTCTGGCCGACACACACTGGTGGCATATCCGCCACTGCCAGACGAAGACCAGGAATGTCTGGCCGACACACACTGGTGGCATATCCGCCACTGCAAGACGAAGACCAGGAATGTCTGGCCGACACACACTGGTGGCATATCCGCCACTGCCAGACGAAGACCAGGAATGTCTGGCCGACACACACTGGTGGCATATCCGCCACTGCCAGACGAAGACCAGGAATGTCTGGCCGACAAGCCCTGGTGGCATATCCGCCACTGCCAGACGAAGACCTGGAATGTCTAGCCGACAAGCCCTGGTGGCATATCCACCACTGCCAGACGAAGACCAGGAATGTCTGGCCGACACACACTGGTGGCATATCCGCCACTGCCAGACGAAGACCAGGAATGTCTGGCCGACACACACTGGTGGCATATCCGCCACTGCCAGACGAAGACCAGGAATGTCTGGCCGACACACACTGGTGGCATATCCGCCTCTGCCAGACAAAGACCAGGAATGTCTAGCCGACAAGCCCTGGTGGCATATCCGCCACTGCAAGACGAAGACCAGGAATGTCTGGCCGACAAGCCCTGGTGGCATATCCACCACTGCCAGACGAAGACCAGGAATGTCTGGCCGACAAGCCCTGGTGGCATATCCACCACTGCCAGACGAAGACCAGGAATGTCTGGCCGACAAGCCCTGGTGGCATATCCACCACTGCCAGACGAAGACCAGGAATGTATGGCCGACAAGCCCTGGTGGCATATCCACCACTGCCAGACGAAGACCAGGAATGTCTGGCCGACAAGCCCTGGTGGCATATCCACCACTGCCAGACGAAGTTTTGACAGATGAGTGTTTAAGTGCGGCAGACATATCTGCTGAAGACACAGTTGTTTTATTAGTCTAAATGAGTACACATCAACGTGGATGGCGATGCAGAATCCATTTGTTCCCCGCAACAGGTTTCCACATTAATGAATGAAGGTAAAAGTGTGAAGAGAGATAAGAAGTTGGACGAGAACCTGGAGGAAGATGGATGTCTTCTTGAGGGGCTGGTGCCAAACATTTATACAGAGGAGGGCCATCTTGTAGTCGAGTGGTCAGGGGGGCTAACTGCACGGTTTAGAGACTCTACTTTGACACCAGATGAGGGCCATCTTGTAGTCGAGTGGTCAGGGGGCTAACTGCACGGTTAAGAGACTCTAATTTGACACCAGATGAGGGCCATCTTTTAGTTGAGTGGTCAGGGAGGCTAACTGCACGGTTAAGAGACTCTACTTCGACACCAGATGAGGGACATCTTGTAGTCGAAGGTCCAGGAGGATTGATTACATGGTGAAGGGACTCTGCTAAGATTAGGCTGCTGAGCGAGATGTTATAAAACTAGTTTCCACTTTTTTTAAGTCTTGTGTTTGAAGACGAGATAATGTATCTTGTTCATGTAACGCGTCTTACCACCCATCCAGGTTATATGCATGGTTAACACTATTGAGACTGGAATGGGAAAGGTAAAATGTAAAGTAAATTTCCCAAATATTCTTGTAGGAAGAGTGTGAAACGATTTTGTAAATAAAAATACATCTCATTGCACCCAAGTGGGATTTGAAACCAGACCTTTCCCTCACTGGAAAACCAAACAAAGTGAGATTGATGCCTTATACCTTGTGACCACTAGTTCGTTTAGAGTTATCTATTCAGTTATAGCATGTTCTAAAGTGGGGCTCACCAAACGTTTGATCGTGATATTCCGGTAGCTCATGGTGGCATTTTCGAAAGCTCACTCAATAAATTTATTTTTCGCTTTACAAAGTGACAAATAGTTTAAGAAGATTGCCTCAGAATCAAGATATGAAATGGCGTATGCTTCGAAGGATAAATATATTAATTTTTGTTTCGTGTTTCATTCTGAGTGAATGAGTTGTTCTACTCCAGTAGTTCTCAATAGGCGGCCCGCGAAGGATGTCAGTCTGGCCTGCGGTAAATCATTAATCTTAATAGTCCTCTCTCTCTCTCTCTCTCTCTCTCTCTCTCTCTCTCTCTCTCTCTCTATATATATATATATATATATATATATATATATATATACAACGTGTATCTAAAACATTGCATCAAACGTTGGCAGGCTATTCCTTTGGGTGAAAATAGAATAATTCACATCAGCAACCTAGAGTCCATCTTGAATAATAAGGGCGGTATACACCCTAAAGATAGAGCTAAAAACGACTGTTGTGTGAAATATTATGAAAACTGCTTAGGGTATTACAACGAATATTTGTATACTACTTATTGAAACCTTGATCATTAATAAATTAAATGTGCTGTTACCGTTACCCACCCCCATTATGTAAAAGGGGGCTTGTAAGACTTTTTTCTGCAATAAAATATGTAAGAGTAAGTATTACCAATTTTGACTTAAGATTACAAAACATAGAGTAAAAATTAACAAAAAAGGTGTCTTGGAGAAACTGTCTAGCTTTTTCCGTTTCCGAGATAATCACACAAGTTTGAGCTCAGAGCCAAATGTATCTAACACAGCTAGCAACACAGCTATACTGGCTCCCTACCTGGCAGGAATTAACACTTGTCTTTGAAATCACACATGCATGATTATCTCGGAAACGGGGAAAACTAGACAGTTTCTTCAAGACACCCTTTTTTGTTAATTTTTACTCCATGTTTTGTAATCTTAAGTCAAAATTGGTAATACTTACTCTGACATATTTTATTGCAGGAAAAAGTGTTACAACCCCCCTTTATTACATGATGGGGGTGGGTAACGGTAACAGCACATTTAATTTATTAATGATCAAGGTTTCAATAAGTAGTATAAAATATTCGTTGTAATACCCTAAGCAGTTTTCATAATATTTAACACAACAGTCGTTTTTAGCTCTATCTTTAGGAGTGTATACCGCCCAGGAACCGTCCCATACCCATAGTCATCCTTCCCTAATATATTAAGGCAGAGTCTGTAATGGACGTGAGGAAATCGTCATATTCAAATGAGAGATCAACTAAGATCAAGAACTGTCAGCTAACGCAGCCATCGTCGACTTGGAAGAGCTTTATGCTGCCAATACCACAATGACAACTGTATAAATGCGCATGTCATGAGGGATTAAATAGACAAGATGTTATATTTGATAATTATGGTTGTAGCCCTCACCTCGGTGAGAAAGTATTGTAATCGTCAAAAAAATAAAACTCGAGATTTTGATAAATGTCGGCGTTTCATGACCCTCTGAAACCAAAAAAGTGTTTTTGTCTTTACCTCGGGCTGGAACCGGAACTATTTACCGATTTGGCTCAAACTTGGTATCTGGGGTTTTCATAAGGTTCCCCCGAGGATTTTTTTTATAACTAGACATCTAACTCTAAATTAAGGGTGGTTTACTGAAGGACAAAAAAAAAAAAGATCTTTGGTGTAGTGTTCCTACAACAATGTATAGACCTATTATTTTCGTTTCACAAATCTCACGAGTTTTTAGTAAATGTCTATTTTAAGATAAGAGCGGGAGAAAGTCTGTGGGGTGCACAGTACCATTTATCGTGCCGTGTTAGCAGCCACCGTGTTAGTTGCCACCCTGCAGAAAAACGTGTTAGTAGCCACCCTGTGGTGGATAGGAAGTGAATGTGTACTATTTACAACGTATGTATATGGTGTGCAGCTCTGGCATACCTCCCAGTTGAAAAGGTTAGGTTAGGTTAGGTTAGGTTAGGTCAGGTCAGGTCAGTTCAGGTCAGTTCAGGTCAGGTCAGGTCAGGTTAGGTTAGGTAAGGTCAGGTCAGGTTAGGTTAGGTTAGGTTAGCCACCTGCTAGCCTCTATAGCGAAATTTGAATAAAAGAGAAGACATCAAAACATGTAAATAGTTAACATTCTCTTCCTAGCCACCACAGGGTGGCTACTTGCACGTAATCCCATTTATTTTTTGTATATTCTACAAGGCCTTTCCTGTGAAATTTGGACTGTAGCGACCTTGCGACGGACCGCGAGCGCTGACGCGGAATATCTTCCTCTGACGTCACTCGGTATCCGTCCGAAGGGTGGTTGATTATCACACGGACATTTATTTTAACAAGATGACGTCATCATCCCCTCACTTCTCTTCCATCGTTGCACGTCATTATCTTAATGAACATCTGGCGGAGTGATGGATACACCCTGAAGGGTTGGAAGGGGAGGGAGGGAACTCTCTGGCCTAACATCTCCTGATTTATGGTTCGTGGATAATAAGGTATCCTGTGAGCAGTCAGGTATTATTATCTCGCTACAGTCTGGACAGGTAAGAGTAGGGGGCGTAACTTTTCAATCAGAGGATACCAAGCAACACTTTCATTATTTTTTTATTAGTTCTTTGTTAATTCTCGGGATATTTACCTGTATAAGTTGGCGTGAAGGTTAAGGCGTCATCATCAACTGGGGTGGTTTCTCAGATGACGTGGAGGTTGGGGCTTGAATCCCAGGTGGGCGTACTTATTATTTTAAATTATTTCTGATATACCATATAATCAGTGGTCCGATAAAATCGCACCTACTTTCTAATATATAAGTAAAATTTTCGAAACTTAGTATAGCTACCCTCAAATAAAATTCAATTTGAAATAAAAGTAAACAAAGTTTTTTTATAATATAAAACAATCCCCACGCATAAATTTTTAATATAATCGTAAAGGCAATTTACAAAAAAATTCATTTTTATATGAATAATTTAGTAGAAAAATGTATGAATATTTATTAATTATGTAAGAAACTCCCGAGATAACCATTTTGAACAAAATTGTTTGAGTAACTTTCTGAAAATTTTTTTAATTTCCTAAAAAGAAGCTATAAGTAAACTAAATCCATCCAGGCGTTGAATCCTGGTCGCCCGGATCAGAGCTGAGCTCCCTATCGCATACCCAACTTTACCTGCCATAACATAGCTACACATAAGAACATAAGTCTAAAATATAGATAACATCTATACTTAAAAAAAGCCTGTTGGCAATTAATATTAGGTTCTTTTTCTGCTATCTCCTCCAAGTAACGATTCGTTTACTTCTTCAATAAATAAATGTTAATGAAAAAATCTACCCGCTTTTATCAACAAATTGCCCCGTCGAAAACAAGTTTTTTTTCCCCCTTTTACACCTCCTTGAAAACTCTGAGCGCCTGGCAAGAGAAGAACAGCTTTAGGCAGAGACAGGAACTAACTCTCTCTTCTGTTCATTAGTGGAATTCAATCGAGCGATACGTGAGGGTGTATGTAAGTATCAGGAGAATATCAAGTAAGGAGGTCTTATTTAGTATATTAGTATTATTAAGGTGGAAGTGTAGAGAACGCGACTAAAAGCCAGTTTTTTTGCAGTTAATTTACCATAACCTTTTTTTGGACAAAATAAATCAAATATTGTTCCATTATGAACCTAAATGTGACAATATAATAACAAGGGATGAACATTTTTTTAATTTTAACTATTTAAAATGCATCTTATGAATTGACCTACAAACTAATATCTATAACAGACACAACACCCATATCTCAGACGTTAATTCATCACTGTGAAAGAAGAAATCCAAATTTCACTAATCATTTTCATCAACGCCGGGAATTGAACCCGGCTTCCTTAGCTCGGTAGAAATAGACGCCACTAACTGAGCCAAGGTGTCAAGCGTCTAATAATCAAATCCCTCTCTATATTTTAACATTTTTCAACACACGGCAAACCGAACGAGAACACATAATTTTCAGAGCACACTATTAGTTTTTTTAAATGAGGGATTTCATTATTAAAAAAAACTAATATTAAGATTTCGTTTAAAAGTTCAATAGTTAAAATTCTGATCATTTTATTATTTTGAAATAAAATGTTCATAATTATTTATTTTTGTTCCTCAATTTTTCTCTCGCTTCTTTTAAATCTTCCCCAAAATTGAAACGGCACACATGATAAACCTCCGTGGCACACTGGTATGAAAAATGCTGTTACAAGGCGTCACTTTCGTAACAAAATGGATTGCTGATGGGGACATCGGTGCTCGAATCCCGGTTGGATGTACTGTTTTTTTTTTCTAAACGGGTTTTCACTCTCCCTTCTCACAAATGCAGATACATTTCATCTACAAGATGTTAACAGTTCTTATACCTAACCTGATAACGTGGATAACCCAAACGGATAGTAAGAAAGATGCGTTGCACAGATATAAAGGTTTACAAGATCATTCAAACTACAAATAAGTTACCCTTCTGAATCAGATGTTGACAAACAAATATATTTGTTTTTAACTTATTGGATAGAAATGTAAAAGTAAGTTTTGTGGGTGTAGATATAACAGAACCTATTAGCTCAAATGGTGTGGCTATCCCGGACGGGTAGTAAAATACGAAGTTAAATAAAGGGTATTATCTACACCAAGGAATATGAAGAGATACCATTTTGAAGAGATAATTTATTACAAATTAATCTAAGTTACATGTTGAAAATTATTAAAATATTCAAGTTAGTACAAATTAAAGTTATATATTTTTATTTTACTTAATACTTAGGCACTTAAGATAATCTGTTAGATCTGGTACACTGTTACTCTTAGTGCTTGTACAGATAAATAAAACTGAAGGTGTAACATTATATATTATACATATATATATTTAAAATACATAACTATGTAATGTCTCATTTCATTAAAAGCCACAGTATATCAAATGTAGAGCTGTGTACTTTATATAATCTCTTTAGAGCGAGGGAAAAAAGGAAGAAATTGAGTACTAAAATAAAAACTGGGTGATAATCTTTCTTATTATATTGGTCTAACATGAAACATATACCATAGGTATATATACTGAAACCGTTATATACATTTTGGGGTAAAGTGCTCTTCTCAGGACCCGATGTTTGTGGGTTCTAACCCAGCCGGGATCGGCGGATATTTATTGAGTGATAAAAATCCGTAGCACAACTTCCTTTGGAGGGGAAGAAAATCCGTTGGTCCCATGTTGATTGTGACATGTAAAAATAACCCTGAGAGGTATGTGAAAAAATCTTTTCCAGCAAAATTGGTTGGTCTTTTCACTCTCGCTCATAGAAATTACCACGTGCTGATGATATAATAAGTCGGTTCAGAAAGTGCACGTTAAATACCTTAAATAAATAAGACAAATTATGTTAATTTATTATGATTTTTTAATATATAGTATGTGTCATAGTTGACCGTGAGAGGTGCAGTATCGAGTTAGGTCGCCCCTGTATGTAGACTTTTAGCCGCTCTGTGGGAACAGAACGTTTACCCAGGGTATACCTTGGAGGTTGTCTACACGTCGTACCCGCAGTGAGATGACGTCATGATAGAGATTATGAAGGTGTGGGACCAGTGGATATTTTAAACCTAGCTTAAGCCTAACTAGCCAGACCATGATGACTATAGGAACAGTTCCTCTTTCAGAGGAAAACACCTGTGGTACTTCCGGGAATCGAACCCCGGTAGCCAGGGGGCTCTGACCACTATACCAAGAGGCCAGTCATTAAGAGGACTTTTATGTAAGTTCATCGTAGGTAGATCCTTGTCCAAAGAAACATTAAAAGGTTCTGACAAATTTTCTTTAGCCAAGAAAAAAAGACTCATCCAATCACCAAAATATCTGAAAACAGATCCAGACACGAGATCATGGTTTATCTCGCTAGAAAACGGCGTGACACAGAGTCTGTTCATTAGAAGAAAGTTCTCTCTCTTTTTTAAGAACCTTCTCTCCATCTCGAAACAATAGAAATAACTCATTTTCGTTTTTAATACTTTTAGCCCACAAAACTGAGGTATTTCGTCTTCTCTTCATTTTCCTTTTAGTCTATATCTACCGTATTATTTGCTAGTTCGCCTGGAAACTGCTCCCATTATCTTAATGGCGGTTCGGTGTTTCAAAATGGAGTCTCAACTAAGCACAATGCGGCTTTTCCTTGGGTGTTAGTATTCCGTGACGATGTTTCTTGGAGGGAAATTAGATTGGAGGGTTTGAAATGATAATTAAGAGAACGTTTTCAGAGCTTTATTCGGTAAATAACTTTGACGTGTTATGTTCGGTTCGAGTCCAGGCGGTGTTTTTCTACACGCAACGCGTTATTCAGGTTATTCGCATGTTTACATTGATGGGGGGGGGGGGGGGGGGATGAGGATGGTAGAGTTTAAAGAAAATGTACCCGAATTTTCGGGAAGAAAATTGGAGAAATCATCTAGATTCTAGTAAATAATATCATAGGTACACCTAACCGGGATTAGAACCAAGATATACCAGTCACTGGTACTACAATCCCCATTGAGATAGTTATGCCTTAACAATATACTTATTAGTGTGGATTTTTTTTAATTCAAAGTTTATCACAAGTGTTATAAACGGCTTAATCTAAAGGGGTAGAGCTGAGGAAGTATTATTTTAGAACGTGAAAGCGCATTAGCGTGGAGAGAGATGCAAACAATTACGAGCCTGACGACTTATACCGCGTGACTAAAATTTCTGGTAAAGGTAATTAATAGTTGATCTTAGTTTGGGATTAGAGTAAACGTAACCGGCTCGTCGAGGAAAGATGTAGCTAGAACCCTCTCCGCTGGTACGCCGACGTACGTTGGGGCTCATCCAATTGGTTTTCACCAGTGACCAGTGATGGTTCACTGTTTTTACTTTAAAAAAATGTCCACCGCGTTTTACTCCCCGTCCGTAATAGTCAAAATTTAGCTACAATAATAGGATTAGGAACGAAGAGTTAGTTTACTCACATTTACGTGGAGAGAGAGAAAGAGAGATAGAGAGAGAGTAACCACTTTGAGAAAAATCAACCTCAAAACATCCAACCGAGATCGAACCCCATCATGGGCAGCCCAGTCTATTGCGAGCGTGACGCCTTTAAGTCCACCGAAAAGGGTAGTTTGACTGTCGGAGTTGAGGACACACTGTATATCAACAAAGAAAGAACGGTTAGAGAATCTCTTAGTCAAACATTCATGCATTTCTTTGCTCTTCTCAATTCTTCTTTCGTCGAACTGTCTTGTGTCACAAACATCACAGGGAATAAGCCTGCAGGTGTTCTTGATTTAAAAATAAAATAAATAATAATAATAATAATAATAATAATAATAATAATAATAATAATAACAGCAACACACGAACAAGAATTGTTTATAAAACGAGAGGTTAAAAAAAAAGGTCGTATTCAAAAATCGTTTTCTTATCTAAGAGTTCGTCTTTTTTTAAAAGGAGTGCTCCCGGTACGTTGTTTTCAGGTAGTCTCGTCCGATATACCTCCCTCCCGGTCTCATTAACGACGTGTTGATGACATCAACTGACACAATTAACCGGCGGAGACTTCACCTCTTTGAAAATAACGATAGTCAAAGAGGTCTCCTCCCTCCCCTCCAATTCTTTTCTCCCCCACCCGCCTTCTGACATCTAATTTAACAAACAAATCCAGCCGAGTGTGTATTTACCTAATGAGGAAAATTAATAATAGTGAGTCGTTTTAATGTCTTTCCGTTTTCTGGATAGCATCAAGTTTTCTTAGTTCGTTTGAACGAGCGTGAAATGTTCCTAATTGTTTCTTTTTATACATGGTATGGTAAAATATGGCCTCGGAAAACGAACAAGAATGTTGTTATATTTATATAATACAATTTCCCATGAATATTATTTCATCCTGATCATGATAGTAATTATGAGGGTGTGGAGCTTGTGGATATTTTAAACCTAACTTAAGCCTAATTAGCCAGACCATGATGACTATAAGAACAGTTCCTCTTTCAGAGAAAATGGAATTGTGTATGTGATGGGGCTTAGTACCAATATTTTTTTATGTTCATGGTTCTGGTTTAATTATTTCCGTTCTCGACTTCAAATTCCACTTAATCGGCTGAAGAAATATAAAGCCATCTGATCGCCATTATATTGTTTTCGTCTTTCTGTTGTACGGGTAGCTATAAAGTTCGTCATCAACAGGGGATGGTTAGGTTTTATCGTGGTAAGGGGTAGTCAGTCTTTCTCTGTGTTTTAAATGCTCATCTCTAAGCTTATTTACGCATTTTACTAGGTCTTAAATAACCCTATATGTTAAAAGTACATTAAAAAAATGGATCTGACACCTTAACTCAATTGGTAGCATGTCTGCCTACCTAGCTAGAGTCCCGGGTTTAATTCTGGTATGGCCTAGAATTATTATTATTTTACCGCGTCTTACTACCCGTTTGGTTTATACGCACTTACGCTAATGTTCTATGGATAGGGTGATTGTGAAATAAATGGAGGACCTACAGTTTAACGTGGGATCCGAACCACGGTGGAGGCCTGGTCATTCCACACATTAAAGTTGTGATTAATACACGTCTTGTCAGAGGTGAGTAAGGGTTTGGCAATCAGATAAATCTGTGTTGGACCGAGGATTGAACCCCGAAGCCTCAGAACATAAGTTGACACCTTACCCCTAGACCACCAGGTCACCTTGGCCTAAAAAATTAGCATTGGTGAAATATGGTCTCCCCTTTAAATATGATGAATTCATTTCTGGGCCTGGGTGTTGTGCCTGTTCTAGATTGAAGTTCATTGGCTCAGAAAGTGCACGTTAAATACCTCAAATAATAATGAAATAGTTTTATCTTATTAAAAAGGTACAGTACAGTAAGTAGGCCTATAATTATATATAGAAGCTAATTAATATACGCGAAAAAAATTTGTGACATTACCAAATGTGAATTTTTAGTATGATTTTACATTCACCTAATCTCTAAATATATAATATTTGTAATCGATTGGATGAGTAGTTAAAGTTACCCCATAAGCTTTAAGAATAAATTATTGTCCATCCCAAACTATGATTAATAAATGTAGGGCCATGGGCTTTGAAGCTTTTACACATATTTTTTCTCGTCGTTAATTTTAGATACAGATTAAAACATTGTTTTTATAGCCACAATGTATTATTATAAGCTCATACAACGAGTTAACTGATAAAATATGAGGGAGTAGGTTTATAATAACAGCAAATTAAATTTGAATGCAATTAAAATATATGTTTTATTAGTTATCATCCGTTTACTAACAATGTGATAGTAACTATTAACACAAAAGGAAATTTATCAAGACCAAACAAACAGTGCTACAGGTAAATGTGTGATATAAATAAATAAGCGGATATAATATGATTTCAATGACGTTAAAAAATAGCTTATCAGATTATTGGATAGTTGGTTGATTGTAAAATTAAAAATAACCAATGGCTTTTTGTGTTTTTAATATTCTCACAGCCCATTTCGGTGGCCGCATGGTCTAACGCGCTACTCTCGCAGTAGACTAGACTGCCGATAACGGCGATATCGAGGTTTTATCCTCGGTCGGGTTTACTGTGGGTGGTTTTACAATCTCCCTCAACGCAAATGTGGGTACACTTCCTTCCTTCATCATAATGACAGAATAATTTATCATTGGTAAAATGTGGGTGATGATTTAACGGCCGGAAAGCTGTCCTAAATTTATGTTATTCATATGAGTCGTAAGTTATGCTGATATAATCAGTCGGTTTAAAAATTTCACGTTGAATATCCTCTTGGCCTTCCCCCCCCCCCCCCCTCAATTAGCAAATATCATACATGAATAATGAAATGGGATTTTACCAAAATTCAAATTAACGTTAACATAATAATATATTTATTGCTAAATGTACAATTAACTTCTTTAATAATCTGGTAGAGCTCAGTTAACAGGTTGGGCTCACTAACAGCTAGGCAATTGTCTTTTCTACACATGCTTACACCCTCTCTTCAAGAGAAAACAGTATATTTCATCTTTAATAACATCATAACCCCTTATGTTAAGTTGCTACTAACACATGTGTTCAACAGTTGACAGTGAATTCTGTCTATCCTATTGGTATAATTAAATACAAATAGCCCAGACGGACAGTATGCCACAAAGCCAAGAAACAAACTAAGATTTTAAATTTAATTTGGTAATAAGACACCTAGACACTGGATTTCAACCCAGGATCTTCGGCTTAGCACGTCAATGGTGTTACATACCAGGAATCATCCCATTATCAGGATAATTCTTCACTAAAACCCCTTGTAGACTCTGCTTTAGATTGAGGGACAAAATGAAGCTATGCAGCAACGATTCCTGGATATCTCCGTGCTAAGAGCATTGATGCGCTAAATAAAATATCCCAGGTTTATTCTTATGTTCATCTGTAAGTTTTCAATTTTATTTTATTTAACTTTAATTCTATGAACAGTAGACCTCGCTCTCCATGTTCTGATCGTAATTACCCTCTTACATTTCCCTTTGTATTTGCAGTTGAAATATCTCCTATAATTTTTCCTTGGATTCAAAGTTGATATCTTTCCTTGTTGATTAATTTAGACATAAAATAAATTAAAACTATTTTCATGAATACTAACTATTGTTTACGTTGTTTAAAACGTCAGTCTCGCAATATATGTCAAAATTGATAAAAATATTACCAAGGTAACTATTGTTTTAATCTCTTAGAATTTCAAATTCAAATCAGTTGAGAGGAAATATTAAATGAAAAACTTGAGAAGACGTGATTTTGAAACAAATAAACAGGTCGTAAAACCATAAACTGAACACTCTTCGTTTGGTATAGTTTCCAATAATGGCCCTTCAAAATCTCGTTAAAATTGATCCACGAGTTTGGCAGCTATTACGGAACAAATATATGGACAGACAAACAAAATGGCAAATACGATTGAACCTGCGGTCGTTTATCTCAGTTTTCCAAGATAGAGAGAGGGTGTAATGAGGTGGACTGGATAGAACTAGCTCAATATAGGGATAGGGTGTAATGAGGTGGATGGATATAACTTCCCCAAGAAATAAATAGGGTGTAATGAGGTGGACTGGATATAATTAGCTCAAGATAGGCACAATCCGTAATGTGGTGTACCTTATAGAACTAGCCCAAGATAAGCACAAGCTGAAATGTGGTGTGCTATATAGAACAAACCCCAAGAAAGAGATAGGTGTTGTACTTTGTAAGTACAGCAATGCATTTTCGACTTCCAAATATCATAGCGTATATAAGCATTAATTTTAAATTAAACTCTGTCAGATTTGATTATTTTATTGATTAATCAAAGTATAATGTATTACTGACTCCTGATTTGTGTGCTCACAGCTAAACTTTCTGTTTGTCAATTAGTTTCATTACATGTTTATCCCAAATATGTGCTTTACGCTGGGAAGTTTATTTACGCGGAAGGATATTTTAGTTCCAGACTCATATTTGCGAACGTTTTAGGAGTCCACTTCACACCACAATGTATCGTATCTGACGAAACTTTACCATTTATCGCTCTACATAATATATTACCGTCGCTTTTCTTTTACAGCAACATTAACACAATAATTATACATCGGAGGTACGGAAATTCTTCCAAGTGTAAAATAAAAATAATAAATTTGATGTTAATGAAAAAAACAAAAACAAATAAAGAGCGATAGGAACAAGAGTGTTTTTTTAAAAAAATAGTTTCTATCATATAATTTATGCCCCATAAAATCTCTAGCTTAGAAATCAACGCGTAGCTTTCTGAATATCGAAATATGCCTTAGTTGTGGAATAATAAATTATTAACCAAGCATCTTAAATAGCCTAGAATATAAAAAACTTTCTCTTCACATATCTCGAGCCAACACTTGCTTGATATGATCTAGAATATAAAATCTTTTTTGCAACGTATCCCTCGAAAAAACTTATAGAAATAAAGTTTTTTAAGTCAATTTAATAAATGATGAGACAAGAAAACCTTTCTATAAATATGAATGACCTAGTTGGACCATGAACAGAGATTGGAGCTTAAAATCATTAATAGTATCAAATAGTCACGATGGTCTTCAGACAGGCCTTGAGGCTACAATCTGCAAATATATTAGAAACAGTTATGTTAGATTAAGATGTTAATTTCTTAGGGTTGGATGTTATAATTAAAATAGATAAATACGCACAATCAATTGAATCATGCGGTATGTTTGGAGTAGATAGTTTGTTTTAAACATCATTGCTGGCAAGGTAAGAGCAGTGAATCTTCCATAGACATTGTCATCCAGTGGCAGACCGCGATGATTGATACAATACTGCCAACATCAAACCAGCCATGTTCCAGGTGTAAAATATGACGCCGCGGGCGGGCAGACATGTCAAACAAAGGGATGAGATTGAGGGTGGACAACACACGACCTGCTATTGATGATTGACGTACAGTGTTTTCATGTAGTGACACATGAAACTCATTCAGCACACGAGGTGGGTAGAGTGCGCGTTGTTTGACGTGACCTCTGATTGGTGTGATTGAAGAACCACGAGGCAGGTAGACTGCGCATTTTTGAGATGACCTCTGATTGGTGTGATTGAAGAAAATGTCACGAGGCAGGTAGACTGCGCATTTTTGAGATGACCTCTGATTGGTGTGGTTGAAGAACCACGAGGCAGGTAGACTGCGCATTTTTGAGATGACCTCTGATTGGTGTGGTTGAAGAAAATGTCACAAGGTAGGTAGACTGCGCATTTTTGAGATGACCTCTAATTGGTGTGGTTGAAGAAGCACGAGGCAGGTAGACTGCGCATTTTTGAGATGACCTCTGATTGGTGTGGTTGAAGAAAATGTCACAAGGTAGGTAGACTGCGCATTTTTGAGATGACCTCTGATTGGTGTGGTTGAAGAACCACGAGGCAGGTAGACTGCGCATTTTTGAGATGACCTCTTGATTGGTGTGGTTGAAGAAAAGGTCACAAGGCAGGTAGAGTGTGCGTTGTTTGACGTGACCTCTGATTGGTGTGGTTGAAGAAAAGGTCACAAGGCAGGTAGGATATTCGCCACCTATAAGCGCAAGATGTTCTGCAGATTTTGGCATCTTGGTGGTCTACCTCTTAAAAAACTTTTGACATATAAAAAATTGTAAAGCTTGATTCATACATTCACCGAAAATTGGGAGCATAATTTGTTTGAGTAACGCGGCAATTCACGCGCAAGAAGAAACAAACTTTGACCCATAAGGCTTTGCAACACAGAACTAAAAACACCTGGTTACCAATCAATATATTAATTTTTCTAGTGGATATACAGATATTTTAGATCATTGTTATGATGAATGTTTTCTAATAATTATTATTGCTTTGCGTAGTGAAACAGATCACGTCTTTATCTAACGAGCTATTTCAAAATCATTTCCCAACAGTTTATGCAGCTGTCAGCTTCTATCTAACTTTGTAGGCTAATACGCGATTTGAGTGGTGGTTCAGAAATTTAATTGGTTCTTCCACATCCACACAGATTTTACAGAGTAGCTTACTGCAAGTGGAGTACTCTACGGCCAAAGCTGAGAGTAGCTCTATTAGCCATGTGAGAGAGTCTACTGGTAAGAGAAGATTGATTCACACATTCGCCGAAAGATAGAAATCAGAATCTGCGCATTAATTCACACACTTTAAGTTGACCCATGATGCATTGCAACGCTTTTAAAACAGCTGACTATCACTAATTTTATTATCTAGTGGATAAACATGTATTTTAGATAATTCTCCCAATGGATGTTTCCAAATTATAACGCTGTGTTTTGGCACAATCCAAACATCATAACACACTTTATATTAACGAGTTATTTCAAATCTCAAAACAAAATGCTAACGGAGCTGTATGATAGCTTCTGGCTGTAGAGCGCATGCATTGACAAATGCGCATGCGCAATAATTTGAGATGGTTAGTTCTGAGATTTGATTGGTTCTCCTGTGCCGAACATCTGAGCATAGCGGACAAAGTAGAGAATAGTTGAACTTCAGTAACACAGCTCGCGCTGATTAAACGGGAATCTTGTGATTGGCTAGAGATCGTCACGTGACCACGTTTCTGTTCTGCTCTTGTTTTGTTCGGCAGCCTTGTGTTCTACAGTAGTACTGTATAGTGCCTCCAATGAGCAGTAATTTTGAGGAGATGGGAGGACAACGTCCATCCCGGTCTTAGAAACCAAAAGAAAATTAATCAAGTACCTACTATGACATGCTACAAGAAGGAAAACAGGGAAAAACCTAGAAAAGTCCGGGAAATTTTTGACGTCAGGAAAAATAACTGAAATGTTAATAAATTTATTATTTTTTTTATCCCGTGTCTTACTGCCCATCTGGCATATGCTTATGTACTAATTACGCTAATGGGTTTTAAGGATTAGGCAGGCTATATTTGGAGGAAGTGTGCCCTTTTGCGTGGAGAGAGAGTGTAAAACCACTCTAAAAAACACCCACATACACCCGATCGAAAACTCGATACTGGATCCTCCATAATCTACTGCGAGAGAAGCGCGTTAGACCATGCGGCCACTGAAGTGGGTGGAAATTTAGTTAAAAATAAGGGAAATTTAGGGAATTTTAATACTTGGTTATACGCATATGTGTTAGGTAGAATGAAGGTCGCATTTAGAGGAAGTTCACACGCATCTACTTAAAGGGAGAGTGGGAAAACCTATTTAGGAAAAACCACTCATAATAGATCCGACTGGGATGCAATCCCCGATCTCCCCCTTCATAGGCAGTTGAGTATGGTGCTAGAGTAACGCCTTAGATGATGCGACCACCGAAGCGAGCTGGAGTTAAGGTGTCTATTAGTGGAATCAGCTTCAGGCGAACAACGAGGCTAAACTTACGGTAGCCGGTGAGTTTACCGAATAGCAATTAGATTAGTTTAGGGGTAATTCTCCCTATAGAGGGGTGAGGGTAGGGGTAGGTGATTCTCAGTACTCGATAAAATAGCTTCCGGAAAACTCTCAGTTCGCTAAATTTATTTTCCGAAAAAAAAATTGCAATTCGAAAAATTCATTCTCGATTATTTGACTGTCGAACAATTTGATTTTTGGTAAATTCACTTCGGGAAATTGATTTTAGGGTAAAATTGATTTTCGAAAAATATGGTTTTAACAAACATATCGTTTTTAAAATTTATGGTTCGAAAAATTGACTTTCGACAAAATTACTTTGGATGGTTTTGTATTCGGTGAATTAATTTTCGAATAAATTGTTTTCGAAAAATTTACCTCGACCCAAACTTAGGACCAACTTTATAACTATCTGGACGGAATGTTCTCAGGTGATTCACGTTCACAATCGCTACTGACCCAATTTACAGAGAATCAATCCGGCCGGAAACATCACTAATAACAATAAAAAATACATACATACATAATTATATCGATGATTTAATATAGAATATATCGATCAATTTATCTATTTAGTTCATATATCGGACTACACTTCAAGGCGTGTGAACAAAAATAGATTGAACACTTTGTTGTACTATATTTGTCTATTTTTTTATTAAACTTGTATGCTATTGTGACAGATAAATAAAACATTAAAAAGCGATGAAGAATAGCGTTACAGAACAGCAGCCATCTTAATATCTCCGTTTCAGTTTGATCAGAACAATGTAATTCAATATATAAGAAACAACCGATATATGATACAATATGATCGATATATCGTAGCTTCCGATGTATCCCTTTTAATGTATCAGATATATTCGGAAACACTCATCTCTAATTATACATAATGTAAGCCAGGGTCAAATGGGCTCTGCTGTCTCCAGTCAGGATTGAACCTCTGCTCCCAGGGTCAGAACCAAGAATGAAACTCTCATCTATTTATCAAGTATATTTGATAAACACCATAACATTAAAAAAAAAACCCAAGCCAATCTCGAACAATGGCGAGAAAAACACAATGGCTACTCGCGGTGGTTTTATATATATATATATATATAGAAACCGTTGACAAAAGCACACAAGTTGACTAATGTGATTACGTCGACAAGACCGGAGCCTGGACCACCAAGTTTTGTTAGTCTGCCGACATGTTAATTAGATTTATTGCTTTAATATAAGTTGTAGAAGGTGGTAAATACATCAACCACCCCCCTTAGCCCCCTCCCCAGGAAATATTCGTGGGAGAACGAGATGTTCGCGTTGAGCGGTACGTGGTACATGCTCGGAATAGTAATGAGCAGGAACACACTGCTCGTAAAAAACACGTGAATAACCCGCTCGGGGACAAGATGAAGTTTATTTTCCGATGATGGGGAGGAATCGGGATTCAGATACTACACGGGCGGTTTATTTACAGGAGTCCTCAACCCCCTTTTTTTGGAGCTCTGATCAACTTACAACATTATCATGGGTCCCGCGATCACCAACCGTTTCTAAAAATCTTACTTTTGTTATATTTTTAACTCCATACTGAAATTTGGTCAAGATAGCTACCTTATAAAAGGGAATTATTTAAATTTATAAGATAAATATTTAACTTTGAGATTTTGTCTTGAGTTTCGAGGTTAAAATAGACAAGTTTTTTGTATGGGTTTTCTAAAAATTGTTTGTGATAATGTAAAAATAAATATTTTTAGTTGTATGAGTCATTTATTAGGATAGTGAATAATATGAAGTATGAATGAGATAAAACTAGTTAAGGTTTATTATATAATGATTGTGCGTATGGATTATTTAATTTGATGCTACTAATTTAGTTTTTAAGATACATTATATTATTTTCGTTCTTTAAGCTACCTGTTTAAAAATTTAAATATCTTTAAATTAATTAATAATAATATTTTTATAGTAAAGGAAATTGATAAAATTAAAGAAAAAGGAAAAATAAACTACTAAGAGTAAATTTGTGTTTAATAAAGGTAACAAGGCCGAAATATTATTCTATTTGTGTTAAAATGTGTGTGTGGCTACTTCTATTATAGAAGACAGAAGAAAGGAAGAAGATGTCACCTTTCTTTGTGCATTGGATTCTTCCCACATTTTTCCTCTTTCCCTAGTTGGGCTTTATCCATCAAATTTACTCTTAGTAGTTTATTTTCCCCTTTTATTTAGTTTTATCAATTTACTTTATTATAAAATTAATAATATTGTAGCCAAGTTTTTTAAAATTTATTTACTTAGCACCGCGTCTTACTACCCGTCCGGTTTGTACGCACTTACGCTAATGTGTAATGGTAGGGTGATTGTGAGATGAAATGGAGGACCTACAGTTTAACGTGGGATCCGAACCACGGTGGAGGCCTGGCATTCCACACATTCACAAGTTGTGATTAATACACGTCTTGTCAGAGGTGAAGGAAGGGTTTGGCAATCAGATAAATCTGTGTCGGGACCGAGGATTGTACCCTGGACCCCCAGCACAGAAGTCTGACACTTTAACCCTAGACCTCCAGGTCACCAATAACCTGGAGGTCAAAGTTCCTCCTGGTCAAATATGGCATACGATAAAAAAAAAAAAGAAGAGAGGATGTAGTTAAACAAAGGACCTTTCCATGGCCTCGGCATATTTTAAAGTTATGGTCCTATTACCCGTAGATATTTACTATTTTTAAATTATTATCTTTAATAGATAATTCCTTGTTATTTTACTATTCTATAGATGACTAGTTTATCTCCCACGCATACCAGCCAGACTAGGGTTAGTTGGAAATACGTAAATAATCTCTGAAGGTTTCGGGATCTTCCTCTGCTAGTTCCATCAGTAAATCCTCCGATGATCCTTTATTATATCGACTCATCACCCACTGTATAGTCCACCAATGTCGACACCTTCGAGTGAACCAGTTTGGTCCATTTCCATTGAAATGGCCTTTCAATTTCATTGTTTCTATTTGGTTAAATCAACCACATTGTTCAACCAAAGTGAGCCGTGTGAATTCGCCTCTAGGCCGTTTGACTACCTGTGTGTGTATCGACGAATTATTACTTTTATGGACTTTTTTTTTGACACATTCGACCTTGAAATAATGGGCCCAAGGGCTATTAAAATATACAAATTTAAAATATACTGAAAAAACACACCACAAAATGCTATAACGTCGCCCCCCCCCCCTCTTCCTTCATAATGTTCCGATGGAAATTTGTTTGAAACCAAATTAAGAATCTAAATAATAAACATCAGGTGAAATGGGTCAATTTTAAGTAGGAATTCCCAGGCGGGAATAAATCAAACGTATTTTTAACCGATTTAAAAAATCAACAATTATTGGGAACTTAATCTAATAAATAAAACAAAAATACGATTGAAGTCCACCTGAAATATTTTCAGCCCTCTCCACCCTCTTTTCAACCAATATGTGGAATATTTAGCCATGTTTCGGCTTGCAGTGTCACACAGGATTGAATGTTAATTCGCTTGATTAAAAACAGCCTCCACACGCCTGGGGGAGCGTCATTAGTCATCATTTCGGTGGACAGACAGACGCATGGGCTTGACAACGTTTATTGGTCAGAGTTACAAGGGCCTAAAGAGCCTGGTCTCATCGCTACAAGGGCCTAAAGAGCCTGGTCTCACCGCTACAAGGGCCTAAAGAGCTACAAGGGCCTAAAGAGCCTGGTCTCATCGCTACAAGGGCCTAAAGAGCCTGGTCACCGCTACAAGGGCCTAAATAGCCTGATCACCGCTACAAGGGCCTAAATAGCTTGATCACCGCTACAAGGGCCTAAAGAACCTGGTCTCTGCTACAAGGGCCTAAAGAGCCTGATCATCGCTACAAGGACCTAAAGAACCTGGTATCTGCTACAAGGGCCTAAAGAGCCTGGTCTAATCACTACAGGGGCCTAAAGAGCCTGGTCTCATCGCTACAAGGGCCTAAAGAGCCTGGTCTCTCTGCTACAAGGGCCTAAAGAGCCTGGTCTCTGCTACAAGGGCCTAAAGAGCCTGGTCTCCACCGCTACAAGGGCCTAAAGAACCTGGTCTCTGCTACAAGGGCCTAAAGAGCCTGGTCTAATCGCTACAAGGGCCTAAAGAGCCTGGTCTCATCGCTACAAGGGCCTAAATAGCCTGGTCACCGCTACAAGGGCCTAAATAGCCTGATCACCGCTACAAGGGCCTAAAGAGCCTGGTCTCATCACTACAAGGAGCTAAAGAGCCTGGTCACCACTACAAGGGCCTAAAGAGCCTGGTCTCACCGCTACAAGGGCCTAAAGAACCTGGTCTCTGCTACAAGGGCCTAAAGAGCCTGATCATCGCTACAAGGACCTAAAGAACCTGGTATCTGCTACAAGGGCCTAAAGAGCCTGGTCTAATCACTACAGGGGCCTAAAGAGCCTGGTCTCATCGCTACAAGGGCCTAAAGAGCCTGGTCTCTCTGCTACAAGGGCCTAAAGAACCTGGTCTCATCGCTACAAGGGCCTAAAGAACCTGGTCTCTGCTACAAGGGCCTAAAGAGCCTGGTCTAATCGCTACAAGGGTCTAAAGAGCCTGGTCTCATCGCTACAAAGGCCTAAAGAGCCTGGTCTAATCGCTACAAGAGCCTAAAGAGCCTGGTCACCGTTACAAGGGCCTAAAGAACCTGGTCACCACTACAAGAACCTAAAGAGCCTGGTTACCATTGTCTGTGGCTTGAAGGAATGTCGACTGCATTTAGGCTGTTGTTGCAGTGACTCAACATTTGTTTGGATACATAATTAAAAAACTATTGGTTGTTAATGCAAGTAATGTAACTATTTAAATACAATTACACAGGGTGGCCCATGGAAAAGTAGCCCGCCTCCTGTATTCAGCAAGCGCCTCACTCTGAATTGGAGGAGGTCAATCCCCTCCCACCCCGTCTTGTGCTTTATACAATCAGTTCACTTGCTCATTCTTCATGTCACAATATGGGTGGAGGGGGATTGACCTCCTCCAATTCAGAGTGAGGCACCTGCTGGATACAGGAGGCGGGCTACTTTTCCTTGACCCACTCTGTATAAATACATTTTAAAAATGCGTGTGTTAATGTTGTTTGTGTTTTAATCTATTTTTCAAATATCAACCCAAATAAATATTTTATCAAAAGTAAATCTGTTGACATTTTGAATAAATAAACAAAATCAGTCTGGAAATATATTAATTACTTGGTCCTCAGCAGTCTTGTTATGAACTAAAATTTGTAAAATACAGGAATATGTAAAAAAAAATTGTATTGCTACTGCACCCAAGAATAAAATTATCTGTAGGTGTGACCCATTTCGGTGGCCGCGTGGTCTAAGGTGCTACTCTCGTGGTAGACTAGACTGCAGATGAAGGTAAGATCGAGGTTCGAGTCTCTGGTAGATGTACAGAGGGTGGTTTATCCTAAATGGTTTTCCACTTTACCTCCACGCAAATATGAGTAGATTTGCTTTAAATTCAATCTTTATTGTCCTTAATGTATAACACGAACAGGAAGCAATGTGTTAACAAATAAAACCGACATCAACGTAAGTATTAAAGCTTTGAATCCTTAAAGGATATAAGGATTTAAGGATTCTTGAAAATATTGGATTCCAGGATTGATTTTTTTACTCAAATTTTACATTTAGATTTTTATTAGAGCTTTGATAGTGTTTATTGGGGGTCAGTTCTAATATAATTATAATACAAAAAAAAAAAAAACCCAGCCCCCAGATCATTAATTTAAAACCTAGCTGAATGTATAATTAGCATAATGAATGTATTATAACAAATGTCTTAAAATATGGTTCGATATATATTTTATATCATTATGTTATAGTATATTTCCCACTAAGTTAATCATTTCCCCCAAGTTTCGGATTCAAAATTGAGAATTAGGATTCAAAGTGATAATGAAGTTTCGGATTCGTAAGATAGCTAACTCGATCAAAATCTTTTTAATAGTATGTTAATAAATTTTGACAACAAGATTCTTTATATATATTATGAAATACATCTGCATTGAATAATTTTGTTAAAGAACAAATTTCAATCATTTAAAAAGTTTATTGAATAATTTCTATTTAGCTTTAAAGTATTAATATTCACCGGAATAACTAACTTGGTGGGATTTAATAAAATTTCATACATAAATTTAAATTTAAATATCAAACCACCAAGCTAATTTATTGATGCTATCTAATTAAATATTATTGATTGCATTTGGAGTACTAATCCAATTAATTTGTAGTTTCTATTTAATTTAAGAGAAATGAATTATTATTTTTAATTTGTATTTAAGTATTTTTTTGTTTTTACTAACAAACTGTATTTCCAAAATTTTGCATAATTTATTAAGGTTTAGCTTGAAATTTATAAATCTTATTTAATATTGATTATAAGAACGATTAATAATCCTTATATCCTAATTTGATAAACCCTTTTCCCGTAATAGAATTTACGATAAAATGACTGAACAGATTTTGACAAACGACCATTCATTTTAAGGGTTAGGAGTCCAGGATGTCGTGGAAAATAGTAGTTTTCCACGAAAACCCGATTTTCACAGAGGATTTTCAGTCTTTTATTCTTTGTTTAATCACCAAAGAAGCCGTTATTTGCTGCTTGGCTGTAAATATCTAAATAAAATATATCTCTTTGGATAAAAATAATGGTAACTCAATCTTTATTTGTTGGTCCGAACACATCACAATTTTATCTTTGAATGCTGGTCATAGCACATCTAAATTGAGATTCCTAAACTGGGAAACTTTTATTATTTATTGGAATGTTGTTATCGTTAATTCGCATTTAAATCAATAATATTGAGCATAATTCCAAAATTAAAAAGTTAAGTTGTTAAATTCATAAAATGTTGTTTCGTGCATGATAAAATTATGTTTAAAATTTTTTGGTATATATTATAATCTATAAGCTTAAAAACAATAAAATGATCTTGAATAATGTTAAAAAAATTAGCTATTTTAGCTATTAAGTATGAGTTCTGGTGTTCATTTTTTTCAAATAAAGGCTTTTGATGTTCATTTTATTCAAATAATGGGTTGTGATGTTCATTTTAGCAAATATTAACACGATACAAACATATAAGTTAAGCTATGTTTTAATTTTACCGCTTAATTTTGAGGATTTGATATTTAAAAGTAATGTTTTGTGTACCCCATTTATATTTTCACGTTCTTACAAATACAGTAAGTTCAGTTATGTTTCCATGGTGATAATTTTGAGGGAATGATATTTCAAAGTACCGTAATATTTGAGTACCACCCCTATAGTTTTACATACTCTCTCTCTCTCCTCTCTCACTCTCTACACTTTCTCCTCTCACACTATAAAAACACTTATAATATTATCTTTTCCCATTCTTCTCTCACACACTCTCTACCCTCACATACACTCTTTATCACACAATTTCTCTCTCATTACTGTCTTTATTATACTTTCTCTCTTAAGCTCGGTCTAAAACGCTCTCTCTCAACCGCTCTATCTTTCTCAAATGCTCTCTTATATCTTAAACGCTTTCTCTCTCTCAAACGTTCTGTCTTGAAAGCTCTCTCTCCTAAAATTCAAATTCCCCTATCCAAACTCTCTCTCAAACTCTCTGACTCAAACTCTTTCTCATGTCAATCTCATTAGCTCAAACTATCTCTCAATCTCACTCTATATATCTCAAACTCTTTCTATCTCAAACTCATTCTCTCTCAAATTTGCTTTCTCAATTTTTATCTCTAATCTTTCTCTCAGACACTCTCTCTCTTAAACTCTCTCTTCCTAACTCTTTATAAATCTAATTTTCTCTCCCTTAAACTAATCTTTCCTTCTCTAGCTTTCTCTCTAATACTCTCGCTCACACGCCCTCGCCTTTCTTTCTTTTTCTTTCACACAGTATCTTTCTCAAAATTTTACATTTTCTCTTTCTCACACACACATTATCTCACACACTTTATCACGCATTCTCCCAAACATATTATCCTTCTCTCACACATTTTCTTTTACTTTCTCTACCACACTCTTTCTTCTCACACACAAACACTTTTTCTCATCTCTCAGTATTTCTCTCTCTAACACATACTCTCACTATCAATCGCTCACACTCACTCTATCTCAGTCTCTTACATTCACTTTCTCACACCTCACACTCACACTCTCATTGTCACATTAACCCACACACTTACACAATCACATATTAAAACTCTTACACTCTCATTTTCACTACCACATTTTATCATTCCCTCTATTTTATATCTTATAATTATGTAATTGATAAGCCCGTTCACAGTAATAGAAATCACGAGGAAATGACTGAACAAAATCGGACAAACGAACACTCATTTTAAAGATTAGGTAATCAAAATGCCGGTAGAAATAGTGGCCTAAAACTACAATAAAATTTTCCTAGCGAATTTTCCATCTTTTCCTTCTGTGTGGGCAGTGGTTCATGTGTACAATAATTCTTTGTTTACATCACCATGGAAACCATATTTGTGTATAGCTGTATATTGGTAAATAAAATATTTGTCTTTGTTTATAAATAATATCAGCTCAGTAATAATATTGCTTGTGTGGTTTAGTGCAACCAATAGTTATAGATCTGGAGAGGGTCATTTTAATGTTCTTATCGGGGAGTGAAGGGGAAAAATATACGTTTTTATTCAAATTACACACCGAAAACTATATATCAAAGAAAGGTTGATAGCTTTTGACGAGTAAACTTTTAACTGAAAAGTGAGTGAGGTCTTATTATATGGATCCTTTCCCAATAAAATGTTTAAAATACATTTTAGTGCAATAATCTGCAACCATCACTGCAAAGACCCACTGGTAATATAGAAAGTGATTGTTTTTAGTAATAATTTAGCTGTATAGCATTTTTGCTATGAAAGTTTTGAATTACAGTGAAAGTATTTTTCACGTAACTTTTACAAAATTTTGAAGACCATATATAAAATGTGCATAATAGCAGTGAGTAGTACGGAGATTTTTATTTAAAATTAGAACTAAACATTTATTCGTTTTCTATTTTAAATTTTCACTACTATATTTGTAAACATTTGAAATAAAAAAATAATCACTCACATAATCTTATTAGTTAGTAAACTTGTGTACAACCAGAACGGGTAATAAGATGTAATGAAAAAACAACAACATAAAGTCAAGTGAGGCTTCAATTTATAGTAAAAAGTTTAAAGATAAATTTATTGAGTTGTGTTGAGTGGTTTTAAGACTTCATAACAACCATTTTATAAGAAATATGTGGTGTGAAGATATTTCCCTTCAAATAGAGGTAGTCTTTAATTAAAACAAATACTATCGTATGTTTAGTCATATAAACCACAGTTAAAAAAAAACACAGCAACAGTGTTACGCGGTTGAGGAAAATATATAACTCTTAATTTGTGCTTTTTTTTTTTTTAAATCGGGAGAATCAAACCAATCCGATGAACAGCAAAAATTTTAAAAAAAAATCCTATTATCCCATCTAGCATGAAATTCTAGGACGGCCATATTGGAACAAAGCGAGGAGACATACATTACATATTTCAATTTCCATCCATCCAATAAATCTCTTCTCGTTCAAGAGGAGACAAACTTACTCACCCCCCTCCCAAAAAAAACCCCGAGTGTCGGTATGACTGACACGATTCGTACCGACGGTATGGTCTGCTGGCACATTTTTTTAATTACGGACACTTGGCAGTATATTAGTGACAGTGGGTATGTGTCATGTTGTGACACACTTTGACTAGGTTTGCTAAATTCTATAATTGATTCTATGGGAACTAAATGATAAATCACGTAAAAGTTTTAGCACATGGCATTACAAATAAAAAAACCCGTAAAATGTTCGTTTGGTGTTCAAAATATATTGTACATCTAACTAGAATACTATATTTTTTTTAAACATCTACAATTTGAATTTAGTTAGTTGGTTCCTTCTAAACTTTGCGGTGAGCACACAGACTAAACCTTAAGCTTGTCTAGTCTGGTTTGCCTGCGATTGGAAGGCTGTGGTTTGAATCCCGGTAGAGTGTTTTATCTTTTAGTTGGTTTTACACTCCATCTTCGAGCAAATTTCAGTACACTTCCTCTAAATTCAACTTTATTCACCCCTTACACATTAACCTAGTTATTAATACATATTATGTGTATAAGCCGAACTGTTAGTAAGACGCTGTGATAAACCAATAATTTTTTTTACCGCGTCCTGCTACCCATACCCGTAGCACAACTTCCTTCGGAGAAGAAGTAAATCCGTCGGTCCTATGTAGATTGTGGCATGTAGAATAACCCTGGAAGGTATATAAAAATATCTCTCCTAACCAAATTGGTAGGTCCTTTCGCGCTAGCTCTTAGAATTTCTCGTGTGCTTAAATAATCGCTCGGTTCAAAAATTGCACGTTAAATACATCAAATAAATAAAAAAAAATACTACCCATTCGTACAATACACATACAATAACTATTATAATGAAGTAGGAATAAGGAAGGTATAAAAGGTTAGAAAAGAAATATAACGCAAATTTTCTTAGAAGATAAGTGCTAAACCATTTAATAAAATCCACCTTTAAGTATACACAGCTTGGATTCGAGGTATGATATCCAAGACGAGGGTAATCCAGTATAATAAGAACGTGATGCCTTGAGCCATAGACCACAACTCAAGTTTTTTTCGCCGATAAATAATCTCCCATTCTCCCTCTACGAAAATGTGTGTACATTTCTTCTCAAATTTACTATAATACATAGAAATAATAATCATAGAAAAGTAACCAATTAAAGTGAGAGTACTTTCAAGTATTCTTGCTAATTTGTTTCACAAAAGTAGCGTTGTTTTATATTTTTTACGTCACTGAATGACTACTCAACGTTGGTAAAATAGAATATTTTCACTTAAGTCACTCACTTCCGTAGAAGTGAAAACTTGTTTTTAACACACAACAACAACAATTTCTCTCTAGAGTTTCTATTAGCTAACGTGTAATTGGATGCGAAATGTTGGTGAAAACTCCAATTTTAACGAATAACATAACACATTTTTGAAGTTAGTTGGTTGTGATTATTTTCAGATTCTCCAAAGTAAATCCTTTCAATTACAATCTGATGAAAACAAAAAATATTGTGAGATAGAAGAATTAACAATGCTTCCTGAACGTCAAATTGGACAAGAGTGGTAGGAGGTGGGGGGGAAGGGGGGGGGGGGGAGGTAGAAGAGGAATTCACAATCATGGTAAAGCTGTGTTTCCTAAAAGTTGGTAACTCGTAAAACAAATTCCAGAGACCATATACTGTAATTAAATAAGTTACCTTAGACACCTGATTTTGAACCGTATGGAATCAAGTAGTTATAAATTCCGAGTGTAATTTACAAAACAATTCTATTTTACAACTCGGGTATTTGTTAGAAGTAGATTAATTTCACGTACTGCATTACATAATAATCTATCTTCTAAAACATGATTGTTCAAAATTTAATTAGTGATACATTATTTATTTGCTATTTTAGTTTATTCACAAAATACAAACATTGAATTTACAAATTTACCAGTAAATTCAATGAGTGATTTATGTTAGGAAATGATATTCATGTACACACTGTCATGTTAAAATATATATCATCCATAATTAATTATATAATTATATTAATCATAGCAGGCCTAATTTAGACCTCAGCTCACGTGAGGTATCGAAGTTAAACGGAGAAGAAAAAAACAAGATATGCCAGAAAAGTGTGCAGTGAATTCGTATTTGAGCGATTACTCGAAATTTTTCCGCGGTGACGTTGGGGGACAAAGCGACAAAGTTTTTTTTTATTTATCACCGCGTCTTACTACCCGTTTGGGTTATACGCTTATTTACTAACTACGCTAATGGGTTAGGAATTGAGAAGGTTGAATTTAGTGGAAGTTAGCCCACATTGGCGTGGAAAGAGTGTAAAACCATTTAGGAAACACCACCCTCAGTTCATCCGACCGAGGCTCGAACCTCGATCTCCCCGTCCTCGGCAGTATAGCTCAATGTGACTAGCGCGTTAGCCAACTACGCCACCGAGGGGGTAAAGTTTCTTGTTAAGCACTACATTATGCCCCTATTATGACAGAATGAAGATTTGTGGAGTGTGCTTACTTGTGAAGTCATTCTAAAATGATCAAAAATGGTCTTTTCAACGCAGTTTTTATACAAATATCATTTAATATTTCAACAATATTCTGTATTAGGAACCTCTATTAAATCTTTATCTCCGATAATGTTTAGTCAGAAATGATTCAAGTTTAATAGTGTTCGTGTAAATTTACGATTTCTAACTGACTGTACCACATAGTTAATGGCCATGTGATGTACGATCTTAACAAATACACCCTAACTTTATCAATGATTCAGTTCCTTCTACCGGCTCTAAGGTAATACATACAGTTTATTTTAAAACTATTGCACAGATTTTATACTCGCCAAAACTACTAGACCTAATAAAATTTTCACAAAACGGGCCTTTTAAAAAATAAAACATGTATTTATTTGCGTTCAACATTCAATTTTATGAGTGTTATTTTATAGGTATTGATAATATCTACCAAAAGTTACAGCTGCATATCAAATGACTTGATGTATGAATATGTGAAGGTATATATTATAGTGCCACCTTTTAATAACCTTTCAGATTATATGCATATGTACTAATTACGCTAATGTGTTATGGACAGAAAAGGTTGGATTCCGAGGACGTGTAACTGCATTCACATGGAGGGATAGTGGAAAACCATTTAGGAATAAACCCTACTCAGTACACGTGACCGGGATTCAAACCTTAATCTCCCAGTCATTGAAAGTCTAGTCTACTGCGAGAGTGACGCCTTAGACCATGTGGCCAAACTCGTTTGATCATAAGGGCCACATTGAAAACTCAAATATCGAGGGAACCGCATTTAATTAAAATTAAATATCTTAAAACACTTAGATAAAAAGAATTCCAGCTTAGTACGTTAATATTCAATAAGAAGAGAATAAAATAATCTTGTGTATAAAAAGGACTCACATCTACTTCAGTGGACGAATGGTTTAAGGCGTCACTATTGTGTTAGACTGACCTGTTGATTATGGGGAGATCGGAGTTGGAATCCCGGTTGGGTCAATTAAGAGTATTCTGAAAATTGAAAAATGACACCTGGACACGGGAATCGACGAGTGTTTTTTCCCTAAATGGTTTCACACTCTCCTTCCACGCAAGTGCAATTATATTACCTTTAAAATGCTTCCTTCCTCATCCTTATCCCATTAGAGTAATTATCATATATGCGTATTACTTGAACAGTTAATATGACATGGTGGTAATTTAAAAAAAATAAGACTCATCCCATTTTTTAAAACAAAAATGTAACTTTTTACTATCAGCAGTGGTGTGATTGTTGAGCTATAAATCTTGTGCCAAAGTCAGTTTAATAGGAATTAAAAATGTGATTTCTCCTTAGATTTGAAGTTGATATTAGATATCAAGTTTGACAGAAACACCCTAACTACTAATAAATTATATATACTCATAGAGAATTAGCTTTGTTCGCGCGATTTAAGATGTAATTCTCTAAATATGCTAAAATTTACAAAAGATATGCTCAAGGTACTCAATCTATTTCTTAGAAATCAACTAAGTTAATTTATTAAACAAGAAACCTTTTGAGCTGCTGGCAGATTAAAATTGAAATCTAGATCAAAAAACGTTGTGCTTACGCCGTTATCTTGAGATTCAAAGAATTTATCTCAGAAATTTTGTTAAAATTGGTTTACGTGTTTGGCAGACAGACGAAAGTCAAAATTGTAAAGTCAAAACAGGATCTCGATTAATAATAGTTTAAAGCCTAGTTATAAAATTAAATTAATACTTGTTATAATTTAATTTATATCCTATAATTTGAAAAATTATTTTTATAGGGGGTGAAAAATAAAAACATTTACAAACACGCAGGCAGTCTATACGTGAAATCGTAAACTATCACACACACTTTCAAACTGTGTATTATAAATCTTTTTTTGAGCATTTGAAAATCGTAAATAAGATCTTCTCAACACAAAAGCCAAAGAAGGGGGTGCGGAAAAGGTTTCGTGGGTGAAGAGGGCGGAAACGCTTCTCATATATTGCGTACAATTTTTTTTTTACCCTCATCTTTGTCGTGGCCGGGTTTGTGGGGGGCAAAGCCCTAAGCCGCAGGGTCATGATAAATATAGGTACGTGTATAAACACACACATATCGATGCACATCCTATAGCCCTCCCCACAAAAAGGAGGTACGGGCGAGGTTTATTGTTAGCGCTGGGATATGGGTAAATGGGGAGTAAAAGAAGGAATATATTCTCAATTCTCTCCCACGATACTAGAAACCAACAAAATTTTCTAAAAATATTCTACATACACAATATTCAGATACACATATTTATTTGTGCTTATCCGAGCTGTCTGTAAATTTACCCTTATAAGGTAGAGAAAAAGCAGTTGGAAATAAGAGGAAATAAACCTGCATTTGCGTATGTAAAAAAGTGTTAAACAATTATTCCCGTCCCATCCTGGACTCAAATCCTGACCTCATCATAGCCTACACACTATGCTAAACGAGACTGACACCTCTGCCTGCTTGGTCAGTGAGCGGTAATCAGAGAAGTAAACTCAAAACATGCAGAAGTAATATTGATCATGATAATCATTAAAATAGATTTATTCATTTAAAAATAAATGACTGGCTTCAGTGGCCGGATAGTCTAATCCAGGGGTTTCCAATCGTTTTATTTCCAAGGGCACAGAAAAATAATATACCCAGACACTCAACCTCCGGGTTAAAATGGTTGCGCTCCTTTTGGCAACTTGGGTATTTCAACACTAGGATCGCTGCAGTTAGTCCTATCATCACCCAGCAATGACACTAGTGAAGCCCAGTATTATTATTATTATTATCATCATCATCACCACGTCTTACTACCCGTTCGGGTTATACGCACTTACGCTAATGTGTAATGGTAGGGTGATGGTGAGATGAAATGGAGGACCTACAGTTTAACTTGGGATCCGAACCATGGTGGAGGCCTGTCATTCCTCACATTCACAAGTTGTGATTAATACACGTCTTGTCAGAGGTGAAGGAAGGGTTTGACAATCAGATAAATATGTGCCGGGACCGAGGATTGAGCCCCAGACCCTCAGCACATAAGTCTGACACCTTACCCATAGACCACCAGGTTACCGAAGCCCAGTATTGAAGGACTCAAGCTGCCAAAAGTAGCGCAGCAAAACCCCCATAAGGTTGAGAGTCTGTTTCTTACATGTCTGTGTCCAAGGGCCAAAGTTTCTGTCTCTTGTTGGCTTACGGGACGCAATACTCTACCGATAATATAGTGTTTGAATTCAATCCTTCTCTATAGAGAAGGTGTTGTAGAACAAAGAATAGATAAAATAGATCACCATGGATCTTTATTGACTCACACTCAAATATGCAAAGCCCAAGTACCCGAACCTAACGGTGTAGGCTTTCAATAAAATAATGTATTCAACTATTCACGTTAAGGGAGTTAAGGTTTTTTTAATGTAAATGCATAAGGAATGACATGAAATTGACATTGGCCTGAAGGCATTTTAATATCAGAGATATTTATCAAAAGGTAAACAATATAACGTTTATTGATTGCGGACAATGCGCAGTAGCAAATAATACAACAATATTCTTCGGGAGGCGAATCAATGTACTTAAGTTAAAAAATAATATATAGGTTACAGTGTACTAAATGCATTTATCTAGATAAAGAACATTCATAATCAGTTAACAGAACCAATTCAAAAGTAAACGAAGTTAATTATTGCGAACAATAATCAAAACGAAATAAAATCAGGAATACACCCTGTAGTCTGAACATCATGGCTTAGGCAGTAAAAGATACCTATAAATATCTGAAACTAAGCTTGTTAGGAAGTCTACATATGTCATATCTCATAACTTATACATATCAACTAGTATATTTTTGCTCATAGCCATACACCTGGCTACAATATTTACAAGTAAAGTCATTATTCTCATCTAAAAACCCGTGAGGCGGGGGTAGCCAACACACCAAAATGCTTAATATCTTTCTAGCTTATATACTTAGTTCATAATAAAATTCGAGCATATTAAGAACATTTACCGAATTTCCCACTCTCGTAGAGCTCGAAGATATGATACGAAACCATATTAGTTTCATCTAGACTCACTACAACTGTAAGTATACTCGTATAGCCAAACAAAATATAGTGCAAGACAGCACACAGAGATTAAATTACTTAATTTACCTAACCTGGAATAAAAGTATAGAAGGGGGTGTTTGAAAATATTAACATAAAAATTTCACTCGTTCTCGAAAAACTGATATGATTTTTCCGCAAGACCTATTCGATAGTTAGCGCCATCTACGGTTTTCGTGATTCACCCGTTCTTGTTGGCGCGGAAGGATACTTTGGTCGGTTATGAAGCCACGCCACGCCTTTCACCCTCCCGCCCACCATCCCACAAAATAGGTTAGACTTTACCTTGACAGGGCAAAGGGCCTTAAAGTAATTTCCGTAAATGTTTATAGCCTGAACAGGTAGTAAGACGTGGTGATAGTAAAAATGGTATGTTTACCGTGCATCCACACATACTTTCTCGAGTTTTTTTTTACCTAAAAGAGTGGAGAAATCTACTTCAAACTCGTTTAAGATAGTGTCGCAGAAACATAATGGGGAAAAGATGATCACATTACACCAACGAGCATATGAAATAATATACACTATTACAGAAACATATTTAGTAAAAAGTAACATCCCTGTCCATCAAAGAGCGTAACGATCAATTTTCCTGACCTCAATTATTTGAAAATCATACTTTCCACTTCTAAGAAACTATTGGTTTCATAAAAATATACATTAATCTAAATAGTATTGCAACTTTGTGTCTCAAAGTGTTTCTGAGATATGATCAAGGTTGGAGATATCCGCCGTGTAAAGTATCCTCTAAATCACTTTACGAAAATAAATAAGGTGCGCCATTTTATTTGTAATGTTAAACAATGCTTAGATACGAATTTTTAATCGAATCTGTCAGAGCCGATTTTGAGAAAATCGATTCTATTTCTTCTAGCTCCTAAGTAACATACACTTTAGCTTAAGTTTAGATATCTAGTTCAAAAAGCCCTATGCAAAATTTTAGATACAAAGTTTTTAACTCAATCGGTAAAATGGTTTGGGCTTTAGGCCCAGTAACAGATAAATGGCATTGAAATTTTTTTTTTGTCAGGTCATAAGTCATCTTCGGTGGCCACGTGGTCTAAGGCGCTACTCTTGCAGTAGACAATACTTCCGATGACGGGGAGATCGAGGTTCGAATATAGGTCGGGTGTGCTGAGGGTGTTTTCTAAAAATGGTTTTCCACTCTCCTTCACGCAAATGTGGGTACATTTTCTAAAATATAACCTCCATAATCCCTAAATATTTAGCGTAATTAGTACATAAGTTTATAATCCGAATGGGTAGTAAGATGCAGTTCTAAAAAAAAGTAGGTCATTAAACTTCGTTATCCATCAAAATCTTAAATTCGATATTTTTGTCGATCACAATATTTGATCTGTTAGAAAGTACAGCATGTTTGCGTAAATAGTCGATATTTTTAGACTCGATACAAATAGCTGGTTTGTGGGCGCATTATATAGACAGTCCGATTTAGATAAGAAGTAACGTTTTTGAACATATTAATATAAAAATCAGCTTTTCTTTTCTGCAATCGTTAAAAAAAGTTGAAGCAAACAAGTATTTTTTGTAAATGTTTCTAGATGGTAAACATAATATGTTCAAATGTTTCTATAAATTTTAAATTAAGGTTTTATTTTGAAAGGTGGCGTAAATTACATTTTATTAAAAAATATATATATATTTTTTTCAAGTGAAATCTTCACAATGAATTTAAAACGTCGCAACATTTAAAGGCATATTTTTTAATTAGATTCAATTCTTACTTTTAATAGTAAAAGTTCAAATTCACAAAAAAAAAAAAAAAAGCCTACGTAGCTAAACTATTTAAAAAGGTACTATACACATCTAAATTAATTAAACCTAAAATTTTTGCTTTATAAATATAACTCACTCTAAAAAGTCTATTACTGCAAATTTAAATAAAGTCGACATTGTAAATTTGGTTTGAGTCTTTTGTAAAATAAATATCTTTGACAGAACATCTAAATGAGATTACATCTACTCGTTGGGTAGTCTACATCCCCTTAACCCTACATCCTCATCCCCTTCAAGTTTTAACTAATACCTCCAACTTATAAACCTTCTCCCAACCCTTCCTTCCCTTATAACGGTTTTATTTAACATCCCCCTTTGAAGTGTGACCAAACATTCTTCTATCCTCGATGGAAATGGGACGTTATATCTCCATTTCCACCTTCCTGGTGCGGGAATATATTTACTCCTAAACTCGGGTTGATATTTACAAGATTTGGTCAAAAATGGGATGTTCGGAAGGAGGGGGGGGGGGGTCAGAATAAAGAACCAGTATTATTGTGCCACCACTCATGCAAAGTTCACAAGATTTCACGTAATCCTCATAACCTCATGTACACTTAAGTTTACCATGAAATATAGAGGTCCTACCTTGACGTGTTACACATGGACCTATCTTATAGGCCACTCCATAGTGGAACCATGTAAGGTGAGCTTGATATATTTCATGGTAAATGAACGGTACACTCCGTTTAGCATGAAAGGTATTACCTTGACGTGTTACACTATGACCCTATCTTATAGGCCACTCCATAGTGGAACCAATGTAAGGTGAGCTTGATATATTTCAATGTAAATGAACGGTACAATCCGTTTAGCATGAAAGGTATTACCTTGACGTGTTACACTATGGCCCTATCTTATAGCCACTCCATAGTGGGAACCCATGTAAGGTGAGCTTGATATATTTAATGGTAAATGAACGGTACACTCCGTTTAGCATGAAAGGTATTACCTTGACGTGTTACACTATGGCCCTATCTTATAGGCACTCCATAGTGGAACATGTAAGGTGAGCTTGATATATTTCATGGTAAATGAAGGTACAATCCATTTAGCTGAAAGGTCTTACTTGACGTGTTACACTAGGGCCCCTCTCTTATATGCCACTCCATAGTGGAACAATGCAAGGTAAGCTTAATACCTTCCAGGGTAAATGAAGGGTACAATCCGTTAAACCTGAAAGCTCTTACCTTGACGGATTACACTATGGCGAAGCCTATAAATAAGGCCTAGTGCTACTAGCCAAAGTTGGCTGCTACCTTTTAGGTATGAACAAAGTGTACGTGTTAGTTACATTTAGGCCTACTACCGCTTCAAAAATGTCCCGAATTGCGAGGTTTCAACATTGAAAATTAGAAAACATATTATAAACACCCTCTTTTTATGTCGTATTTTGAGTTCTTGTAGGTGGCTTGAAATCTAAAACACGGCGCGGATCTATTTTTCCACATCGTATTAGTACCTATTCAGGTCACACGCTCTCGTTAATTACTCCAGGGTGATAAGGATGAGTGAGATACAATAATCTAGGAAATGTACCCGTATTTGTATGAGAGGGAGAATTGGGATACCGTCTAGGGAAAAAAATAAGCTTGATACACCCGACTCGGAATCGAACTCTGATCTCCCAGTCATTTGCATTCCAGTATATTGCTGAGAGTGACTCCTTAGACCATGCGGTCACCGAAGAGGGTAAATACCTATTTACATATGCTGCCAAACATTAAATATGTTTAGTCCGCAAATTCAACAGCTCTTGGGAATTGAGCCCTGTCATAAAAAAAATAGTAAAAACTTGGTTAACTAACCTCATGTGTCAATTCTTCGAAAATTATGGGAACCCCCCCAAATACGACAATCCCAACTGTAGTATCTATACGACGTGACGTTAATAAAAACAAGAATAGGGTCGTATAGTTCGATAGCTCGTCATAAAGTCCACGGGTCGCAGAAAATCGCAAGTTTGAAGATATACCAGGTCTGACACGTCGCTCTTGTGTTGGACGGGACTGTCGTACGGAGATATAGAGGTTCTAATCCCTGTTGGTTTCACGGGTTTCTTTCCACCCACCCCCAAATAGTTTCCCACTTACCTTCAACGCAAATGTGGGTATATTTGACCTAAAATTATACCTTTCTCATTCGATATTCCAATTAATGTATGCGTTTAAACTGCTTCGTGGGCCCCATGGTCTAAGGCGCTAATTTCGCAATAGACTAGACTGCCGATGACGGGGAGATCGAGGTTGATCTTAGGGGGATGAGGGTATTTTCAAAATAATTTCAACCTCTCTACGCAAATGCGAGCACACTTCCTTTGATAAAATCTTCCTCACATATAAAACCATCAGCCTAGTTAGTATATAAGCGTATAACCCGAACGGATAATAAGACGCGGTGTTAAAATAAAAAATGCATATATGTAAACCACAAATGGGTTTTAAAAATACAATGAAAATAAACTGTACATATATTTACCCTTCATTAACCTTGCATTATTCCACTATGGTACAGCTATAAGATAGCGCCATAGTGTAATCCAGCAAGGTAAGACTACTATATTTCAGGGTAAATGAAGTATACACATATTCATTCTTATGGTAATGTATTATTATTATTATTAGAAAGTGCGCATGAAACATCAGAATAACTCAACATTCAAGTGGAGCAGCCTCGTCTAAAACATTATGACACTCCAGTTTGTGGCACTTAAACTAAGTGCTGGATTATTTTCAAGATCCTACTAGAAATCCTAAATAGAGGATGACAGGCTAGAAGCAAGAACACGGTTTATCAATTTGCGTCGTTGTCAGAACTTGTTCTATATCCAAACATCCGAGGACTACACCTATGTTTGTAAAGCCACAACATCGTGTTGGATTAGAATAGCGGATTTTTGCTGAAAAAATAGTTTCAGCTGGTTTATTTTTATTGGGCGGAGGTGTTTAACTGGAGGTGGGTATTTACCTACTGATAAACTACCAACCATCCGCTTCGGTGGCAGCATGCTCTAACGCGTTACTCTCTCATTAGACTAGATTGCTGATGACGGTGAGATATAGGTTCGAATCTCGGTCGGGTGTACTGAGAGTGGATTTCCAAAATAATATTCCACTCTCTTTCTCTATGCAAATGCGGGTATACTTCCTATAAATAAAACCTTTTTAGTCCCTAGAAACATTAGCGTAATTAGTACGTAAGAGTACAACCTAAGTGGGTAGTAAGACGCAGTGATAAATAAAAGCTACAAACTACGTTAATCCAGAACAAAACACCCATAATATTTTTTTTACCCACTTTATGGTATCTAATTAGCACCAGAGGGTATTGTATAACCACAACGCTAAACTACATTAAGGCCCTTGGCCCTGTCGAGTGCAAGCCTAAAACCTATTTTGTGGGATGGTGGGTGGGAGGGTGAAAGGCGTGGCTTGGCTTCACAACCGACCAAAGTATCCTTCCGCGCCAACAAGAAGAGATGGATCATGGAAACCGTAGATGGCGCTAGCTACCGGACATGTCTTGCGGAAAAATCAAACTTTTGGAAACTAACACTTTTCTCGAGAACGAGCGAAATGTTTATGTTAATATTTTCAACACCCTTCTAAGATAATATATCAATGTTTATTAGGTGTTATATTTTATTATTTTTTGCTATGTAGCCGGCAGTTTTCAATTGAAAAATATCAAAATTATTGATATTTGATCACTGTTTAAATTATAGAGGAGGTGTGTATATAAAAAGTATAACTTAATCAACATGCTTCTATTCTTGAACAAACCGTTTCCGAAAAGAAAATTGCAAAACAATAAAAATTCTTGAAGATATCAATTTGTTCCCATGGTTCTGAATTTCCACGCCAAATGGAAAGGGCTAATCGCCTTAAGAAAACCTCCACCAGTGCACCCTGCCGAGATTCAAACCCTAACCTCCTCGTCACCTTCGATCACTCTCTATTATGTTGGGTGATTTATTTTACAGTAGGTCTTACCTCCCTTTTGAGCTACCCGCATTGAATCGCATTAATGGAATAGGATTGAAAAAGGTACATTTTAGAAGAAATGGGCTCATTATTTATGTGTGGAAGGGGTGTGGGAAACCATATAGGAAAAATAACCATTAATAAACGCAACTGGGATTCAAACTTGGACCTTCTGGTCACCGGTGACCCATGTATCTTCTATTAACTCTCTTTTTAAACAGGTGTATGATGTAACACTATTCAGTTGTTATTTATTCTCATTATTCATAATTTTACAATTTAAAACTTTATTTTTATTATTTGTTTTATTCTAGTTTATGAAAATTAAATGTATCTTATCTTATTCTTTGAAAGTATCAAGTTACTTAAATTATAATAATTAATATTTTTTTCTAGACCATCCGACACCTTAGTTCAGTTGGTAGAGTGTCTATCTACTGAGCTAAAGGTCCCTGGTTAGATTTCCGGCATGGCCGAAAAATTGATCATTGGTGAAATGTGGTTTTACCCTTCCACATCGATAAATTACCAGCCGGGGACTGGATGTTGTGCCTGTCATAGTTATAAGTTAGATTATAAGGCATATAAAGCTACGACAGACCTAGTAAGCCGGTAGTGGAAAATATATGGCTTGAATTTAAAAAAAAACTGACCTAGGTCACAGGCTGGAAACTTTAATGGATTTAATTAAGATTTATCTAGACCACATTTGTGATCTAGTGGTCAGAGGTTCTGGCAATATATACAGAAACCCCGGGTTCGATTCCCAATGCATCCATGTTTTCTGTGAATTTTTGGGTCTGGGATGCGGCTATCTTAGCCTTGCGAGTACAAACGACTATCTAATTGATTGAAAACGTATTGGATCCGGTCTAGAAAACTGAGATTGACGGTCATTGTACTGACCACAGAAGCTGACGCTGGCCAACAGACGACAGCCGTTCGGCCGATATTTTTCAATTGCTGGCTGGTGACATGAAATATTTTTTTAATTATTTTTAAAGTTGAGGTATTTAACGTGCACTTTCTAAAACAACTGATTTTATCAGCACACAAATTATAAACTAATTAAATCTAGAACAGACGCAACATGTTAATTCATCAATGTGAAAGAGTAAACCCACATTTCACCAATAATAAATCTTTCTGCCATACTGGGACTCGATCCCGGGACCTTTAACTCATTACGACTGAGCTAAAGTTTCGGAATGGAGTTGTTTTAGATTTTACTGGCTACATATTAAATCATTTTTATCACTTCAGATTTGTGCTGAACTTATAGTTTCGTTGGGGGTTTAAAAAAAAAAAAATTAGTTTTCAACTTCTGTTTTCTATTAACAAATAATTTGGGTTAAAATAAATTCCCACATAAAATTCTCCAACCAAATAAATAAAGAAACTAAGCATATATATTTAACGACTGTATATTTGTGTAAGGTTTTATGTCTTTACTATCGATATATCGATTCAATTGAATAAGTCGGTAAAGTAAACACAATATGGAAACGGAAGGAAAATAATTTGTTATGATGGCTTGGTCGTTTTACTCAAATATAAATTATACACTACGTACACAATCCAATGCAACGAGTTTTCTCTCCATTTTAATCGTCACATGTCAATGTAAACTGTAGCATCTGTTACTTTTTTTTTAAAAGGGTGAAACACGAACAGTTAAAATATTAAACTATGAGAATTTTTTTTTATAAGTTTGATTTTTTTTTGTTTTGAGTTAATTGTGGTTTTTAAAAACAATAAATCTGTAAAAATATTAATCGCGTGAAAAAATAATAATTGCTGATATTTACTAAGGCGTCAGTCGGGTGTCGGAGTTCGAATCTGGCCAGATGTGCTAAGGTCTGTTTTATAAAAAGATTTGTCTCTGACGTCACTTATATCCTTCTAAATTCTACTTTCCTTCATTATATATAATAATTAAAGAAAGTGTTTGTCTGTGTGTGTTTGTTTGTTTGTCTGCGATGCCCAGACAAATCTACGGCACGCAGAGATCTGAAATTTTTAACATAGGTGGACGGAAGGGGATCCCAATTCACTCCAAACCCGGATTTTTAAATTTTTAAATAGCTTTTTAATTAGGCTATTTTTAACAAATTTTTGAAAAAAATATTTTTAATCTGGTTTAAAATTACGTTTCAGAGATAACGTTTCAAAATGAAATCGGGCACCATGAGGGGAGTGGGGGGGCCTCATATAATTCTTATACCAGAGTGGGTCACGGGCAAAACCGTGTGAGATTTCTAGTTTTAAATATGGATGACCTGGATGGGTAAGACGCGAAACAAACATAGAACAAATTTATAAATGTATTTATCATTACCACATCTTACTATCTTCTCAAGCTATTTTCATTTATATTTATGAACTAATGTGGTAGTAGGGATGATTAAGGTAGAATTTTAAGAAATGTATCATCAGGAAGGAGTGTGGGAATCCTTTTAAGAAAAAAACCACCCAGCTGAGATATGAGCACTTACCCATCAGTCACAAGCGAACCAGTCTATACGAGCCTCACATTTATACCACTCGTTCACTGGTGTGGTTATTCACACACCCATCTTTAATCTTTCTGCGCTTTTAAACAACAATAATTATAATACTCAATTAGTAATGTATAAGCTCTCAAATCACTTGCTATGATTTATGGTAAAATATTTCTATGTGTGTACACCCCTGAACAACTTCTTTTCACTGTTTTATTTCTTATGGGCATACTAAATCAGTTAAATGAGTTCAATTTGTTCAAAAGGGTTTGTAGATGATATATAAAAAATATTCAACATATTACACTAGTGTTTTAATAAAAACATATAGTTGGTGTTTTATTTATCAACTAGTTGCATTGATAATTTTACTATATACAATAATTTAATACAATCATTTATATACAACAATTTGATTATATACAACTGAAATAAAGTTATTATTACTTTCTAAATTATATAAGTACAATTTAATTAATTAGTTTTGACATAACATACGCTCAAAAAAAAGTAAATAAGACGAGGCAAGTTTAACTTTAATTGACTATAAGCTACTTTATTTTTAATCAATTCTTTCGAACAAATTAACTAAGAAATCGTTAAAAATAAGAGAAACTTCGTCATAATATTTACTTTCTCTCAACCCCTTGAAAAAAGAAGTGCTGTGATAGTAAAAAAAAAAAAAATTGAACTTGAGATTTTTATGTCGACGTTTCATGACCCTCTGAAACAGAAAAAGTTGTGTTTGCGAGTCTGTCTGTCTATCTGTTTGTCCATCTGTCTGTATCTCGGACTAGAACCGAGACCAGTTAAAACTTGGTATATAGAATTTTCATAAGTCTACCCCCACCCGGAGGGGTTTATGGAATTAGATATCGAACCTAAAGTAAAGGGTAGTTTACTGAAGAGGGAAAAAATACATACAATCGATTTTCTCAAAATCCGCTCTAACGATTTTTATTACATTTTGTATCTAGACACTATTTAACATTACAAACAAATGACATCTTTCATTTTACCATTAAGATGACTTTAAGGGTACTTTACATAAACAAAACCTCAATTTTTATCACATACGCGCAACTATTTAAGAGTCGAAAAGTAGCTACATTATCTGATAGCTCTTGATCTTAATTAATCACTCATTTGTAGCTGACGATTTCCACACGTCCATCACAGACTCTGCCTTAAATTATTAGTGAATAATGACCCTGGGCACGAGACGACTCCCGGATAGCGTTGGTGTTCTCAGTTAAAGGGTCCCGGGTTTGACTTCCGTGTCCAGGTGTCATTTTTAAATTTTAAAAAATATGATAAATTCATTTTCTTGGTTCAGAAATTGTAAGTTTAGAATCTCTAATAATATTAATATTTAGTCAACTTCTTAACCTTGCATTAAAAAAATAAAATAAATAAAGAATCGGACATAATGTTTGTGAGTGAAGATATATTTGACGAGTTGGAACATAATGTTGGTAACATTGTTTTTCATAGGCGAGAGGATGAGAAGGGCAGCAAGAGGGGTGTTTCAAAAGTGAATTTTTTTTTTAGTTGTTTTCATCCTCACGTGCCAAGAGCTGTCTCTCGCGAGTTCTATCCCTCCCAGAACTACATTAAGCTTTGTTATGAAAGACACAAAAGATATGTTTTTGCTTACAGCGATAGACTTACAAATAGTTGCTTGTTTTTTTTAGACGTAGAAAAGTTAGGATTAGTTTTTTTCGTTTTTTTTTATGGGAAAGTCAATTGTATACTCTTGAGAAAGTTTTCAAATCTGTTGTTTTCATTCCAGTAGAATAATGTTTGGAGTTAATTTACATATTAAGTCGATTGAGGCATGTTACGATCGTCTAACCTCAGCTCGAGTCTTTTGTTTATGTAATAATTAATGGGTGGAAACTAGAGTTAAAACATACATAGCACGTATCCTTGTACAAGTGGCTTATCGCCAGCTTAGAGTGCTCTGATTCGATTCCAAGTGAATCCAACGAAGATGTTTACAGATTCATTTACGGGTTCGACCACCAATACAATTGGTAAAAATAGTGTAATTAGGTATTATTAGTAAAAAGTTTCTTAAGCTGTCATTTGCAATTCGTATTCTGGTAAAGATATATTAATATTTTTACTATTAATGATTTTATATATCCTTTATTCAATACAATTCTACCTTACTGATCCTAATTCAATAGGGCAGAGGTTCCCAAACCTTTTATACCGAAGGATTCCTCGCATCAGAAAAAGTAAGTTACTTAGTGGAGCTCTCATAAAGATTAACATTAATATTATGAAAATTAAATAGCGATATTTAAATTTTACAAGCATTGAAAAATACCGGAAAAATCTTGTGTTCTGGCTGCACCTTTGACAAATGTTCTTAATTTGGTTTTGAAAATTTGGCAATCCTAACACTAATGATATTTTATAGCCTAAACATAAATAAAGAATATTATAAAGTTGTCTCACGGATCCTGAAATAACTATCGCAGTGCACAGTTTAAAAAAAAAGCTGCAACCCTTATAATAATAATGATGATAATAATATAATAATAACAATAGTAAACGTAATAGAATAGTTACAATAATGCAATAAAAGAAAATAACAAAAAAATAGCATAACATAAATTTATTCATTTCAAAATTAGAAATTGTATGCCAATTAATGTTTGAATACACACATGTTTACATACTTCTTTTGATATCAAAAGTTTTTAGCCTTGATTTAAAACTAGTGTTAAACAAAATAAAGGCCTTTTTTAAAAAAAATAGTCTTGTCCAAATTGTATTATATTATTAATCTGTGTGTGTCACTTCAAATGCATCATGAAAAATTAACAGTGCAATTTGTTATGGTTAATGAAAATATTTTAATTTATAAATAGGAATATTGTTACAACATTTGTTCCCTACTGGTGCATTTAGCACTACAAACATTATCGGGAATATTAAATTGTTATTTTTTGTTTGATTGATGGTTTGAGGGGATTGTCATAAACCGAATACGGTAAAGGGGGTGGGAGGGAGGCAGGCCATCGAGTGGAATTTGGCTGACTATATGGGCTTGTGGAAAATTTGATTAAGTTTTACTAATGCTTTTTAAAAGTGTTTACCTTCATTTTCAAACATACGCTACCCTTTTATGTGGGTTTCAATTTATTATAGCTACTAAATACTTTTTTCAAACTATTGCCTTCTGAGGTTTTAAAAAATCGATGCTAGTTTCAAATTTAAACATAATCCATACGTTATTTACTCTTTAATTAGTATAAACATGGCTGTTTTAATTAGTATAATTATCCATGTTTTATATTTTTTCATTGATTTAAAAATATTACTTATACATGTTATGAACTATGTTTAAAAGGGTTAGTGTTAATCCCACATTACAGTTGGGCTACACGTTCACATGAGTTTAAAGGGTCAGTGTTAATCCCACATTACAGTTGGGCCACAGGTCTACATACCGAGGTGGCCCCTTAACTGCAGTATTAACTAGTAACAGCTGACAGATTTAACCTCATCTGCGTCCTCAAGTGTACATCTACATGAGCATAACTTCAGGAGCCAATCGACGCTGGTATTTGGGGAACAGGTAACTGTTTTTTCTGAACGTACCCTGAACCTGCTTGACAATTAGATATAATGTAGATCACATTTCATATGGCTCAACATCCACACTCGGTTAGTGATACATTTGTTCAAATAGATTAAATACCCACTTTGGTGACTGCATGGTCTAAGGAGTTCCTATCATAATATACTAGATTGCTGATCACAGGGAGATTGTGTGTCAAATATCAGTCAGGTGTTGCAAGCATGATTTTCCAAAATAGTTTTCTACTCTCCCTCCACGCAAATGCGGGTACACAATCTAAATATAACCTTCAAAATCCTAATACCATTAGCGTAATTAGTACAAATGGTTAGTAAGATGCGGTGCTAAAACATAAATAAAAATGCAAATTTTAAAGGTTGACGCCGTCATGTTTGCTGGAAATAAATATTTTCTTGACACAACATTTTGTTGAGAGATTACGATATTTTTATTTTCTCTATCACTCTCTTTTTTTTTAGGTCTTGGATTGTGAAGTATTCGGACTTAAGTTGATAACCGCACAGAAATGACGCGCGCCCTTCTCGTCGACTGATGAGATGAAATTCCTCGCCCCGTTATAAATGTTCCCTCCGGTACTGCCGGACACCGCCATTAAATAATGAGAAAATACTATCACTCAAAGTAACGGGCTTTTAACAGGACTCTGAGGACATTCTTGTATCACAACGCTCGAAAACCGTTCTTCGGCTGTACATTTGTTTAAACCCGGAATAAAAATAACTTATTTCTATCATTTCTGACCGAGTGTAGTGAGGCTATATTTTAACTTACCATTTTCTTTCAAAAGAATTTTCTTTAGCTGCTCATTTCAAGGGATTTTAAATTAAAGTTCTGAGCATTAACATTTTTTTTATATCTATTGCGAGATTGGTGCCTTAAATCACATATAAATGTTATATTTTACTAATATATTGTACTATTGAATATAGTAGTCATTAGTTTTATACATACCTTGATCTTCAAGGGAAAACGTTAAACTTAAAATTCAAGGAGACACTATGTGAGATATTTAAATTTAAATACAAAGGGAAATGCTATTATTGCAGTAGAAATAAAAATATGGAGGGAGTGAGATCTACTGTTCACAGAACTACTAGTAAGACTGTAGTAACGATAATAACATGGAGGGAGGTCTACTGTTCAAAGAACTACTAGTAAGACTGTAGTAATGATAATAACATGGAGGGAGTGAGGTCTACTGTTCACAGAACTACTAGTAAGACTGTAGTAACGATAATAACATGGAGGGAGGTCTACTGTTCAAAGAACTACTAGTAAGTCTGTAGTAACAATAATAACATGGAGGGAGGTCTTCTGTTCACAGAACTACTAGTAAGACTGTAGTAACAATAATAACATGGAGTGAGGTCTACTGTTCACAGAACAACTAGTAAGACTGTAGTAACAATAATAACATGGAGTGAGGTCTACTGTTCACATAACTACTAATAAGACTGTAGTAACAATAATAACATGGAGGGAGGGAGGTCTACTGTTCACAGAACTACTAGTAAGACTGTAGTAACAATAATAACATGGAGGGAGGTCTACTGTTCACAGAACTACTAGTAAGACTGTAGTAACAATAATAACATGGAGGGAGGTCTACTGTTCACAGAACTACTAATAAGACTGTAGTAACGATAAGAACATGGAGGGAGGGAGGTCTACTGTTCACAGAACTACTAGTAAGACTGTAGTAACAATAATAACATGGAGGGAGGTCTACTGTTCACATAACTACTAATAAGACTGTAGTAACAATAATAACATGGAGGGAGGTCTACTGTTCACATAACTACTAATAAGACTGTAGTAACAATAATAACATGGAGGGAGGGAGGTCTACTGTTCACAGAACTACTAGTAAGACTGTAGTAACAATAATAACATGGAGGGAGGTCTACTGTTCACAGAACTACTAGTAAGTCTGTAGTAACAATAATAACATGGAGGGAGGTCTACTGTTCACAGAACTACTAGTAAGACTGTAGTAACAATAATAACATGGAGCGAGGTCTACTGTTCACAGAACTACTAGTAAGACTGTAGTAACAATAATAACATGGAGGGAGGTCTACTGCTCTCAGAACTACTAGTAAGACTGTAGTAACGATAATAACATGGAGCTAGGTCTACTGTTCACAGAACTACTAGTAAGACTGTAGTAACAATAATAACATGGAGGGAGTGAGGTCTACTGTTCACAGAACTACTAGTAAGACTGTAGTAACGATAATAACATGGAGGGAGGTCTATTGTTCACAGAACTACTAATAAGACTGTAGTAACGATAAGAACATGGAGGGAGCGAGGTATACTGTTCTTGGAACGATTTGTTAGTTCCCACAACTCTAGTACCTGTTCAAGCTGTATGCATATATTATTCACGCTAATGGATTATTGATATCCAAGGTAAAAATTCTAGATAAAATACACCTGAATTTTCGTAGCCGCAGGGGTTAAATTATTAATGAAAAATCACCTTCAATACACATGACCGGTATTCAAACCCTGATCTCTTCGTCACCAGCAATATATCCTAACACAAGAGTGAAGCGTTATACTATGAGACCACCAATACTGGTCTTTATAAAATAAATATGCCAAGTCAATCCATGTTTCGAATAGATAAAAAGACTAGCCTTGGTGTTTAAGGCGATTGACCCGTTTCATTAAGCGTGGAAATGCGGAGCCATGGAAACAAACGGTTATCTTCAATAATCTTTATTGTTTTGAAATTTTCTTTTGGGAAACGGTTTGTTCAAGAATAAAAAACACGCTGATTAAGTTATATTTTTTATATACACACCTCCTCTATAATTTTAACAGTGATCAAATATCAATCATTTTGACACTTTTCAATAGAAAACTGCCGGCTGCATAGCAAAAAATAAGAAAATAGAACACCTAGTGAACAAAATATTACTATAAAAATCTCACTTGTTCTCGAGAAAACTGATATTTCCAAACTTATGATTTTCCCCCCCCCCCCAAGACCTGTCCGGTAGCTAGCACCATCTACGATTTACTTGATCCACCTGTTATTGTTGGTGCGGAAGGATACTGTGGTTGGTTGTGAAGCCACGCCAAGCTTTTGACTCTACTACCCACAATCCCACAAAATAGGTTTTAGACTTGCACTCGACAGGGCCAAGGGCCTTAAGTAATCTTATAGTTCTGTTAATCCCTCACCCTCATTAAATAATTTTTACCTACTCTGAAATTATATCTTGCTCATCCCTAACACATTAACGTAATTAACACTGATTAGTACAATCCAGAAGGATGCGGTGAGAAATACATAGTTATAAATATATCTTAAATGTAAATTATTTTATTTATTTATTTAGCACCACGTCTTACTACCCGTTCGGCCTATACGCTGAAATGTAAATTATTATTATTATTATTATTATTATTATTATTATTATTATTATTATTATTATTAGCACCGCGTCTTACTACCCGTTCGGGTTATACGCACTTACGCTAATGTGCAATGGTAGGGTAATTGTGAGATGAAATGGAGGACCTACAGTTTAACGTGGAATCCGAACCACGGTGGAGGCCTGGCATTCCTCACATTCACAAGCTGTGATTAATACACGTCTTGTCAGAGGTGAAGGAAGGGTTTGGCAATCAGATAAATCCGTGCCGGGACCGAGGATTGAACCCTGGACCCCCAGCACAGAAGTCTGACACTTTACCCCTAGACCACCAGGTCACCAAAATGTAAATTAATATTTGGTATTATTTAATCAATGGTTTAAGTAAAGTGAACTTGATTTTGAGGTAATTTTTGTTACTATTCAGATTAATTTTAAAAATATATGCTTCAATGTTCGCACAGTATAAGTCGCCATTTTCGCAATAGGATAATCTACTGATGACGGAGAGATAATGGTTAAAAATTGAGTCGGTATTTTTAGGGTGTTTTTCCCTCAATGGTTTTCCACTCTCATTCTATGAAAATGCTGGTATGCTTACTTTAAATTTAACTTTATTAATATTTAACATTTGTAATTAGTACATGTGCGTACAATCCCTAATGGGTAATAAGACGCGGTTTTGAAAAAATTATTAAGAAAGTCTATATTTATCATTGTGGTGTTTACATGGATTAAGACGTCAGCCTTGAAATAAAGCTGGACTATAAATTTGACTGGAAGGTTGAGGCTAAAAAATTGGATGGAGACTCCGGGACTTTTTTTTTCCAACTGTGATTTATCATCCCCCTTTCAAATGATGCTGGAACAATTTCTAAAATACCTTCCTTATATTTATACCATGGGTTAGTTGTATATAATCATCCATTCCTTGTTTCTCCAAAATTAAATGAATAAGGATAGTTTTTTTTAATATGTTAAATTATCAGAAGAGTTATTTGTTATATATTTTCTAGCTAGCAATCCTAGTTTTTCAAAAACAAATTCAAAAATAACCTTGAGCGGGAGAGATTGAAGCAGATATAAAAAGTTGTCAACGGTTTTTTTTTTTCACATTCAAAGCAATTTTGACGAGAGCTGAAGTGAATTGAAAGAAAATGAAAAACATATTTTGTCAGAGGGATGGCACATTTAACTCCAACTATAGAGACATCTTTCTCTCTTATTAACATTTGAAATCTGTCAGGAATTTTAATAACATTATAAAATGTTCTGCTCTAGTTAAATACCATTTGATAGAAATTTCATATTTCAAATATTAGTAAAATAACAATTTATCATACAATCACGTAGAATTTAGCTGTCAACTATCGATGTAAAAATACCACCGTATATTATTTTCCTTTTAAAAAAATATCAAAGCTGTAACAATAATAATAATACGACTAGAGCTTGTGAACTAAAATGTTGTTTCTGAAATTCCAGAATACTTTATTATTACTACGCTCAAAGTTAGAGTTTTTTATTTAGGGATGTTTTACGTACACTTTAGGAGACGACTGATTTTATCCACACACGACCTAAAAACTAAATAATTCTAAAATAAATCAACACCTTTCTCTCTGGATGTTAATGTATCATTGTGAATGTGTGAAGCTCCAAATTAAACATTTATAAGAAAGTTGGCCTTACCTGGAAACGAACTCGGTATTCGTATCACAATGACTTACAGACCGAACTAAAGTGTCAGGTCCAAACAAGCGTTTTTAACTATGATATAGGAATTATAAGTTTATCTTCGTGAAAATGCATTAGAATTTGCGTAGATTGGTAATTGAAAACAAAACTAAAACTACAATTAGGTAAACCACTCTTATTTAATTCAAACTATGACCTTGTCGATCGATTTTACACAAAAAAATTTGATTTCTGCGGATGTTAGAATTTTGTTTAGTACATTATTTGGAGTCGATTGATCTACTATCTAAGCAAAATAATATTTTTTTCCCCTCAAGATTACAAGAAAATCTAATTTCTCACTAAGTTAGATATTCTACATAAAAACCTATCGTTAAAAAACGTTTTAAATATGAATATTAGTAGGACTAGTAAATCTAAAGGGTTTTTGTATAAATTATAGTTCTTTATAAAAAAAATAAGAAGAAACACAACTGTGTTTTCCATGTATTTGAAACATAATCCTACTTTCCCATATCCTCTCCAAACATCTAACGAGTTCTGTAAGTATGATTTATTAGATCTTCCTCTGTCCTTGTTTTTATCCCAAATTTTCTTCCTTTTCTGATCTTGGGCTTAGGTTCACGTAACCCCAAGCTTGCATGATAGCTTCCTTGTGGTGGTAGCACTGAGTGAGGTCTTTATAAATAAGTAGCTTTGATCCTCTCCAGCGGGTTGTACCTTATTCAGTAATGAACTTTGTATTTGCTGTCAAGTAATCCGCTCTAGGATCAACCTAGTTACATAAAAGGCGGCGCAGTTGGTCATTCTGCCTACAGCGTCAGGATTGCAGTAGAATGAATAGTAAGTGACAAAGAGTTCAATGTTTAGATCTAGGATGGGGTGGTTTTCCACATATAGTTCATTTATTTATAAATATATTGCTATATAGGTGTACCTTGTATACATAGCCACATATGCCGCAGGAACACGGAGATTGGATGTAAGAGAGAACAGGAAAGTGGAGGACTAGCTGTCATCAAGAGAAACAGGATTAGGAAGGAAATACTATCTACAAGTCAGTATGGGGCATAAACAGGAGAGTATACATGAGATAGTAGAGGAAACAAGACTGAGAGGGATATGGATATGTAATGAGGATGTTGGAGTACATGATATAGTAGAGGAAGCAAGACTAGATGGTATGGGCATGTAATGAGGATGTTGGAGTATATGAGATAGTAGAGGAAGCAAGGCTGAGATGGTATGGGCATGTAATGAGGATGTTGGAGTGCATGATATAGTAGAGGAAGCAAGACTCAGATGGTAGATGGGACATGTAATATGAGGATGTTGGAGTATATGTAGAATAGTAGAGGAAGCAAGACTGAGAGGATGGTATGGGCATATAATGAGGAATGTGTTGGAGTACATGAGAATAGTGAGAGGAAAGTTACACTGAGATGGGTATGGACATGTAATGAGGATGTTGGAGTACATGAGATAGTAGAGGAAGCAAGACTGAGATGGTATGGACATGTAATGAGGATGTTGGAGTACATGAGATAGTAGAGGAAGCAAGGGTGAGATGGTATGGACATGTAATGAGGATGTTGGAATACATGAGGTAGTAGAGGAAGCAAGGTATAAAAGGTGGTCTCCCATCGAAGCAAATGTGGATACATCTCTAAATTCTACCCTCATTCTTCCTATATCATTAGTGTTTTTGTTTTGCACTACGTCTTACTGCTCGCTCCAGCTGACAATTAATGACACTAATGGGACTGGGATATATAATTTAGGATTTTAAAGGAAATGGACTTTCATTTAAGTGAATGGAGAGTGGGAAACCATTATGGAAAGAAAACATCTTAGTACACTAGGCTAGGATTATAGCTACAACCTTCCTATCACCACAAACCTCATGTACTACAAAGTGACTTCTTATACTGCGTGACCACTGATGTGAGTATCGATATTGTAAATATGTGGATTATATTGGACATGTTATCAACCTCGGGGGTCTTGGGGTAAAGTGCCGGCCTCAATACCCAATACTCGTGGGTTCAAACCCAGAAGGGATCGATGGATATTTTTCTTGAGTGTTAAGAATCCGTAGCACAACTTCCTTTGGAAGGAAAGTAAGGCCATCACATCGGTCCCATGTAGATTGTGGTTTGTAAAAGAACCCTGGAAGTTATGTGAAAATACCTTTCCCGGTAGACTCTTAGATTATATACATTCAGTTTGGAAGGCACCGGGGAGCCACCATACTTAATGAACTCATCTAGTACATGATATCTCTCTACCAGATGGTGCGGGCAGCACTAACCAGCCAAAGTTTTAAGCGCTAGCCTAACTCCTGGTGGATATAAATCACATCAAACCAACCTTAAGTTTTTTCTTAGCACCACGTCTTACTACCCTTTTCGGGACATACGCTTACGTACTAATTACGCTAATGATTTTAGGGATTAGAAAGGTTATATTTAGAGGAAGTGTACTCTCATTTATGTGGAGAGTGAGTAACCACCCCCCAGTTCACCCGAGCGAGATTTGAAACTCAATCCCCCCTTCCTCGGCAGTCTAGATCAGCACGTAACCAGCGCGTTAACTAACTACGCAGCGAGGTGGGAGTACTGGACGTTGTAGTACGACTCTGGACTGTGTGCATCACATTTAGAAAGTGCGCGCTAAACCACTTTAATTCAACTAATATCCACTACTAGATATTTTCAATAGTGTGAGCATCGTGTCGAATGGGGCATGCTCAATGGCGCGCGGGGCTGGGCACCGCCTGGAGAGCTGCAACCCGCCAATTATTTATTCGGCTGGGTGTAGCCCTGTGAAAAATCAATGCTTTCTCCAGATCGCTGAAGAACAGAACTCTCACCAAGTGAACGGAATCAGTCATCTGTGCCAAGCCGTGTCGGGTAGAGAACGGTTAGTAGTTACCACCTTACATTTTGAATCACTTATAGAAGAAACATTTTTTGACAACTTATGGGAAAGCAACCATGTTTATTTATTAATTTTTTATGGATTTTTTTAATAAATATGTTCAAAGAATAAAAATAAAAACGAATTTTGAATCATGATAGATAAAAGAAATATATATAATAACAATTCTGTAAATTGAAAAATGATACCTTAGCATGGGCATTGAACTTGGGACCTTTGGCTTAGTACTCAACTGAAATACCCAGGGATATTCATTCAAGAATGACCCTGGTCATGGGATTATTCCTGGATAGATCAGTGGATAGGGCATTGACGTATTTAGTTAAGGGTCCCGGGTTCGATTCCCGTGTCCAAATGCAAATTTTCAATTTAAAGAATATAATATTTAGATGAGGCTACAGCCATAATAAACAAAAATTATATCTTTGCTATTTAATCCATCATTTTATAAAAATTAACAAAACAATAATTCAGTTTATCTGGTGACCTGGTGGTCTAAGGGTAAGGTGTCAAAACTTCTGTGCTGAGGGACCGGGCTTCAATCCTCGGTCCCGGCACAGATTTATCTGATTGCCAAACCCTTCCTTCACCTCTGACAAGACGTGTATTAATCAAAACTTGTGAATGTGTGGAATGCCAGGTCTCCACCGTGGTTCGGATCCCACGTTAAACTGTAGGTCCTCCATTTCATCTCACAATCACCCTACCATTACACATTAGCGTAAGTGCGTATAACCCGAACGGGTAGTAAGACGCGGTGCTAATAATAATAATAATAATAATAATAATAATAATAATAATAATAATAATCTAAAATACTAAAATTGCATCCCATAAGAAAATATATAAATTCAATAATATTTTATTATATCAAAATTTTAATGAAATACTCTATTTTAAATCCCTAAAATCTTGATTATTTTATTTTGGTGTTAGTTCTTAAAATCCGTCAACAGTTTTTATTTCTACCGCGTTTCAATCATCCATTATGACTATCTGCATTCAATTACGCCAGAGGGTGGAAATGAGTGAGGCATAATTCCGAGGAAATGTATCCGTATTTGCGTGGAGAGAGAGTGGGTGACCGTTTAATAGAATCCATTCTAAGAAACACCGGATGCCATACAACTAGACTAGATGAGCCTGAAAGTTCTAGATTACATACTCTCCGTTGCGGTCTTCGTAGAATAAAAACTAGTTAGTTTACCCTAATCTCGAATATAAGGTTTCTGAAAGACTCCCTGGACATCATTAATAATCGTTGGACTATGATAAACAAACAAAGTATTGGATCAAATTATGATTGTTTATTATTATTTTATTATTATTATTATTATTATTATTATTATTAGCACGCGTCTTACTACCCGTTGGGTTATACGCACTTACGCTAATGTGCAATGGTAGGTGATTGTGAGATGAAATGGAGACCTACAGTTTAACGTGAATCCGAACCAGGGTGGAGCCTGGCATCCTCACATTCACTGATTGTTATTAGTTGTTTTAAACGTCCTAGCCTAAATGTTCACTACAATAATATTTTTGTACAGTCCTGACTATCAAAGGTGACTTAATTTTAATTCAAAGTCACAATGTAAGCCAAGATTGTACTAATGTACTAATTAAAAAAAAATTTTTTTTTTTCACTGACTTCACATCAATATATATAAAAAAAAATCGAACTATCTCCTAAACAAAGAAAGGATTTTAGTACAGGGAACTTCTTGAGCTCACGAACTAAAAACTCCCCCCCCCCAACCCTTCCCCGATTCTACCCCTTTTTCCTACCTTCTCTCCTGGCACTTTTGAATAAACTTGCCGACAATTGTTGAAGCGCTAGGATATGAACAGACCACGAACCACTAAATCACTTTACAAAAGGCCGCGTATCCAAAGTTTTCGAGTAAGAAGAGACGAGAGCCTTCGAGGGAAACTTTAGTTCCCCTGCTTTCTAACTCGCCTGGATGATGGAGGGGTGGGGGGGAGGTAGGTAAAATAGAGGAGGGAGGACTCCTAGACTCCTATTGTTCCAGCTACTCCATTCTACACTGCGTATCATCTCTGAGATAGCTGCATGCTTGGTATTAGGAAACAGCGTTGCCATTCTCATGTTTTAACGTGGTCGATCTCCTCTCATATATACGACAAATTTCGCAACGCTGTTTCGTCAACATTACAAATACCTCATTCTTCTTACCACAGCACAGTCATGACTCATAAAGCTACACGGTTTGGTTTTAAACATGGTGAACCCCGTTTAGTCATATTTTTATATTAACTATTGTTCATTTAAATTAATTATCACCCGCCTTGGGGGCATAGTTGGCTAACGCGATAGTTTCGTGTTGAGCTAAGCTGCTGAGGACTAGGGGACCTAGGTTCAAATTTCACTCGGGTAAAATGGGGTGGTTTTTCCCCTAAATGGTTTTCCACTCTCTCTCCACGCAAATGCGGGTTCACTTCATTTATATTCATCCTTACCCATTCCTAACTCACTAGCGTAATTAGTACTTATGCTAATAATCCAAGCGGTTAGTAAGACGTGGTGCTAAGTATTATTATTATTATATTAATTATTGCTATCATATCTGTGATATTTTATTTGATATATTGAATTCTATGATAAGATATAAAAATACACATTGCTGTTTGTTTGAATGTGTTTAGTTTATTGAAAGGCGAAACAATCGTGCAGATTAGTTTTTATTTATTGAAAATTTACTCATGCTTTAGTTAAGTATTTATTTACATAAACAATCACAAAATGGAACTATTCAATTGAAATAAATTATTTTCAAGTGTTTTCACACAATAATTCAACATTATCATAATAATTATCTACAACTTCATGAGATGCAAAAATAATACACTCCCGATTGACCTTTTAAACCTAATTATTACATCTTTACAATTACATCTTTTAGGCCAAACTAATTTCACATAGTCTTAGTTAACAAAGTGAGATTCGCTTCGGTGGTTGAATAGTCTTAGCCGTCAATCTGGCCATAAACTGAAATACCAATGACGGGGAGATCAGGGTTAAAATCCCGGATAAACAGTCCGATATTTTTTTCTCCTAAAGGGTTTTCCCACTCTCCTTCCACGCAAATTCAGGCATATATCCTCCATAATCACATAGTGTAACTAAACATCGATAGCCCGACGTATTGTACTTATTATTTATTTGAGATATTTAACGTACACTTTATAAACGACTGATTATGTTAGCACATGAGAATTTATCTGAGCTAGAGCAAAAGGGTTTATCGATTTTGCCGATAAAGGTTATTTTCACATACCCTCGATGGTCCTTTAACAAGCCACAATCGACATGGGACCGACGGCTTTACTTCCCCTTTGAAGCAAGCTGTGCTATGGATTTTTATCGTTCAAGAAAAATCTGTCGATCCCGGCTGGGTTCGAACTCATGAACATCGGGTCCTGAGGCGAGCACTTTACCCCAAGAACACAGAGGTCGACGGACAGTAAGGCATTAATAATCGTCTGATTAAGAGTGCTCCATGGAAAATCACTAAGAAGATTTGCAGACGTTTAGAAATATCACATTATTTTTGAGGTGGCTTGATATTTTTAATATTGTTTTTACCAAAAATGTAGGTGAAATCTCTGACCAGTTTAAAAGTTTAAATCTAAAGTTTAAATTATTTAAATAAATGTATGATAGTTTACATAAAACCCTCTAAAACAATCCTATCATTATAGATGTTCTGTTTTTGATCCTATCAACACACAATATCATTTGATAAATGATGGCTAGATCTAGGTTTATAACCTTTTTTCTTTGATCTCAGAATTATAAATCTTCACTTAAATCGTAGTTAATTTATTTGTGAACTTTAAACTCAAAATTTAAACTTTTTAGTTAGTCAAAAACTTGCTGATAACTATCGCCTACATTTATATATGAAACAATATTTCAAAATATCAAATAACTTCTAAGATAATACGGAATCGTCTCAGGGTTCTAACATACAGACCTATTAAGGATCTGAGTTATTTTATAAAACACGTTCTTAACCTTACACAAATAATAAGTATTGTAGTTTTATGACATGTAGGGCTTTTTAATAAAACAAAATAATATATTTTTTTTGGTTGACATTGATAAAATTTTACTATTTTATTAGTTTTATTTTATAGTTATAGATACTTTATTATCAAATGTGACAGCTGTAGGTTATATTAGTCGACTTATTAATATATTTAATTAATTGTAGTGGTTTTTGTAAAGTCAGATGCTGTCCTTCCTACCATGATCCTACTATATTCATGTGCGCATGCGTTCAGACCACTCACCTGTCATCCTAAGACGGCGCGGCGTTCACCAATGTTAGTGATATATCATTCCGAGTAAAACTGTTGGTTTATCTGTCTGTGTTATATCAGGTTAGATTTATGCTATAAATTATCACACAGCATATTTTATCTCAGGCATTGGTTCGTCTGCCTTTTTATTTTTTTAATCATGGAACAGTTCCAATTTTACATTCACTGGAAGAGTAAAAAATGTATCAGTAGAATTCTGTGCTGGTTTCTTTTTATTAAGTGGTAAAGTTATGGTCTGGAGAAGGGTTTCTGTATTTGCACTACAACTAAACTTGGTTAAATCTCCACAAGGCTTCCCAATATGTGGAAGAAAGCAATGCTATACACTGAGGTTAAAATACATTTCTTCAAATACATAAGATCGCTGATTTAAAGCTTTGCTAAAGTGTAATGCTATATACCCATTTCGGTGGTCGCATGGTCTAAGGCTTCACTCTCTATATATACTTAACTGTCCGGGTTCAAATCATGGTTGGGTGTTATGAGTTTTTTCATCTAAACGGTTGTCCACTATCTTCATGCAGATGAGGGTACACTATTATATTAGCGTAATTAGAGCATATGCTCATAACACAAATGTTAGTACAAATAAATCTAATATTAGTAGACCTATTTGGCTCACCCAATTCGGTGACCGCAAGGTCTAACGCGCTACTCTCGCGATGGACTAAACTGCCGATGATGGGGAAATAAAGGTTTAAGTATCGGTAGGATGTATGAGGGTGTTTTTTCCCAAACTGGTTTTCCACTCTCCCTTCACGAAAATTCGGGTACACTTCCTCTAAATATAACCTTCCTAATCCCTAAAAACCATTAGCGTAATTATTATATAAGCGTAAAACCTGGACAGGTAGTTAGACGTGGTGTTAAAAAAAAATATTTGGCTGAAGTGAGCACCTCAAGGCTTATAATTCACTTAAAGCTGAGAGATATTTCAAATCTGTCAATAACTTATTAAAAACAAGGAGACTTGAAAGGTGACCCAGTGGTCTAGTGGTAAGGTGTCAGACCTCTGTGCTGAGGGTCCGGGGTTCAATACTCAGTTCCTGACACAGATTTATCTGAATGCCAAACCCTTCCTTCACCTCTGACGAGACGTGTATTAATCACAACTTGTGAATGTGTGGAATGCCAGGCCTCCACCGTGGTTCGGATTCCACGTTAAACCTGTAGGTCCTCCATTTCATCTCACAATCACCCTACCATTACATATTAGCGTAAGTGCGTATAACCCGAACGGGTAGTAAGACGCGGTGCTAATCATAATAATAATAATAATAATAAGAAAACTTGAATTATTAGAAAAAACACAATACTTTTACAATCCGGCCAGATCACAGAATTGTATTCGCATTTAAAGCTTAAAATAGAAGAAAAAATAAGGCAATGATACACTTTTAATTTAAAACTGTACAACTACGTTTGTAATGCATCTTTATACTAAGCTAATGTTTGAGGGTTCGATTCCTGGTGCATATGAAACATATATAGTAAAATTGGGGGCTATCTTTTTACAGTGATACATTGACGGCTGAAGAACTGGGTGTTATGGTTTTTTATTTTATTAAGCTAGTTTGTAAGTTGTTTGCTAATACAACTATTTGTTTTCAGAAAGTGCACGTTAAACACTCTTATTAAAATATATATCAGCAAATTTGCACTTGCTACAAATTTGTTTGAACGTGACACGTTGTAAATGTTTAAACCGAAATATTTTTGTCACCTCGATATTTTTATCGAGATATTTTCTAAATTTAATAAAAACAAATAATGCCAGATCACACACTGTTAGGTTCCAATATGGAGTTTACAGGTGTCGTGACAGGAATTACCTTTTAACGTTTCAAGAAACACAAGTTGTTCAGTTTAAAAAAAATAATAAAAACGAGCCAGAGAAAGTGACACAGAGAGAGAGAAAAATAAATATGAAAAGAAGAGAAATAAATGAGAAATGGTGGGCTGGCGGCCGCGTCACATTGATTAATGAGAAAAGTTGGTTCTGTGGGCTTTCGTTGTACCCCCGGGCGAAAGAGAGGGTAGGTTACCACCGGGTCGTTACGAAGAAAGAGCGAGTATTTCCTACTGAGCCACCGATGAAATAGAGTAACAAGCTTCACATTCAAGGTCTGATAGATCACTGTGGGCTGCACATTCGTATATTGATTATATTCTCTCATTATTATAAAAATAAAAGATTTTTACTAGGGGAGTTTTGGTTCCATAGCATTTTATTACCTATTCAGACTAGATGCTTATATACTAATTAGGCTAATGAGTTAGGGATCAGAAAGGCTGAATTAAGAGGAAGTTTACCTTCATTTTCGTGGAAGGGAGATTAAAAAATATTTAGGAGAAACCACCCTTAGTACACTTGAACGGGATTCGAACTTCAAGCACCCTATGATCGCCATCATAGACTATATCAAGAGTAACGCCTTAGACCACGTGGCCACCAAAGCAAATTATGCACATTTTAATTACACTACTACTCATTCAGTGGCCGCTTAGACTAACGTGCTACTCTCGTAGTAGACTAGACTGCCGATGACGTGGATATTGAGGTTCGAATCTCGGTCAGGTTTACTGAGGGTGGATTTTTCCTAATTAGTTTTCCTCTCTCCTTCCACGCAAGTGTGGGTACACTTCCTTTAAATATAACCTTCCAAATCCCTAAAACCATACAGTGTAATTAGTACATAAGCGTATAACTCGAACGGGTAGTAAGACGCGATGCTAAAATAATAATAATACAATGCTGAAAGAGGAATACTTAATTTCATGAACTGTACATTTTTCGTCCATACCAGATTCGAACCTTTAGCCCTTATCTCGGAATACAGGCAACATGCACCTTACCGACAGTTTAGTAAAACAGGTTATAAATATTGAAACCTGGTGGTTATTCAGGCACGCTAGCCATGTTCCAAAACTTGGCTCTTGTACAGTGATATTACTAATATAGACTATGTGAAGGCTATCAATTAAATCATTGTACATTTTCTAGGTTTTTTTTCCTTCAGATTTTAGAATTCACTTCTTCAGAAAGTGATTGAATTATTGGAATTTGAATACAATACCAAAAAGATTTGAAGTCTTACTTAGCAAAAACTCTCTTTTGGACATTAAAAAGGTGGTTTTGACTATCGTGGTTAAAAAAAAAACTACCATATTTTGCTTGTTAATTAAAAAAATATATGAATTCATCTCTTTTAAAAAAAAGTCAAGTAATTACAAATGAGTAGCTCATTCGTTGACGCATCATGGGTAAATTATGATTCAAAGACAGCTCACAAATTTAGTTTTAGAAATGTAAACTAGAGATTTCTAAAATATAGATTACCATTCTTAGTATTATTTTAAATATAGAAGCGTTCTTTTAAAAAAATAGAATTTAATTTGTTTCAAAATAGCTATGTCAATTTTTTCTCTTTAATTACGGCTTGAAAATTTGATATTATAACCCCCGAGCTAAAAACATACATCTAAAAACATAACTAAGATTGGCATAAGATAACTTGAGAAATTGACGTCAGAAAAAATTCAAGTTTTTTTAACATTGTATTTTCCATTTAAATATTCTTGAAATTTGAAATTTTTGAACACCTCTTTGGTGTAGTTAATAAGAAATATAACTAAAATAGGCTGGATATAACTGCGGGAACTATCATCAAAAGAAGTACATTCACGTTATCTTTATCAAGAAATTCAGGTAGGTTGGTTACCTCACACCTGGAAAATTGGGATAAAACGGGACTTTTTTTTCTGGAAAAAAACCCGGATAATAAAGTGAATTTTGCAAGCTCTAATAAAAATACTGGAAAGTTTTTTTAAATTTTGGGCCTTTAACTGAAAACTTAAAAGAGTAGGTCTTTGGATGGACCAAAATTGTATTGAATAACTAGGCATGCTGATTCAAACATTGCTTACCACCCCTTAAGTGTGGATGCAGAAAAGGTAAGTGTTTTTGGTGGTTTTTTGTATCAAAACTTTTTTGGTCAAAATAAATCAAATATTGCTTCAGTTCAAACATAGAGCTTAATTTTATTCACGTGGTGATATCATCAGTTGTTAAATTATGTCAAGGATGTCCTGTAATATAATGACAACTTTATCTATTCATTTAAAAAGTTTGTTATCTAATGCCGCTATGCTCATTATATGTATTCAACAACTGTTGATATCACCACGTTAGTAAATTTCTCTCTATGTTTGAATGAAGCAAGATTTTATTTATTTTGACACACGCATTGTTTTGCTATAAAAACTGTAAAAGCCGTCTCGTTTTCTGTCATTCCTTACACTCCCGTCTTAAACAAGGGCTGTGAAGTAACATACGATGCATTTCCCGATCAATCTTAAATCATCCTGTTTTAAACATAAGTTACATTACTTCACACGAGTCAGTTTGATGAAAAATTAAATTTTATCACTCTTTTCTTCAATCTAAGCGGCCTGGGAAAATGGGAATACCTTCTGTAAAACTTGGAAAATTTAGGGAATTTGTTAGTAAGAAAATAGTGGAAACCCTGAATCCAGATTTCAATGATATTAAATGAGTCGCTTGTATGGTTTTTAATCTAAAACACCAACGAAAACATAAGTAGCTCCCTTGAGTTTTTTATAACATAGACATTTATATTCATATTTCGTTTGAATCAAGTCCCTGAATTCATTGATTTTCAAACTGAGTGTTCCTGGAGGTAGGTTTATTTCCTATGTGCAGAATTATTTAATTGGATAGTGTACCTAACCTTCACCTTATTGATTAGGTTTCGATTCCAATCGTATATAACTATTCTATTTATTTTATTCAAACAATGGATATCCATTTTACTTGCAGGCGAAAGCTATTCCAGAAAAAAATTGCATCATACTGACATGTATGAATAAAAACCTTATGAATATTTTTTTAGTAGCATAAAATGTTTAATTATAGGATACACTGTGCATTAAAGTAATGCAAAAAAAAACTTAAGTCTCCCAACCTTTTATTTCAATAAAGTTAAATATAAAAGTTTTCAAAAAACATCCATTTCATTTTGAGAAAACTAATTTTACTTCAGGTATGATGCAATGCATTTTTCTGAATATTTTAAATGTTTTCCCTCTTATTACTTCTATCCCTCTTCTCTATCTTAATCCTTCCCACTCTCCCATATTCCTTCCTCCCCCCCTTCTCTAAGGTTGATACATCCCAATGACCTCAATCCTTCAACTCCCGTTTCACTCCCATAATCCTCGGTAACTCTTCTCTTGTAGTTTCTACCATTACATTCTCCACGGATTTTTTTTACTGCTTCCCCCTCCCCCTCCTAGCTCACTCCTCCTCCCCAACCCATTTAAAAATATTTGTAATGTCGTTTTCCTCCTCCAGGCGCTGCTAACATTTATCAGTAGCCAGAGTTACAATCTTTTGTTTTTTAATGGAAACTCTTAAATGAGTTTGAAGGAAATATTAGATGATGCTTACTTTTTTTTACTTAAAAATTAAATTACGTCCCATTTATATTTCGAAATTAATGATCTTGAATAAGTTAACATAATGCATTTAAATTTCATCAGGATATGAATGGTGTTTTTTTAAAATCATATTTATGCAAATATTTTTCGTACAAATTCTTCCAAGGCTCTTACAAGCTTCGGTGGCCGCATGGTCTAAGGCGTTACGTTTGCAATACACTGGATTGTCGTTGACGGGGAAATAACGGGCGTTGAATCCCATGCTCTTTAGCTCTTTAACTCAAGTGTTTACACAGACTGGCTGGTATATAGCCTTGTAATGTCACAGGTTTACTAGCCTTGTCTTGACGTCACAGGTCGAATAGCCTTTTAATGATGTCACAGGTCGACTATCCTTCTCTATGATGTCAAAGGTCGAATAGCCGTTTCATGACGTCACGGGTAAACTATCCGTCTTATGACGTTACAGGTCGACTCTCCGTTTCATGACGCCAAGGTTCGATTAACCGTTTCATGACGTCACAGGTAAACTAGCCTTGTAGAGACGTCACAGGTAGATTGGCTTTCTAGTGATGTCACAAGCAGGGCTGCGGAGTCGGTAGGCTAAGCCTTCGACTCCGACTCCTACTCCACCCAAAATTGCTTCAAACTCCGACTCCACCCAAAGTTTCTTCGAACTCCGACTCCACTCAAAGTTGCTTCGAACTCTGACTCCACTCAAAGTTGCTTCAAACTCTGACTCCACTCAAAGTTGCTTCAAACTCCGACTCCACCCAAAATTGCTTCAAACTCCTACTCTACCCAAAGTTGCTTCAAACTTTGACTCCACCCAAAGTTGCTTCGAACTCCGACTCCACCCAAAGCTGCTTCGAATTCCGACTCCACCCAAAGTTGCTTCGAACTATGACTCCACCCAAAGTTGCTTCGAACTCCGACTCCACCCAAAGTTGCTTCGAACTCCGATTCCACCCAAAGTTGCTTCAAACTCCGACTCCGACTCCACAGCCCTGGTCACAAGTACACTAGCCTTCTAGTGATCTCAAAGATAGACTAGCAGTTTCAATTAATAAAAAAAAAACAGTATCAATAATTTAAAAATTTGATTTAGGAAATATGGCCAACTAACACTTTGGCATCAAGTAATTGGAAAGTTCCTGGCCACCAGAACGTAAGTTCACCATTTCACCCTTCCCTGAAACACCTCTGTACAGTCCCTAACCTAACCTAACCTAACCTAACCTAACCTAACCTAACAACACCATCCTCCCGTTGACGTCTCAGCCAAGCAAGGGTCGTGTAGCTTGAGTTTAATCAACTAAAATGTCATGTACAGTCCTGATACGAACCACATGACAACCCCACCAAACTCGGTGTGTCTTTATTGTCCTTAATATGTTTGGGGAGGCGTACAAACCATCAAGTCCTTCATTATGTAACTTTATTCATTCTTCTGTTTGTTCGTCCCTCTTAGGATCAAATATATTTCTCAGCACTGTTCTCAAAACCTCTCAATTAATTCTCTTGGTATGGAATGAGAGACCCCGTTACAAATCCGTTAAGGACAACGGGTAGAAAATAATAAAAGTACGTTTCTCGGCTACATCATTCGTAGCCCAGTAGTGGAAATATTAGCCTGTACTAATGTACCGTTACCCAAGGGTCGCCCGAATGTACTAATCGTACATCCTTTCCATGGAGGCTCTTTCCATGTCCTGATGAGATGCGATGGTGGTGATAATGGGTGGGAGGGTGTGGAGCCAGTATACACACGTAATACTATCTCAAGGTGCGGCAGAAGGGAGCGCAAGTGTTTTTACAGTTTTTATAGCATTACAATATTTTTGGCCAAAATAAATCAAATATTTCTCCAGTAGCAATGTAGAGTTTAATTTTCTGCATATTCTAATATCAACAGATCTTGAATATTTGTCAGGGTTGTCTGTAATTTTGTCAAAACATTTTTTCTCTTTATTTAAAAAGTTTTGACAAAAATTCCAGGACACCCTTGACATATATTCAAGATCTGTTAATATTAGAATGTCCAGAAAACTAAACTCTACATTGCTACTGGAGAAAAATTTGATTTATTTTGGCTAAAAAATTGTAATGCTATAAAAACTGTAAAATTACTCGCGCTCCCTCTGCAGCACCTTAAGCCTAATTTACCAACCCTGGTGACCGTTGGGATAATTCCCCTTTCTGTAAAGATACCCAAGGTACCAGCCGGGAAACAACCCCTGGATCCCTAGACTTGTATCCAGATGTACTGACCACTGCACCATGTGACCATTTAACGGGTAGAAAAGGTTTAGTATATTCTTATCTTAATATTTCGATACATAAGACGAGAAAATAATAACATACAAACTGAATAATAGCAATCATAGCGGTTAGCACACCCCAAGTATCTAAATTTGTCAACATTAAAATGTGATTAAATCCTCCAAACTAAAAATATTTGTTTGTTCATTGATCTAGCTATAAATCGGTGTGTGCATTTGTCCCTATAGAAACCTTTACCAAACAACTCCAGTGAATGGTTTCGTTGAGACTTACGGCAAACATTTATTAAGTTCCCATTACATTATTTATGGTGTTTGAGTTTGCTGATCCGTGTTGTAATGTTGGCAGTATTGGTCGTGTGGCAACACCGTCTATCTGGTTGTCAACGAGCGACGGGTTGTTTACAACACCAACTATTTGGTAAGTTTTTAACAACGCCCTGCTTCGTTATCGAACGTTTATTCACAGTGTCGTATCAAATGCTTACCTAAACAGTATAATTTTACGTCTGTTTGATGTTCGGTATGCTACCGTAACTCTGTGAATGAACGGTCAATGTGGAATAATATTCGAGCGGAAATATATTAACTCGCTCTAAACATGGAGGGAGAAAGACGAATGTAAATAAATCATGAGCTACAAAACTGTATACCTTTATGTTTTAATATGTATTTTCAATATTTGCTTCCGTTTATTTTTTTCTTAAGTAAATATGTGAGGTCCCTTTAGAAAATTGATACAATAAATAAACACATGAAATAATATTTTAATGAGTAAATAAAATTACCAATGCGATTATATTTGCTTTAGTGAGGATTTACTCACATCTAAATATCATATCCTGAAAAATTGAAAAATGACACCTGGACGCGGGAATCGAACCCGGGACCTTTGGCATAGTACGTCAATGCTCTAACCACTGAGTTATCGTCGGCCGCACGTCCATCATAGACTCTACCTTAAAATATGAGTGAAGAATGAGCCTGGGTACGGGACAATTCCTGGATAGCTCAGTGGGTAGAACATTCGCGTACTATATCAAAGGTCCCAGGTTCGATTCCAGTGTCCAGGTGTTATTTTTCAATTTTCAGTATATGATATTTTAATGAGGATAACACGTTGCTATATTGACTTAGCCTAAAACAACACATCTAGGACTAAACATGCTAAATCAACGACAGTGAATGTAATATATATGATCCCTAAAAAACATAAGAAATGAAAAAAGGTTCAACAAGTACATCCGCAATAAATACCGCCCCAAACAACAATAATTAAAAATTAGTACTTTATAAGGAATCTCTGCAAAAAATACATAAAAAACTACAGTTATAAAGAAATTATTTTTAACGGAAACTATGCTATTTGAAATATTTAACAAAATGTATAAGATAAGCGATATAAAAAAGTGATCAAAAGCACCGAGTTATTCATATTTCTAAGGAAGTTTTAATAACTAACTCAGCACAACACAACCTTAATCTCCCCGTCATTGGCGGTCTAGTCTACTAAGTGAATAGCGCGTTAGACCATGCGGCCACCGAAGTGGTTTCCAACCATTGACATGAAAATGTCTCCCATACTAATTTTTGTAAGTTGGAAATGAAATACACTTTTATTTTAATTAATAGCACGTTTAGTAAAAAAAATTAATGGTTATTACAGTTTTAGTCAAGACGCTCCAGTGGTCGAAGAGCCTAAAACATCACTCTCGCTATATTATTATTATGTTATTATTATTATTATATTATTATAATAATAATAATTATAATAATAATTATTATAATGATAATAATGATAATAATAATAATTCAAATTAAAATAATTATAATAATTATAATAATTATAATAATAATTAATAATATTATAATTATTATTATTATAACTGTTATTATTATAATTATTATAATTATAATTATTATTATAATTATAATTATTATTATTATAATTATAATAATAATTATTATTATTATTACTGTTATTATTATTATTACTGTTATTATAATTATTATTATAATTATTATTATAATTACTGTTATTATCACTATTATTACTATTATCACTATTATTACTATTATCACTATTATTACTATTATTACTATTACTATTATTACTATTACTATTATTACTATTACTATTATCACTATTATTACTATTATTACTATTACTATTACTATTATTACTATTACTATTATCACTATTACTATTATTACTATTACTATTATTACTATTACTATTATTACGATTATTATTATTACGATTATTACGATTATTATTATTACGATTATTACTATTATTATTACGATTATTATTATTATTATTATTACGATTATTATTATTATTATTATTACGATTATTATTATTATTATTATTACGATTATTATTATTATTATTATTATTATTATTACAATGATTATTATTATTATTATTACGATTATTATTACGATTATTATTATTACGATTATTATTATTACGATTATTATTATTACGATTATTATTATTACGATTATTATTATTATTATTATTATTATTATTATTATTATTATTACCACGTCTTACTAACCGTTCGGGTTATACGCACTTACGCTAATGTGTAATGGTAGGGTGATTGTGAGATGAAATGGAGGACCTACAGTTTAACGTGGAATCCGAACCACGGTAGAGGCCTGTCATTCCTCACATTCACAAGTTGTGATTAATACACGTCTTGTCAGAGGTGAAGGAAGGGTTTGACAATCAGATAAATCTGTGCAGGGACTGAGGATTGAACCCCGGACCTCCAGCACAGAAGTCTGACACCTTACCTCTAGACCACCAGTTCACCCACTCTCGCTATAGATTTAGTTCGAATCCTAGTAGGCTGAGGTGAGGGTGTTTTTTTTTTTTTCCAAACGTGTTTTACTTTCTCGATACATATAAATATAGACACTCTTCTTCTAAATTCAACCTTCATCATCCCTTACATAATGGTGTGCATAGTACATAATACGTATAGTAAAATCGGGTAGTATGACGCTATGCTAAAAAAAATAATGTTGGTTCATTTATTAATTGTATACTTCGCTCGTAAAATAAAGTGAATAGCTTATAAAACGAATGTGATCTGGAAAATATTTTGAATGAAAAGATACCACCTGTTCTGGTCCATGAATAGACATGTTTACATACATGTGTAGATACGAGTATGTGTTCGAAACACGAATATGATATGAAATATTTACAAAGAACCGTATTTTGGTGCCCAAGCAAGCGCGAAAACATCAGAAAACTAAATTCCTTCCCATCAAATGAAAGAAATGTATTTTTTAAATATAAAATGTGAACATTTCTTGTAACTTTTACTTCAAAAGAAAAGTGAACAAACTCTTCATAAATATGTGCTCTTTCTTTGAAGCTTTTCAAATATTGTATATGTCATACAGGCTATCATCACCTTTTGTTATTTAAACTGTGAAATAAGGATTAATAGTTTGAATATAATTTAGCTATTAACATTCTCCTGTAAAGAGGATAGGATATAACATTGAGGAAAAATTTCACTTAGTGTATCTAGCTAGGATCGAATCGGAGTCTTATATTTTAAAACTTAAATCAATAACTCTACAAAATATGTATGAGAAAAGATTAATTCACTCTTTTATGATAAAATGAAGTTCCTATGTTTCAGAAAACTAACTTTTACTCTAAATATATTATTTAAATAATTTCAAGTTGAATTTAGGAATATATTATTTTATCTAAGCTTTAAATTTTTAAATATACCATTTTATTTTATCAGTTAAAAATAACTTATTTATATTATTAATTAAAATTCAGAGCAGAAACAAGTTTTTTTGAATAGTTAAATGTTGTTGTGTATACACATTAAAAACTAAAATACCTTCTACGTTCTCAACATAAATATTAAATTAATCATGTGGGTGTTTAGAAGCTATTCTGAATAGAATCTTGAATCTAAGTTTATAATTTTTTGTTTAACAGATAAGCTTACATTTTATAATTAGGTTGATTTGAATCAATATAAACTTGATTTATAAACTGAAATTGAATTTAAATCTTAGAGAGAATTTTTTTGTAACTTAAATTAGAAAATATATTCTTTTATCCAATTCAAATAATATAAAACTGTGATTAAAAATATTTTATTAGAAAACTTTTTTTATTCACTTACGTACTATGGTCCCGTATAGCTTGATCGACGTACTGTAGAAAGGTTTCCCTTACCTGAAAAAAATAAAATAAAATAATTAATATTTTTATGTTTTCACTAAACAGTTTTAAAGATCTCCAATATATTTTCATTTATTAAAGGTATTTAACGTGCACTTTCTGAACCAAATAATTATATTAACACAATATTAAAAAAAACTAAAACTAATTTATATCTAGAACAGACACAATATCCAGTCCTTGACCTTTAATAACATCACTGTTAAAGGGGGTACCCATATTTTACCAATAATAAAGTTTCCGTCCTTGCCAGGAATCGAACCTGGGACTCTTAATTCAGTAGACAGACACGCTTCTGAGTAAGCAAAGTTGAGACTATTTTAACTATACAAGTTCCCTTTTAACAAGGCAAGATACCCGCTTCGGTGGCCGCATGTTCTAAGGTGTTACTCTCGCAGTAGGCTGGACTGACGACGAAGGGGAGCTGGGAGACAGAGAGAGAGAGAGAGAGAGAGACAGAGAGAGGGGGGAGATAAAATTGGTGCTCCCAGATCGTATGTCCTTACATCTGTATCTCTCGTGGCTAAACCTAAATATGGCCCTGATTATTCAGTATTTTAATATATTTTACCCAAATTTAAATTTTATGCACCCTCTAAGAGGTCTTCGCGTACACCCGGGCTATCCTGGTCAGATGCACTAAGATTTGTTTTTGTCCTAAACGATTTTCCACTTAATATACAGGAAAATGTGGGTATATTTCCTTAAAATTAAGCCTTCCTCATACAAAACACTTTATCGTTTAACCCGAACAGATATTAATACGCTGTTAGATAAACAACAATAAAACATATAGAGCCTGTGTCGAGTAGGCCTATTTTGTTATGTCTACGTTTCCTCGGATATATTTTTGTTTTCTTGTTGCGAGCACAAGCAATTCCACGTCTCAATGGAAGTGTCTCCCGGTTTGCTCAAGAATGGCAGCTATTTCTCCAGGCATTTTGTCGGGACATTTCACGGAACTATTACCGACTGCTACAAAACGGGGGTATGACGTGACACATTCCAACCTAAGGTACAGTCCTGACAATAGGGCTATAAAGAAACCTATTTTGGTGGGGCTCGGTCCTTGGGTTCAAAAGTTACAGTGCGCGCACACACACACGCACGCGCGCGCACACACACACACACACACACGTGCATACATTATATTTTGAGATACACGTAAATTTTGCAGTAGTAGTTCTCTTGTCAAAATTTGCGTTAATGCTTTAACGGATCGTTTAGATGCTAACGGGTCCTTTTAATATTTCTTTAACTAATTTGTTGTTAGTAATAAAATAAAAGTGTTTGAAATCTTGTTACCTGTAAGTAAAGTACTGCAAAGGGTAAACGAAACTGCACCATATTGAGAATTGCGTCTCTTAAGAAAATGTTTGAACTCGGTAATGTTTTATTATATAAAATCATATTTTTTAACGCGTTTTGTCACACAAACACACACATACCCCTATATATCTGGGCTACATCTGGGCTATATCACTCGTAGCCCAGTGGTGGAAATATTAGCCAGAACTAATGTACCGTTGTCCAGGGGACGCCTCAATGTACTAATCCTGCATCCTTTCCGTGGAGGCTCTTTACATGTCCCGATGAAGTGATGGTGATACTGATAGTGAGTATGAGGATGATAGTGAATAATATGATTGTGTGAAGCCATTGACGACCTTAACCTAACTCAAGCGTAATCAACTAAACCTTGCTGACCATAGGAATTATTCCCCTTTCGAGAAAAAAAAAATCCTTCGCTACCAGTCGGGAATTGAACCCGGGACCTCTACGTGAGCATCTTGGGGGCTCTGAGCGCTATACCACGAGGCCGATTTCTGCTTTTTTAAGTCAATTTGAATGTCAAATTAATTCAATTAAACATATATTATATAAGATAGCATAATACAGGTATAGAATTTGGACTTGATAATATTTATCTATACAAATATTCGATTCGCATTCGATGTTGAAACAGTTTTAGTACGAAGTATTCAATTTCGATTCGATTTGAGTTAGTAAATAAAGGATTCGGATTCTATTTGAAAATTGAAAATTTTGGATTAGCAAAGCCTTACTTAAATTTATTTAATTTTTATTTCAAAAATACACGTTTCAACGATAGCACAAACTTTATTTTAATTTTTAGAGTTTTGAAACGTAATGAATTGAAATGTTCTGATAGTTAACGCCACTTTATCTAAATTGCATAGTGACTTTCAAGTCAATCTAATCTAGAATCAATTTAAATTTTCGATCAGAAAAAGTAGCTTGAGACTAAATTTAACATAGTTTGGCACATTTATCGAATTTCCCCTGGCTTATCGATTATGTGGTCTAGTGGTCAGACTTCCTGGATATAGTTACAGAGGTCCAGGGTTCGATCCCCAGCATTTCCAGTATTTTTGTGTGAAGCAATGGGTCTGAAATAGGGTCAAACTCAACCTCGTGAGGGAAATTGAGGCGCTACTTCAATAAATAAATAGCAGATCTGGTCTGGAAAACTGAAAACTGAGATTAATGGTAGGAGAGCTCGTTGTGCTGATTTTATGACACCCTCTATCCACAAATGTTGGTATTATCATTGCTAACAACGCCAGCTGCTTGGTCAATATATTTCTATTGCGGGCTCATGCCATGGAGTTTTATTGTTTATTTAAATCTACCACGTGATTTATTATAATTAATGTATTTGTTTAAACGATTAACACACTATCACGAGGCTATGTGCGCGTCTACCCCGTGATATCAGATTCTAATGTAGATACCACTAGGATCATGGCTGCTAGACCATATTTCAGGTAAAAATGACCAGCACCTGTTTAACTACTTGTTGCACACCTATTAATTTAAATAAAGTACGATGAAAACACCTTGGCGGTTGTTTTGTACAGACTTTAATCAGAGCCAACGGGAGATAGGAGAGGAATATAGCTTCGCGCGCGAGCATACAGCGCATCGTCATGTCGTATATGCCACACGTTCAGCCATGTGTTAGCAGGCGGCGGGGAATTTGGTTGCCACTTTATGAGGACACGCTTATTTTACTCCCGCGTACATATACCGTTTAGAGTGACGTCACTGGGAACGTGAATATAGAACCTCGCTCTCCTCCGAGATATATCAAGGAAATATATAGAGGAGGGGGTTAAGGTGGATCGGGGGGAGGGGGGGAGGAATAGAAGAGAGTTTGCCAAGGAAAATATATTACTTTGCGATATATTCAGATTCCGGAGAAAACAAACACTGTAAATAAATCAAATATATGATTGTTTTTTGTGTGCTCCCAACATGTTTTACTTTAACAATTTAGCCGACACTGTTTGTCTGATTGACTCTGGCCTAAAAGGACAGATTTATAAACGTGATTTACAAAAGAGTTTGTTTATCATACAGTGTGATTTCCAATTCTCTTTCCCAGTTTAATGAAGATTCATTTATTGAATTTAACACTTCATTTCCTGTTCCTTTATATGATGTATTACATGCGTCAGACTAGCCGGTTGATGGTTGGGAGATATGGGTTGAAATCCCGGTTGGGTCTACTTTTTTCTTACATCCATTATTGTTTCCAGCCTGTGGGTAAGTTTTTTTTTATTCAAGCTATGTGTTTTCCACCACCTGTTTGCTAGACCTGTCGTAGCTTCATACGCCTTATAATCTATCTTAAGACTAGGACAGGCACAACATCCAGTTCCCAGCCGTTAATTTATTAATGTGAAAGGTTAAACTCATATTTTCATCAATGATACTTTTTGGCCATGTCGGGAATCAAACTAGAGACCCTTAGCTCAGTAGGCAAACAAGCAACCGACTGAGCTAAGGTGTGTAACCGATTGAGTTTATTGAGGTTTTTTTTCTAAAAGTTTCCCATACTCCAACCACGCAAATTCGGGTATATTAACTCTAAAATGCTTCCTTCCTAATACCTATCCCATTAGGGTATTTATCATCTATGTGTATAACCTGAACAGGTAGTATCTTATACGTGATGATAAAAAAAATATGGTGTATTTTATCACGTCAGTCATTTTATCCATACCTATTAAATTCAAATAATTAAATATTGTCCTTTAAATTTCTATAGATTTCTCAAATTTTGTTTCCTTGTTTTAATAAATATCATCTATTATACAATTTATTTCCCTTCGATATAAAATTGAAGGAAACGGGGTTTAAGGCGATTGGCCCTTTTCATTTGGCGTGGAAATGCAGAGTTGTGGGAACAAACTGTTATCTTTAAGAATTTTTATTGTTTTGCAATTTTCTTTTCGGAAACGGTTTGTTCAAGAATAGAAGCATGTTGATTAAGTTATACTTTTTATATACAAACCTCCTCTATAATTTTAACAATGATCAAATATCAATAATTTTGATATTAATCAATAGAAAACTGCCGGCTTCATAGCAAAAAATAAGAAAATATAACACCTAATAAACATCAATACATTATCTTAGAAGAGGTGATGAAAATATTAACATAAAAATTTCACTCTTTCTCGAGAAAACTGATATTTCCAAACGTATGATTTTTTTCCGCAAGACCTATTCGATAGTTAGCGCCATCTACGGTTTCCGTGATCCATCTATTCATGTTGGTGCGGAGGAATACTTTGGTCGGTTGTGAAGCCACGCCACGCCTTTCACACCTCCCGCCCACCATCCCACAAAATAGGTTTTAGACTTGCACTCGACAGGGCTAAAAGCCTTAAGACCAATATTTTTTAAATTTTTGTGTAAAACTTTTTTTTTGTACAAAACAAATAAATAATTTCCTCAGTAGATGTTTCTATTATTGTTTTAAACTCATTGTAATCCCAACGGTCCCTTAATGTAAGAAGTTCTCATCAAGTTTCAGGATTTGACGGACAAATATTCAAGAACAGTTGGGACTACTCTGTGTAAACTACGGTGTACCACTCAGAATTTAATACATATAGTAATATGCACTGTTACAGAAACGTCTTTTTTGTTATTTGCATTTACAACTCCCCATTCCCGAAGCTTGATTATATATATATATATATATATATTTATCGTGTGGAAAACATTGATTTCATAAAATATACCTTCGTATAAAATTAGTTTAATTTTAGTAGTTTTACAACTGTAAGTTATTTATTAACTCTAATAGTTGTGGAGATAGGATCAGAATTGGAAATTTTCATTTATGTTAAGTACCAACAAATACATTTTAATGTGAAAATTAGATGTGCCAATTTATTCGTAGTGTTAAACAATGCCTAGATACGAAATTTAATCAAAGATTTTAGATCCGTTTTTGAAAAAAAATTATTTCCCGTCCCCTTATTTTGCTCTTAAGGTAACGACCACTAATGTTAGGGTTTGATATATATTTCCAAAAGTTACCCTGGGAAACCTTATGCAAACTCTAGATACCAAGTTTGAGCCCGATCAGTAAATTATTTCGGCCCTAGGCTGAGACACAAATGTTATCACGAAAACCACTGTATCGGGGCTAGAAGGTCATAAACGTCCATATCCATAAACATCTCAAATACAATCACTTTTGACGATGATAAATAATACATATAAATATAGATTTTTTTAAATTTTGTTAGTAATTAAAACTTGTGTTACTGCCTCGTTTATTCTACTTAATAATAATATTTAATGTATAAATAAGAATTTTAAAATCCATATTTTTTTAAAAAGTCGATACTTTGTTACGAAATTTGGCATAAATTATTTTTTGTCAGAGGGTAATTTTCTTCTAATTATAGAAAATTTTATATTTTATTCATTGTATATCAAGAATTTAATTATTATATTTGGTTGGTTATCTAAACATCATAAAATATTAAAGACAAAATATTGATTACCTAATAATGTATATCATGATTTTAAATACATTTTATTTTACATATAAATGTATTATTATAAATAATTTTTATATATATTTAAAATCCCAGAGAAAATTTGTGAGAAAATATAAGTTAAATCTAAACGTATCTACAGAAGCAGTATTTTATTCATTTTGTTAAAAAACTGTAAAAACACATTTTCTTGCGTTCCCCACATTCCCACCTTAATCCAAAATAACATTACATTTTATATTTTAAAGCCTACTTTAAATAAAAGAGACTAAAGATATTATTTTAAGTCGAACTTTTATATTTATAGTGACACGTTTTTTCTGTTTTAAAGGCCCCAAATAAATTATTTATAAAGTCAGTCTGCGTTTAATAATTTTTTCTATCTAGATATTTCTAAAGATTTCTAAACTAGTTTAAAAAAAAAAGCTCGTTCAAGCTCTTAAACCACACATAAGCTACAGCATCACCAAGAAGTTAGAATTAAATCCTGTTGAGTTCCTTTTAAATAAAAAAACCCCACCTCTTCCACCTCTTATTGCATGAGAAAGATCTCCCCTCATTTCCAACCGTAATCTATCTTTCCCCTGTCCAGAGGGGCTTCACCGAGGCTATCCCCCCTCCACACGAGGTTTATTGTATTTAGGGAGTTAGTTATCGGTGTGGCCGTTAGGAGCAGTGACGTCAGTCAGTCAGGTCCAGGCAGGACTAAGCGATGCTCCAGGGTATTTTCCTGAGAGGCCCTCCCGGTCATTAATCACCTCGGAGTGGAAGAGGTCTCCAGGGGAAACTGGTGTGCACCGAAAGATCCCGGGGAGGACTTTGGTCCCGGTAAGATTTCAGGGCCGTGTGTGTGTGTGTGTGTGTGTGTGTGTGGAGCAGAAGTACAAAGATATTAGTTCTATTTTAGTAACACCCATTTCAGGTGATCATATGTTCTAAATCAGGGGGTCCAACATTTGTCATCCTCTGGACTTTATTTTTCTAGAGTTTCTTTCCCCTTCCTCCACTTCTTTACCATTATATTTTTTTAATGTCTCTGTTGACCCCGTATGAGATATAGGGTGGGTTTTTATTATTTTACCGCCACTTTACATACTGTAAACATATTATCAACCCATCAGGGCTTTATACGTATTATTGTTTTAAATATATATATATATTTATAATATTGTTCTATGTAGGTCAACGATCGAGAGCCCCTCGGGGGCTGGTGTTTGTTTTATGTATTTTATATGTTAACTGTGTTACATGTATATATCTGTTATATTGTTACAACTTAATAAAATACTTATAAACAAACAAACATTTGTCATCGCAAGGGCCAATAAGATTATCGTTTTGGACCATGAGCCAAAGATATATATAGTAATCTAATCAACTTAAAATACTACAGACAACACTTAATAAACAATTACTTTCTATACTTATAATAAATTGTATTTTTGCTTGGTGGAATCTTTTCAAATTTTACTGCCAAAAATGTATTATGAAATATGCATACACACACATACACACACACACTTTCAATAAACAACCTATAATTATATATATTTATACAGTACATATTTTTACTAATCAAATAAGTACATAATAAAATGTAATAATGACATATTTAAAATAAATATTTATATTTGTATCATTAGCTATTTAACATCTACCCCCGAGGGATTGCCCTTACCTCCTGGTTACTGTGAGGGCCACATTTTAAGTGAGCGTGGGCCTCATTTGGCCCGTGGGCCACCAGTTGTACTACACTGGTCTAAGACGTCACTCTCAAAATCAAGAGACTGGACCATATATGAACAGGGAGATCGGGATTCGAATCATGGTCGGATGTACCGAGAGTGGGTTCTTCTTAAAAAGTTGTTTTCCACTCTACCTCCATGCAAATGCGAGTACAATTGCTCTATATATAACCTTATAAATCCCTAACCCATTAGCGTAATTAGTACTCAAGCAAATAACCCGAATGGGTAGTAATACGTGGTGCTAAAAAAATAAATCAATTCTTGAGTTTACACTATTTTGCTAGTGTAATCCTTTTATAAGAGAATACTCATTGAGGGCAGCGACAGTTCAAGAGATTTTTTAGCAAACTTTCTGAATTTTACATTATAGATGAACACTTATTTTTATAAGTGATGTGTCTTGGCCTTTTGACAACACAAGGAAGGCTTAAGGCAACCACCTTAGTCAACGATAAGTTATCAATCGCTGTCAGGCTACACGTTTGAAATACGATAGTCTGAGTCGTTTTCTAGAATAACTTATATATTCTGTCTAGGCTTATATCCCCTCTCGCCCTTCACCGACATCCACTTTATTTGTTAGAGCCCTTTTTTCATCAAGTCTATTCGCATAGCTCCACAAATAATGACTAAAATGTCGTTTAAAATGAGATAATGTAGCATTTTAAAACATTATGTTTCTATTAATAAAACTCAAAATATATGTTTTGTTAAGGGAAAGAGACATGTTAGAATCTTTCAACTTTATTTAGAGTGAACCATATTTTGAAATAACACATCGTATAATTAAATATTGTGTTAGAACTGAACGTTTGCGTGGTAATTTCTTGTTAGCGAGGTGGCCCCCTTAACAGGACTCTACTAGTAAACTGTATCTAACTTGAACTTTAAATCCAATAAACAGGCCTTCATTTGTTAATTTATTATGTGATGTGTGGTCAAATGGGGACAGTTTGCTAATACAGCCTCGTTTAACCCTGCTTGCCCTGTTAACAACCCACGTACCACTCATGCTTATTTGATAGATTCTTAGATAGACAAAATGTCAATAGAAATACATTCAACTCGATATTTTATTTTATTTCCAGTTTGACGTGTTTAGTAGTAGCCGTTCTTGTCCTCGCAGACAAATATATTCATCCTTTCATAGCTTTCAAGCACTATAATATCCATTCAGGCGTATTACAGTATAATTTTAGTTTGATAATGTGTCAAGACCTTCTACTCTGGACGTATATTTACTTTCCCTTGACTCCTCTGATCAAGAAATATTGTGATCGTAAAAATGGCTAACTCAATATTTTGATAAAATGTCGATGTTTCATGACCCCCTGAAACAGAAAATGTGGTTCTTGCAATGCTCTCTCTCTATACTTCGGGCTTGAGTCAAAAACTATCTAAACAATTAGAGTAAAACTTGGTATCTAGGATTTTCATAAGAATCCCACCGAAATGTTTTTGGAACTAAATATCTAACCCTAAAATTAAGGGTATTTGCTCTTTACTGAAGGGCAAAAAGAGTAAAAAATCTATTTTCTCGAAATCCGAACAAATGATTTTGAGTACATTTTGTACTTAGGTACTGTTTAATATTAAAAACAAAATGGTAGTTTTAATTTTACCATGAAAATGAGTTTGAACTTACTTTGTATCAGTGAAAATTTCCAATTTTGATCAAATACCCACAATTTTTTGAGATGTTATAACTTACTGTGAAGGTGGAATAGTATTAAAAGTTAAAAATTCTTTTTTGTGAAAGATATTTTTATAAAACCAACAGTTTCTGAGATATAAGCAAACTATATATATATATAAATAAATTGAGGTCTTTGAAATTGGGAGTAGTTTGCTATCCTCGTTGGTGGATAGAAATATTCCTCTTTTCACACTGTTTCTGTACCAATGTAAACTATTTCATTTATGCTCTTTCGTGGAGTGCTTATGCAACCGTGTATATAATTTGATTCAAATATCTCACTAATTTCTAATAAATGTATTTGTTTAGAAATGCATGGGAGAGAAAGTCTGTGAGGTTCACCATACCACTTATTTATTTAGTTGCACAGTTAAAAATACTACTTAAAATCTTCAAGGGGATAGATATTTTAAATCAATCTAAATTAAAAATAAACCTAAATTAAAAATAAACCTTTATTTATAGAAATATTTAATCATAAACATTTAGATATAAATTTGAAATAGCGAGATATTATATGTATTGTACTAGTCCCTTGTCAGGGACAAATATATATATTAGCTTTTATTAAAGATTGAAAGGTATGTTTGTGTATTCTTTATATGTGATCAATAATAATCATATATGAACATTTTAAAATATAAGCTAAGTGTAAAAATAAAGTTTATTTAATCATCAAATTCTATCAGAGGAAATATGATTAATTTTTAAATTGAACCACTTATATTATATATTATATATAATATTTTTAGGTCCATATATATATAAAATATGTGAACCAAAAAATATAAGCTACCTACGCTTTTAACTCCGCTCCACTCTATGAATAAATTTGTAAGTTTCAATTATAAATGGACAAGAGAATCGAACCCGGAAAATTTAGCTTAGTGCGCTAAGGCTCTACCTTTAAAATAACCACAACTCTTCCCGTGCTTTGGGTAGCTATAAACTAATAGTTTATAAGTGTGTGATGGATGATCTCGTTTGAATTGTGAAATAGCAATAAAGTAAATAACAAGCCACAATTAATTATTTGTCATCGGTCCAACTATAGTTCTATAAAATAATGAATTATTGAAGACATGTTCTTGAACTTTTATAATTAGCACAATAGGACTCCAAACTTTTTTCTTGAAGACTATTGAAATGCCATTTTGTTTTTAACAATTTTATTAGTAAAATTTCTTGCCATATCTCCTTCAAACATGTGGGCATTAGTGTTCTTCCAAAAATCCTAAAATATTTACCATCAGTAACTCTTACAAACTCAGCCCACTCAGCTGTTGTATAAGCAGTGTTAACTCTAGATTTAAAGAATTTTACTTTCACCTTAAAAGAAAACAAAGATTATAGCGTTATTTAAGAAACATCCATATGATTAATTACTATCTGTTTAGTTGTAAAATGTTCCCTAAAAATATTTATTACTATTGAATCATTTTATTCTTTCTTTCCTCTTTATGTTTAAGTTATTATATTTTCTTATTGCAATTAAATGTATACTAATATAATATATTAATTAATTTTAACTTTCAAATCACAATAATTTGTTCTTTTGTATCTCCACTGCTAGACTTTTAGATGCCTTGACTGTTGGATATTTCTTTAATAAAGGAAAATTAGATGAAATGAAAATTAAAATATAATAAAAAAAATACACTTAAATACATTTTATAGTTATATTTTATCATTGTAAATTATAAATCTCACGTTGGTTTGTGTTATTTACCCTTAAGATTATTCGACTTTATATTATTTTACTTCTTTTTATAACACAGAGCTTTATTTGTGTGTGTGTGAGTTCAAAACGAGGCGTATATAACCTCGCACCATCTACGTGAGAGTATTCAGGAACGAACACTATTGTGAAGGGGAGGAAAAAGATACGATGCTTCCGAGAGGAAATATAGTCCCGGTGCGGGGACTGTTATAATGTGGCACATTATTCCCTGCTAGACCTGAGTAGTGGCTGAAGAAATAGCGTCCGTAAAATAACCCTCCATTCAACACTCTTAAACCTTCTCGCGAAACCTTTAGAAATGAAAAAAAAAAAGTATACAAAAATTGGTTTGGGGATTATAAAAGAAAAAATATTAGTAGAGGAATGGTTCATGGAAGGAAAATTACAGTCAATCCAATCATTTGTTTAACGCTATTGAAATACATTTTTGCCTTCTTTTTTTTTAAAAAAAGTGTTTTTAGTAAATTTCTCAGTTTTTGTATAAGTAATATTTCAACTTTTGTAAGGATTTGACAAAAATATATACAAATGATTTATTTGAATCAAATTCAGAGTATTTAAATTGAAAATGACAGATGAAAAAGCAACTTAGACCAGGTACCATTTTGATTTAATTGCTCTAGCTAGCCAACAATAGTAAAATCTGTATGGATAAATAGATAAGAAGTAAATTTTTAGTTTTGATATTTGTAAAAAAAAAATACGGATAAACAAATAAACGCAAACACATAATCATTAGTTTAGTTGCTTTATCTATAATTTTAATGAATTTAAATTTTATAATTCTGTAATTAATTTAGTTTAGTATGTTTAATATGTTTTATAAAGAAAGAGTATCTACTATTTTATTAGCTATATGATAAGGTAAAGAGTTGCCGCGATTTAGATTTTGATACTGTTATTTAAAAATAACTGTATAATTTGTTGTATCCACAATATGATCAGGGGCTTTGAAGAATCGCCGTGAGATAGATGTTGATACTATTACCTACACACAACTGTATGAATTGTTGTATCTACACTATTATCAGGGGCTTTGAAGAGTCGCCGTGAGGTAACTTTTGATACTGTTGTTTAAACATGTTTGTATGACTTATTGTATCAACAATGTGATCAGGGGCTTTGAAGAATCGCCGTGAGATAGATGTTGATACTATTACCTACACACAACTGTATGAATTGTTGTATCTACACTATTATCAGGGGCTTTGAAGAGTCGCCGTGAGGTAACTTTTGATACTGTTGTTTAAACACGTTTGTATGACTTATTGTATCCACAATGTGATCAGGGGCTCTTAAGAATCGCCGTGAGATAGATGTTGATACTATTAGCTATACACAACTGTATGAATTGTTGTATCTATAATATTATCAGGGGCTTTGAAGAGTCGCCGTGAGGTAGCTTTTGATACTGTTGTATAAACATGTTTGTATGACTTATTGTATCCACAATGTGATCAGGGGCGCTTAAGAATCGCCGTGAGATAGATGTTGATACTACTAGCTATACACAACTGTATGAATTGTTGTATCTACAATATTATCAGGGGCATTGAAAAGTCGCCGTGAGGTAACTTTTGATACTGTTGTTTAAACACGTTTGTATGACTTATTGTATCCACAATGTGATCAGGGGTGCTTAAGAATCGCCATGAGATAGATATTGATACTATTATCTAAACACAACTGTATGAATTGTTGTATCTATACTATTATCAGGGGCTTTGAAGAGTCGCCGTGAGATAGGTTCTGATACTGTTGTTCAAACACAACTGTATAACTTGTTGTATCCACAATGTTAGCAGGGGCTTTGAAAAGCGTTGCCGTTAACAACAACGTCATGGGATGGGATTGAGAAGATAGAATTTTATGAAAAAACGAACCCTAATTTGCAGAGAAGGATTATGGGTATACATAAGATAAACCAGTACACCAAGCCAAGATTCGAAGCCTCACATTCCTGTCATCACCAAACCAGACTGAATAAATATGTCATCGAGTCTGCGTACCCATCAATGTTGTTTAGTTTAGGTTCATCGCCGTACCGTTTTATATTATTTTAAATATATTTTTAATTTATATTTAGTTTTTAAAAATATAATTAGACCCTGGTACTAAATTTCACTTGAGTGAAACACGAGTTAAGGCTTAACAGAAGTGTTTCTGGATAGTTGGGATTCTATCCTCCTTAACTGACCTTGAAACGGACAGTAAAATTCCCATGAATACTAATTGGCGTTCTTTATAGCCAAGGCTAGAAAGTCCCATTTTTAATTAAATAGATGCATGGACCAAGAAGCTAAAATCCTGGAAACACATATAAATCAGTCCTACACTTTGAGTGATACAATTTAAATATTATATTGGTTTCTAAACAAATTATTATACAAATATATATAAACATATATACAGGGTGTTCGAAAACTCAACGCCCAAACTGTACATATAGTTTGTTTGAACCAAAATTAATACAAAATCCCTTAACACATCCGGCTAAATATGCTAATACCATTAAATTATGTTCAAAGTTGCAGAGTATTGCGCCGGGAGAACAAAGCTGTTCAAGCATGCGTGTACAACAGGTTGCATAGGATCTAGGCGAGCGACACTACACACCTCGACATCTTGGAGCACTGCGGCAGAACATACCACAATTTAATGGTTAACAACACACCAGTCCATCTAGAAATAGGAATAAGCTCTGAGGGTCATCATTAACGGTTCTACATCACAGAAAGTGCTTGCCATTATTAGATGCGCAGTGCTGCGCGCCTAGCTCTTATGCAACTTGTTGTACACGCAAGCTTGAACAGCTTTGCTCTCCCTGCGCTGTACGCTGAAACTTTGAACACAATTTAACCGTATTAGCATAGTATGCAGGATGTGAGTGTTTAGGAATTTTTTATTACTTTTAGTTCAAACAAGCTATATGTGAAGTTTGGGCTATGAGTTTCCAAACACCATGTATATATATATATGTGTGTGTGTTTTGACTTTAACAGATGAGCCTAATTCATTTAACCATGCTTAAAAAGTATATTTTTACTATCTCTATTATTATATCTATAAATGCGCGTGCTAATATATATAAATATATATCAACACGTATGTTGCTATATATAGATCAACACGCATGTTACAATATACAGACAACGTATACACTCGTGATGATATATATATATGGTACATATGTGTTTATGAACTTTCTGTGTATACATTATTTGAAGGGAATGGGAGGGGGTTGTATGTGGTAAAGGAGTGGGAGGGGGATGTATGTAGTGAAGGAGTGGGAGGGAGCTGTACGTAGTGAAGGAGTGGGAGGGCCTGTATGTGGTAAAGGGAGTGGGAGGGGGTGTATGTGTGAAGGAGTGGGAGGGACCTGTATGTGGTGAAGGAAGTGGAGGGACCTGTATGTGGTGAAGGGAGTGGGAGGGGGCTGTATGTGGTGAAGGGAGTGGGAGGGGCTGTATGTGGTAGAAGGAGTGGGAGGGGGACTGTATGTGGTGAAGGGAGTGGGAGGGGGCTGTATGTGGTGAAGGGAGTGGGAGGGGGCTGTATGTGGTGAAGGGAGTGGGAGGGGGCTGTATGTGGTGAAGGGAGTGGGAGGGGGCTGTATGTGGTGAAGGAGTGGGAGGGGGCTGTATGTGGTGAAGGGAGTGGGAGGGGGCTGTATGTGGTGAAGGGAGTGGGAGGGGGCTGTATGTGGTGAAGGAGTGGGAGGGGGCTGTATGTGGTAAAGGGAGTGGGAGGGGTGTATGTGGTGAAGGGAGTGGGAGGGGTATGTATTGGTGAAGGGAGTGGGAGGGGGCTGTATGTGGGTGAAGGGAGTGGAGGGGGAGGGCTGTATGTGGTGAAGGGAGTGGGAGGGAGTGTATGTGGTGAAAGGGAAGTGGGAGGAGGGCTGTATGTGGATGAAGGGAGTGGGAGGGGGCTGTATGTGGTAAAGGAGTGGGAGGGGCTGTATGTGGTAAAGGGAGTGGGAGGGGGCTGTGTATGTGGTGAATGAGGGAGTGGGAGGGGCTGTATGTGGTGAAGGAGTGGGAGGGGGCTGTATGTGGTAAAGGGAAGTGGGAGTGGGGGCTGTATGTGGTGAAGGGAGTGGGAGGGGGCTTTATGTGGTGAAGGGAGTGGGAGGATATGTGGTAAGGGAGTGGGAGGGGGCTGTATGTGGTGAAGGAGTGGGAGGGGCTTTGTGGTAAGGGAGTGGGAGGGGGCTGTATGTGGTGAAGGAGTGGGAGGGGCTGTATGTGGTGAAGGGAGTGGAGGGGGCTGTATGTGGTAAGGGAGTGGGAGGGTGTATTGGTAAGGATGTGGGAGGGTCTGTATGTGGTGAAGGAGTGGGAGGGGGCTGTATGTGGTAAAGGAGTGGGAGGGGGCTTATGTGGTAAAGGAGTGGGAGGGGGCTGTATGTGGTAAGGGAGTGGGAGGGGGCTGTATGTGGTAAAGGGAGTGGGAGGGGGCTGTATGTGGTGAAGGAGTGGGAGGGGGCTGTATGTGGGGTTGTAAAGGAGTGTTCTACTTTTAGGAACAATACAAACGTAAATATGATAACATAATAATTGCTAATCCGATTTGACTATACAATGCAGTAACCTATACATGCTCTTCCTTAATTTATAATGACGTAACAATTCGCAGTCAGAAATTAATTATGTAGAATACGTCTAAGATAAGCGGAAATGTTTATTTATTCACGCGTACAAGTTATAGTTTGTTATGATCGCGTTAGATGATATCGTGTGTGTTGGATTAACTCACGGTGTTATTATACAAAGTATTATTTGTTAGGAAGATAAAGTATTATTTCTACAGAAATATATGTTTACATTCTATTTATAAATGAAATATATTCTTAAAAAAAACTAAATCCCTTGATAATCAAATAGTCATTTTGTCTGCAATCTACAAACGTATATGTTTCAAAAGCTTGTTTTGAGAAGTATAGGTTGAACCGTCTGAAGCTATTAAATGTAGGTTGAGCCACTTTGTGAAATCTCCCCCCCCCCCCCCCCTCTCGAGTGCAAGTCCCCATGTGGGGCAAGCAGCCATCTGTTATTAACAGAGAGACAAGGATGACAGTCGGACTGACAGACAGACCGACCTGTCAGTAGAGATGGTGGAGCGATAACCCCAGCTGCGCAAATACTAGATCCGGAAGCGTTAGAATGCCCTAATTACCGGCTTCACGGGTAGTTAGCACTAACATAACGGCCACTGGTGGCCGGGACTCCCTCGTTGTTTAGATGAATGGTCAGTGGTTCGATTCTTGTTGGGGCGGAAAAAGGATATTACATTTATTTACGGGGTTAACATGTAAACGACGTAGACTTGTATATCAAAGATGAAGTTTAAACAAATGGTACGACATAATTTTACACGCTCTCTCTTATATTGTGTTATAATTTAAAACCAAAATTTAATCAAATTAAGTTTTCAGTATACTACTCATAAGAAAACTTTCCTCAAAAAATCAAACATCTTATTAATTCATAATAAACTTTCTGCAGTTATAAATTTCAATACTTGTTAATATCTTTTTCAAAAAATCAAATTAAAAAAATAATTTCTTTTAAATTACCCTCAAATTATTTTTATCATTAAAAATTAAAATATCATATTCCTATTTATTATGAAAAACAATTCATATACAGCCTACTATTTCAAAATAAATTATAAAACCCAATTTTCGAAAAATTTAATTTTTTATAAAATTGGCCGTGAGTAAACTACACTTAAATTAATTTGTTTTAGAAAAATAAATATACATTTTTATTCTCATGTAAAATAGTCACCAGATACCAATTATACAAAATAATGAGACATTTTAAATAGCTTTAAACTTTTTTTCAAAATATTTCAGATTTAAAAAAAATCAGTAATTGGTAAAATTCTTTTAAATACCTTTTTTTAAAAAAACTAATATATTGCATAAAGCTTACCAGATAATCATTTTGAGCCCAATAGTGGAAAATATTGTTAAATTATTTCAAATTTGTAAAAAAATTGGTCATCAAAACTACATTAAACGAATTTTTCTCTTTTTATATTGTAAGCAAAAAAGGGCTACTAAACACAGTTATGTAGTAACTAACATAAATAAAGGGCAACCAGATTATTTAATATACATAGTCTATAAAAATAGGTCAGGCTATCTTAGAATTTTACCTTGATAAACAGTTAGAGATGTTTTCTTTAGAAAATTATATAATTTTAAACTTGGATCTACGCCTCGTATTCAAAACTAATATTTAAAATAATAATAAACTTGATACTTTTATAATCAAACTAATTAAAAAAATGATTTAAACAATATTTATAAGAGGTTAAGAATTTTGAAAGTCGTAAAATCTAAAAGGGTTTTCCTTAATAATGGTGTGAGCCTGCATAAGTCACAAAAAAAAATTTGCATTTAAAAATTAAATCATCGTTCTATTACATGTTTGTCTGTCTGTTTATGGATAACAATATCAAAGATGTCAAGATATAATGGAATTTCGAAGATTTAAATTAAGTACTTGGCACAACTAAATTTTAAAAGCTCACAGTGTAAACATTTTAAACTCAAATACATATTGTATTTATTATACAAAGAATAAATATAGTTTATAGTATGAATATGATTTTTTTACTGTTTGCAAATAAAAAAACTAGAATATTTAAATTCATAGGTTAAAATAAACTATGATCGATAGTAAAATATTTAGGTTTGTGATCCCTTTTGACTATTTAAACATAAATTAATTTGAAATTTGTTGACAAATACATTTTTTATTAAAAAGTCATAAATTAAAATATGCCACCGTAAATAAAAACCATACCACTTTTATAATTTTTACATTAACACCCTTGTATTAAACATACTGTACATTAAAATTTAAAATAATTAATTATTAATAATTAATTATATAATATTTATAAAAAAAAATATAGCCAAAAACAAACGTTTAGCGAAATCTACTTTAATAAAAAGGTTTTATTAAAGTAAAAATCTTCCCAAGAATGTGCTTGCCAAAGATGCCGGTAACAAGAAAAGTGGGCAGTCAGCAGAATTATTTCTTCCTTATCTTGATCAACTAGTATCGAAAACAAATTAAGAGCGATACTCATTAGTAAAACAATATAAACGAACCCTTACCGGAAACAGAACTTTCAAGTTGACACCATATAAATAAATATTTCTTTAATATCACGTGATAGGGAGCATGGAGCTATCCTCCAGTTCTTGTTTGTATTGGGTTTTCCCGAAGCCAATGCAAATCGCAATCACGGTAAATTACGTTACGCACTGGCGGAGAGATCCTTCCCCCCTCCCTTTGCCTCCATCCAACCTCTTTGTTCTTGCTCCCATGTGCCGTTAGATGTAAAGACATAGAACTCTCGGTACGCCCTAATTCCCCAACTCTTAATTGCCCTGTCTCAGAGTGTTCGTTAAGACCATGCTTCTTAAATCCTTTTACACTATACGAGGTTAAGGTTATTTCCAACGCCACAGTATATTCTGGAGATATCATCTTTAGTCCTTCTTGTGCTAGTCTTCTTAGTCAAATAACCTCGTTTCCTGAACGAAATTGGCAGGAGTTTTTTTATTTAAAACTATCAGACAGTCACTCTCTAGTATCACAACTTCATTTCTCTAATGTAGTATATGTAAAATTATTCGTGCTCCTTATGTTAAATCTTAACATTCCTCCTTGTATTTGAAATTGATATTCCTCCTTGTATTTGAAATGATATTTCTCCTTTATTTGAAATTGATATTCCTCCTTGTATTTGAAATTGATATTCCTCCTTTTATTTGAAATTGATATTTCTCCTTTATTTGAAATTGATATTCCTCCTTGTATTTGAAATTGATATTTCTCCTTTATTTGAAATTGATATTTCCCCCTTGTATTTGAAATTGATATTCCTCCTTGTATTTGAAATTGATATTTATCCTTGGTGATCAAGTTAGAAAAAAATGAATACTACATTAAATTATTTGCATTAGATTACCAGAGATTAGACTGTTGTTTAAGTGGTTTAAGAGATCAGGTTCACAATATATTTATAAAAAAACATATATGATCGTCATTTGGAAGTTAAAAGAATGTTCCTTCCAAACTTAGTTAACGATAGAGTTAAAACAAGAACTCACTCCACTCAGTCAATAATAACTTTTATCAAATGTATCGTCAATCCTAGTGTAATAGCGCAAGTGTGAAACTATTTTAGTAAATCAATACATTATTTTAAGAATATGTGTAGTCCATAATTTAGCATATGTCCCTAACATGATCATTAGGAAGACCTAGACGCAGATGGGAGGATAACATTAGAATGGACCTGAAAGAGATAGGGTGTAATGAGGTGGACTGGATAGAACTAGCTCAAGATAGGGATAGGGTGTAATGAGGTGGACTGGATAGAACTGGCTCAGGAGTAGGGATAAGGTGTAATGAGGTGGGACTAGATATAACTAGCTCAAGATAGGGATAGGTGTGTAATTGAGGTGGACTAGATATAACTAGCTCATAGATAGGGATAGGTTTAATGAGGTGGACTGGATAGAACTAGCTCAAGATAGAGATAGGTGTAAGAGGTGGACTGGATAGAACTGTCAAGATAGAGATTAGGGTGTAATGAGGTGGTCTGGATAGAACTAGTCAAGATAGAGATAGGGTGTAATGAGGTGGACTGGATAGAACTAGCTAAATAGAGATAGGGTGTAATGAGGTGGACTGGATAGAACTAGCTCAAGAGAGGATAGGTCTGTATGAGGTGGACTGTATAGAACTAGCTCTAGAGGGATAGGATGTAATGAGGTGGACTGGGAAACTATCACAAGAGAGGGATCGGATGTAAGTGGTGGGACTGGATAAACCTCGCTAAAGATAAAGATAGGTGGAGTACTTTTGTAAGTGCGGCAATCAACTTTCAAGTTCCATATTAACATAAAGTAAGTATTAAGTAAATAGTCGTGTTAAACATTTATTTGAATATCTGTGTTAAGCATAATGAATTTGTAAAGAAATTATTTTATATTAATTTTAAAAGCTATGTTAAAATTATTCTTTTGATAAATTCAAGAAATTACGATATCTACTAAAATCAGAAAACTAAACTAAACATAAAATAAAGTGTTTTGTTACAAAAAAAAAAGGGCAAAGTACCAAATTCAAGTTGCGGTCCGTTCCTCGTCACCTACTTCATTCTAAACAACCGAGCACCTAGTTTGTGTACTTCCAGGGTAGTTTTAGCAAGTTGTGTGGGAACACATATCAAACAATGCCCTGTAGTAATAACGGGACCACTCGTGTAGAAGTTCGTGGGATTGTAATGAAATAACTGGTCTAAACGCTTGTAAGGTAAACTTTCTGGACTTCAAAACATACATCGTAGCCATGTCTATACCAAAATTAAAACAAATTTGGTTTAATTATTCTAATAAATTCACTATGATAGTTAAATTTAAATTCGAAGGTATATCAATTGTTAAGAGTAGATTTTTAAATTAATAGTAACACAAAATGTGCCATTAAAAATGTGATTTGTAATTCTTTTAATAAATATTTCTAGACCAAGCTTACTAATAAGCTTTATTATTATTGTTATTACTACTAGTATCCTAAAATAAGTCCAAAAAAGATCATCTAGAGGAAGTGCACCCGCATTGGTGAGGATACAAGATGGGTAAACTACAGTAATAAATCAAACCTTATAAACACCCCTTGTTTACAAGATTATAACATCGACTCCCCCATCACTGGCAACCCATTCTATGGATATACTGACGCCTTGATCCATGTGTCCACCAATACGGGTGATTAACAAATAATCCCAAGATTAAAAGACACGATCTCGATGACTAATCACAGTTGTCGGGCCATATGCCAGACACTCATAGGTTTTTGGTTTAAGTAAATATATTTTATGGAAGAAAGCAACGATATACGATTAAGTATATGGAATGGCAAAGGCTTAGGGGATTAATTACTATAACACAGAAATTAGCCGTAGCTACGTCATGTCCGAATAAATTGATAGCTGACATTGTAACACGGGAATCGAACCCGGTCCCTTTGGCTTAGCGCCAATATATCAACGATCGCTCATAATTATATGGCTGACGTTTCAGCATTCAGCACATATTTTCTCACCCCTTCGGTGGTCACATGGTCTAAGGTGCAACTCTCACAGTAGACAGGACTACAGGTTCGAATCTCGGTCGGGTGTACTGAGGTTTTTTCCCCTGAATGGTTTTTACTCTCTCTCCATGCAATTGCGGGTACAATTCCTATAAATATAAGATCCTAATCCCTAATAAATTAGTGTAATTAGTATATAGTATAACCCGAACGGTAGTAATTGAGCACGGATTATCTGAGCTATGGTGATATTGTGCATAAGCCAAAGGTCCTGAGTTCGATTCTCATGTTCAGGCCATTTTTTCAATTTATTCGGATAGTTTGTTGTCTATTATTTTTACTTAATATACATATAAAAAGTATGGTTATTATTGTGTCTATTGCTTCTACGTTCTGATATAAAAAGTAATTATTGTGATCGTGAACTTTTTTACCTAGATACTATTAGGAATATTAAGGTTTTTATGCTCTTACACTATAAAAAAGGAACTTGTAATTCTGTATATCTTACCGTTCGTATGTCTGCCTGCACTGGATAAACAGCCGATGCTGTTTTATTGATTTAATTACAACCTGATATTTAGATGGAATATGGATATACCTCGATCTCAAACTGAAATTTTAATTCTAACCCTGGAATTATGTATAGTTTACTGCACATTTATTTTTAAAATTCAAATTTTATTTTCAGAAAGTGTATTAAACGCTTCTGTTCAAAATTATATCTAAGAATTATTTAACACTAGCAATCACGCACGGTTTTGCCCATGACCCACTGTGGTATAAGAATTATTAAGCCCCTTCCCCCTTCCTACACAATGGTGGCCGTATCTCTGAAACGTTGCTCTAAGCCATATAAAAAAATATTTTCTTTAAAAATTTGTTAAAAATAGCCTAATTAAAAAGCTAGTTAAAAATTTAAAACTCCGGCTTGGAGGTGCATTCGAACCCCCTTCCATCCACCTATGTTAAAAATTTCAGATCTCTGTGTGCCGTAGATTTGGCTGGGCATTGCACACAAACAACACACATACACAGACAAACACTTCCTTTATTATTATATAATATATATAAAGCTGTTAAATAACAGCTTCCGAACCACTTCACAAAGTTCGGCTGTTTAGTTTTGAGAATATTCTGTAAAATAAAAAAAAAAAAAATACTACCACAGGTGTTAAGTTATGTGAGAAGCTTGAAGGTCACAGATGATTCAAGGAAAGTTCATTGGCACCCCTCCCCCCTTGTCTAGATACTTGAACCAAACAAAGGAATGGAGCATTTAAAGTCCTTTTTAAACTATGCAAACAAACGGGATATTTATAATAAAGAACATTTCTTAAAGAAGAATAAACAACTGTTAGAGTTGATTGGGCTTTGAATAATTGAGAAATAATTTTCTTATCACTAAATTGATGAGTACTTTATGAGTGTATGATGAATTCACAAACAATTATTCCACTTGGACAACTAATAAATCTAGTACAACATTGGAACGTAAGGCTAAGGTTATTTTGGCTTTTAAATTCCAATCAATAATTTAACTTATTTTAGATTAAAATAAAATATTGATTTCATTTACTATAGCTCAAACTACCTTGTGCATATTTAATTTCCACTAATTGTAATCAATTATTACAAAACTACACCTAAAGTGTTTAAAAGCTTATTTGAAATGTATCGACCATAACTTACGCTTTAATTATAATAATTATCATAGTTTAAACTTAGTAGCTATAAAATCAATGGGAGAAGATTTTTTTATTTTCCATGGGTCATAAGAAATTAATAAGACACTTTCAGTAGGTTTTTAAATAATCCATCAGAAGATTTTGTTTAGAAAAAAAACACACCTTTAAATCTGAACGCTAGCAATCTTACCTTGAACGTGTCAATTATGGCGTAGCTTTTAATATGGGGCCATATTATTATCTTCAAGGAATGATTGCTACTTTCAGAGTAAATGGAGCGCAAATAAAAAGATACTTGCCCTAAACAAATGTGCGATGAGAATAGGCCTTTTGGTATGGATAATTTGAGATCATGTCTTTTAATCTTGGGATTATTTGTTAATCACCCGTATTGGTGGCCACATGGACCAAGGCGTCAGTCTCTCCATATAATTGGTGGTCTGTGATGGGGAGATCGATGTTATAATCTTGTAAACAAGGGGTTGTTTATAAGGTTTGATTTATTACTGTAGTTTACCCACCTTGTATTCTCACCAATGCGGGTGCACTTCCTCTAGATGATCTTTTTTGGACTTATTTTAGGCTAATAGTAGTAATAAAAATAATAATAAAGCTCATTAGTAAGCTTGGTCTAGAAATATATATAAAAAAATTACAAATCACTTTTTTAATGGCACATTTTGTGTTTCTATTAATTTAAATATCTACTCTTAACAATTTTATATACCTTAAAATTTAAATTAAACCATAATAGTGAATTTATTAGCATAATTAAAACAAATTTTTTAAAATTTTTTTCATTATGTAGTTCTAATTTACCAGAAATGTCATCATTAGTTAAAGGGCATAAACTTTGGTGGTTCCAATATTTATGGTAATTTCCTTTAATAGGTTCAACTCTAGATAATTTAAAATTAATGTAATATCATAAAATACCAAACAAAAACCAAGAGGGCTCCCAGAAAATATGAAAATTTGAGGCCAATATCAATCAAAAGCAATGGGAAGAAAAGCACCAGTGGTAACACGGTCTAAGGCGCCAATATCGCTGTAGACTCGACTGATGATGGCGGGGTGATTGAGGTTCGAATATTTTTCCGGTGTAATGTGGGTAGTTTCCCCAAAATGGGTTTCCACACTTTCTCCGTGCAAATGTGAGCACACTTCATATAAATATAATCTTCCTAATATCTAAAACCGTTAGCAGAATTAGTACATAAGTGTATCATCCGAACGGGTAGTAAGATTCTGTGACGTAAAGACTAAATGGGGTGCACTGCACAGTATTTCTCACTCGTTTACTCAGAAATTGAGAAAATTAGGGTACAAGGGAAAAAGGAGGAAAGTCTCGTTTTAACTCAAACTATGGTAATGTTGCCATCTGTTAGACAATCATGAGACTTTTCCAACACATTTAGTCTATTGTTAAAAGAGGTCTCTGTCGTATTTGATTAAATTTTTAAAATGTATTTTCTGGGGTCATTGTGGGGTTTGGATATAAAAGTCATCACCCTGGAAAATGTGTGTGACATAACTTTCTCACTTTTACCCCTGTATCCTTCATATTTACAAAAAACTAGTAAGATATATTAAACTAAATAGTAAACATTGGTGCAGAAACATATTTTTAAAAAGAGAGCCACATTCTACCAAATAGAATAAATTAAATGACATAAGCTGTTACAGAAACATCGAGAAAAGAGGAACATTTCTCCAACGAAGAGCATAGCAATCAAATTTCCATTTCTCAGCCCATAATTAAAAAAAATTAAATTCATTTTGGCCCCAAAAAATTGTTTTTATTAAATCGTATTTAAAATTAAAGTTTTTATTTTTAATATTAATACAGCTTTACTGTGATTAGTTAATTTTATCTAAATGGTTATGGAGATATGATCATATAAGGCAACCTCAAATACATTTTTAGGTGGAAATATGTTACCATTTTGTTTTTAATGGATACGAAATTCAATTAAAAACGTTTGAATAAATTTCTATAAAATCTATTTTTCTATTTTTACGCATCATTTATTTAGCACCGCGTCTTACTACCCGTTCGGGTTATACGCTTAAGTACTAATTACGCTAATGGATTAGGAATTGGGAAGGTTGTATTTAGAGGAAGTGAACCCACATTTTCGTGGAGGGAGAGTGGAAAACCATTTAGAAAAAAACCCCCAGTTCACCCGACCGAGATTCGAACCTCGATATCCCCGTCCACGGCAGTCGAGCTCAGCACGACTAGCGCGTTAGCTAACTGCGCACCAAGGCGGGTCTTTACGCATCATTAAAATACTCTTAATTTTATGGTTGGAAATCTTACTCTAAAATCTACTTTGAGGAAACTGATAAAAAATCTATATACAAAGTTTAAGCCCAATTGGTAAAATGGTTTCAGCTTTAGATCGAGATACATACAGACAAAACCGCATCGCGAAAACCTCTTTTTCGGTTTTTGTGGATCTTGAAATTTCAAAATTTATCAAACTCTTGAGCTAGAATATTTTTTGACGATCACAATACTACTCTCTCCGAGGGGTTGAGATAAAGTAATAGCTGATAATGTTATTTTAAAATAAAATGTAGCTTATGTTCTATACTTAAATTTGTTTCCCAGATCGTAAATATTAGTTATATAATAGAAATACTCTCTACAAAACATACATACAAAATAAAAAACATAAAATTTGTAAACATTACTATTAGCACCGCGTCTTACTACCCGTTCGGGTTGTACGCACTTACACTTATGTGTAATGGTAGGGTGATTGTGAGATGAAATGGAGGACCTACAGTTTAACGTGGGATCCGAACCACGGTGGAGGCCTGGCATTCCACACATTCACAAGTTGTGATTAATACACATCTTGTCAGAGGTGAAGGAAGGGTTTGGCAAGCAGATAAATCTGTGCCGGGACCAAGGATTGAACTCAGGACTCCCAACACAGAAGTATGAACAACTTCTAAACAAAGTGAATGATATAAAGACTATTACTAAATGTCTAAAAGAAAGTATCTCGCTCTATATTTCCCAAAATACATGACTAACGCACCTTTCCTCGGTATAAAGTTAAATTCTCTTGATTAAGTAAAAGTCAGTCTTTTATTTACATTCAGCCAGTCAGCTTTACACAGACCTACAGGATGTAAAAAAAAAATACATAAAAGGTCCCGGATATTCAAACACCTCACAGAGAAAGACCAGAAATAAATAAAAAAAAGTCTGTTCTTATAATTCATAACGTGAAAACCCCATTAGGGACATAAAAATGGAAAAGCTCAGATAAAATAAAGTTGAGTGGCGTAAAAAAAAAGGGGGGGTTGCGTTAGGGAGAAGGGAAGGAGTTAAAATAATTTTTACCCTTACAATAAGCAGCCACGTCATTCTACCTTCATTACAAATAATATCTTTTTTGAACGAGTTCATTAAGTTATTCTGCGGGTGTTATTGGGGAAAGCGGTTATGTTATACGTTAGAAAATATGAAAAATAATTCAGGGGGAAGGGTATAAATCTGTTTTAAAAAATGGCTACCTTTTTCCTTCTTTGGATTTATATTTCAATACGGCGTAGTTTGATTTAATAACACAAATAAAGACATTAAACTTAACTTGTACGCTTTCAGATGCACAGTGAATTGGTTTTCTGAATGGGATTAAAAAAAACGAATGAAAGAATGGGGTCTAGTGAACATAATCATTTGGAAAGTAAATACAATGGCTCCATTTTTGAGTTAAGTAGGCTAATCTAAAAATATTTTTTAAACTTTATAACAAATATAAAACTTTTCTTATAAGTCATTTTAAAATATATCGTTAATACACAAGAACAAGAACTATACTTTATTCACATTCACTAAATGATGAGGAAATATATAATATATATTATAAGCTCATTTTTAACAAAATAAAAAAGTGTTGTTGTTTATATTTTTTTCCAAAGTTTTTGAAGGTGTATTCTCACGATTTATAAAAGTATTTTATGATTAATTCGAGGATTTGGTTATTCATTAGATTTTTGATAGTCATTACATTCTAATAAAATAATTTTGTTCGAATCCCTTTTGGTATGAATATAAATCTTAATAAGAGAGTTTGGAATGGTTATCTATTTGAGTTCACTAAAGGCTCTAATGACTTCCCTGGATCTAAGATTTTATGAAATAAATGATAACGAATTATAAAAAGTGGTTTTGACATTGTAATCGTCATTGGAAGCCCATTTAATATAATGTATATTTTACTTTTAATTTATAGATGAAAAGCTTTGTTTAAAATTCATAATAAATATGTTATCAACTTTTCATTGGACACAGTAGTGAGTATACTATCCAGCATCCACCCTGTATCATGACTGTGAGACACAACATCCAGCATCCATACCTATATCATGACTATGAGACACAACATCCAGCATCCACACCTGTATCATGACTGTGAGACACAACATCCAGCATCCATACCTATATCATGACTGTGAGACACAACATCCAGCATCCACACCTGTATCATGACTGTGAGACACATAATCCATCAACCACCCCTGTATCATGACTGTGAGACACAATATCCAGCATCCACCCCTGTATCATGACTGTGAGACACAACATCCAGCATCCACCCCTGTATCATGACTGTGAGACACAACATCCAGCATCCATACCTATATCATGACTGTGAGACACACCAAACAACAGCCACCCCTGTATCATGACTGTGAGAACACATTCAGCATCCATCCTGTATCATGACTGTGAGACACATAATCCATCAGCACCTTGTACAATGGACTGTGAGACACAACATCCAGCAGTCACCCATGTACATGACTGTGAGACACACATCCAGCATCCACCTCTGTACAATGACTGTGAGACACAACATTCAGCAGCCACCCCTGTATCATGACTGTGAGACACAACATCCAGCATCCAACTTAATCTGACTTGAGACACAACATCCAGCATCCATACCTATATCATGACTGTGAGACACACAAACAACAGCCACCCCTGTATCATGACTGTGAGACACAACATTCAGCATCCACCCCTGTATCATGATGTGAGACACACATCCATCAGCCACCTCTGTACAATGGCTGTGAGACACAACATCCAGCAGCCACCCCTGTACAATGACTGTGAGACACACCATCCAGCAGCCCCTGTACAATGACTGTGAGACACAACATCCAGCAGCCCACACCTGTACAATGACTGTGAGACACAACATCCAGCAGCCACACCTGTACAATGACTGTGAGACACAACATCCAGCAGCCACACCTGTACATGACTGTGAGACACACATCAGCCACCCTGTACAATGTCTGTGAGACACAACATCCAGCAGTCACACCTGTGTAATGATGTGAGACACACAATCCATCAGTCACCCCTGTACAATGATGTGAGACACAACATCCAGCAGTCACACTCCCCAAGAGTCTGTTGACAGAGCAGTCCTCTGTCTCCTCCAATCAAAACGTCACGCCCTGAGGTTGTTTGTCCGCTGGTCGATCCACCGTCGGTAAATAAGTCTATCAGTAAATGTTGCCATCTCTCTCTCTCTCTCTCTCTACAATTCACAAGAAATGTTGTCTGCTATACGCTCCACCGGAGTTCATTAATATACGATGTGATGTGTACACACTCATTATCTCGTTAATTCGCTTTTAATGAAACCGTCACATTCCACACCGCCATCAAGAAAACTAATGAACAAGGATTCTGGCAATTAAATTATATTGTGATGTGTTGTGCGCGGCGCCGAACCTCGTGGAGATGTTGTTGGTCGGATCTGATCAATATCTTGGACTATATTTCAATTTGGGACTTTTCGTAACATCATTCTCTCTACTACGAAAACTAAATACTTTGGTCAATTTTATTTCAATCTCAGCTCGAATAAAAGTAAATATTTAAATACTTACACATTTAAACATAAATGGTATGGTGCACCACAAATAACTTATATCACCTTTATCAAAAAAATGGGAGCGCTTACATAAAACTCCTCAGATTGGTGAACCGAAATAATATACATTGTTGCAGAAACGTTACACCAAAGAACACACACAAAATAATATACATTGCTACAGAAACATATAAAGAAGTGAGTGATATTTCTGTCCAACGGAGAGAATAACAATCAACTCGCCATTTTCATCAACCTCAAATTAAAAAATATATTTTCCAATAGCTTTGAAACTATTGATTTTATAAAAATGTATTTAAAATAAATGTTTTTTATTTTCAATAGTACTACATTTTTGCTGTAATCATCTATTTTTTTATCTCAAACAGTGGCGGAGTTATGATCAAAAGTGTAAATTTCCACTTACGTAAGGTACCCTAAAAGTAATTTTCATGAGAAAACAAGAACTGCAATTTTATTTGTAACGTTAAACAGTGCCTAGATATCGATTATAGCAGATTTTGAGACAATAGATTTTTGCATCCCTCCTTCTGGCCTTCAGTAAACTACCCTTAATTTTAGGGTTGGATACATAACTCCAAAAATTCTTCAGGGGAACCTTATGAAATACCTAGATAATAAGTTTTAGCCCGATCGGTAAAATGATTTCGGTTCTAAATCAAGATATATACACACAAACATTCAGACAGACAGATGGTATTGGGAAAAAAAAAACTTTTTATGGTTCAATTGGTCACGAAACGTCAATATCCATCAAAATCTTGAATTCGATCGCTTTTTGGCGATCACTATACCCGAGGGATCGCTATAAAGTAAAAATCGATTATTTAGGGACTTATCATTAATCTTATAATCACAGGAGAGATTAATAAAGTTAACCTAGGTAAGCAACAACCTTGCCAAGGAACAGGACGAACCGATACCCTAGCACCTACTATAATATCTTAGCCCATACCTGGAGCCGAACCAGGTTCTTTGAATAAATGTACACACCTCCCTAAGGTCCCAAAGATGAATTAATAAAATGGCGTCAACTAATTTTTTTTTTATTGCGGACACGCCAACTTGTAGTTCCATCATCCTTTTGTTCGTCTCTAATAAAAGCTGACTGTTAATGTGTGAAACAGAAGTTGAGATTCAGTTCTGTACTCTTGTTTTATGACCCTGTCAAGATGTAAAAGGGTGGAAGGGTCGTTTCACGGCTCATTACATTGTAACGTCACCCACATTATCATCATCAAGACGATCATTGTTAGAGAGACTCGTGCGCATGCGTAAACACATCAAACTCTCGTGGAAATGGACTGTCAACTACTTCTTGGCTGTTAGAAGACATCTTTCCTTCTTTCTCACAATAACCTCTTTTTTTTCTCTTCTTTTTCCGTAGGTTGTTAAAACCTTCTTTATTAGGTGCGTAAAAAAAACCATACCCTTTTAGTAAAATAAAAAAAAGGAGATACTTTGTTTTGTTTTATAATTTATTTTTTTGGATCCCCTCTTATATTTTAGATATAAACTTTTTTATTACAAGTTTGGAGAAAAATAATCCAAGAAATAAAGGTTTATAAACCACTCTGAATTTCCTTTTTAAATAAAAAAAAAACATTGGCTACTTTTCAACATACAAAGAGACAATAAATATTTAACTTTAACTTTAAAATTTGTAACGTAGCCAGAACTGTATGTAGGGTAAATTTAGCACCTCATCTTACTGCCCGTTTGGATTGCGCGCATATGTACACAACACTCTGTAAAAAATGAGAAAGGCTTAAATTATATTAAGTGTACCTGCATTAGATTGGATGGAAAGTGGAAAACCGTTCGGGAAAAAGCCTCAGAATTCCCAGTTGGGAGTCTAACCCCAATCTCCCTGTCATTGGCAGTCTAATCCAACACGAAAGTGACGCCTTAGACCATGCAGACACTGAAGCAGGTCTTAAGGTTATTCGACAGTAAATATTTTATCGTACAATTTTAGCACGTGTATAATTATAAGCTATAAATAGTGATTCAATGAATTCAAATCATTACGGTTCATGAATTATCGACTACATCATTACAGTTTCCAGTCAGTGGCCTGGATCAGTTTTTTATTCAAGGCATATATTTTCCACTACTGGCTTGCTTGTCCTGTTGTATAATATAAACTCGCTTTGCTCGTTGGGGGCTCCGCCCCAAAACCCCAGTGAGTTATCTTTGCAAGTGGATGTAAACTAATGTAATTCCAGCGTTGTTTTGAACGTAACAACTTAAAGTTACCGGTAATGTATTTTATATACCGCACCGACTTTAAAGTTGCTTCGCATTTTGAATTTTTATCGGGGGTTTAAAATTGAAATTTTAAACTTTTTGGAAATTTCCCTTCGGTTACAGGCTAGAATATATAAATTTGCCAAATTTCAAGTTTCTAGCTCATCTGGAAGTGGGTAAACATTAATGTCAGTGAGTGAGTGAGTCAGCCATGTGGCTTTATAGTAGTATAATTTATTATAATATAAATTTTTCGGCCTTGCTGGGAATATAACCCGTGACCCTTAACTTTGTGGTCATAAATGTTACAGACTGATCTAAGGTGTCGGAATATTTATAAGTTATAAGGGGTCAAACTTGCAATTTTAGGCTTATTGCGTGCATTTGCTATGGCAATTTAATTGATGTATGGAACTGAAATTTACTATAAATATACATTCATGTGAGCTGTACACAATGAAGTATTAACATTGTTAATATTCCATTTCATTTAAAATATAAATATAATAAAATTATTATTAATATTTCATTGTTCACACCTCATATGCATGTCTATTTATACGGAAATAAATTTCAACCCCATGAATTAATTACTTTACCTCAACAAACTTAGGCAAAAAGCATAAAAAAGCAAGCTTGATTCTTTATATCTCGTGAACCGCAATGATTTTGAAATCATTGAATCATTATTTATAGCTTGGTAATATATACACTTGTGAAAATTGTGCAAGGACAATTTTACAGTCAAATGACTTTAAAGTATCCAGGCTCTTTATTATGAGGAACAACTAGAGCAGTGGAGAAAGTATCGATACTTTTACTCATATGAGTACTTCCAACACGATTTCGGATCGGTTTTATGTGATTTGTCCTAGTTATGCATTATTTCTAAACCCATACTCTGATAACCTGGTTCAGTTTCTGATGGTTTGAAATTTGATACACACATAACTAGGTCCTAATTTACAATATTATATATGTTTTAATATTTATTTTAGTGATTTAATACAAAGTATGGTACGATTCATTCACCCTGAAATGTGAGAGTCTTACCTTGACTGAGTACACTATGGTTCTATCAAACAAGCTACACCATAGTGGAACTAAACAAGGTAAGCAGCTACCTGACAGGTTGAATGGCAATATACTGTACATATATTTTATAGTTAATTCAATAGTTGTATTTATTGTTATTAGATACGTAACGTTCTAAATATATGAAGAGGAAAACAACTTATTACATAACCCGCTTCGGTGGCCGCGTGCAGTAGACTAGACTCCCGAAGACCGGGAGATCAGGGTTCAATCCCAGTCGTGTACTATGAGGGCGATTTTACAACATTTATTTCCACTCTCCCTCCGCGCTAATGCGGTTGTACTTCATCTAAATTAAACCTTCCTAATCCCTAAAACATTGGAGTAATAATCAGATAAGTGTATAACCAGAACTTGTAGTAAGCCACGGTGCTAAAACTAATAAAAAATATATTCTTACATTAATACACGGCATTTATTTCGATACCGTTAACAACTGTTAAAGATATTTTTCTTTTAGATATTTGAAATGAGTAAAGTATCGATGATAATTTTGTTTCGATATCTCATCCCTAGGTAGAACCGTGTATGGCGCCAGACAGTTGCCTGCTGATGAAATATTCAACGTCTGAAATCAAGTCACAGCACTCACCAAGTCGGTAGAACAGATATATGAACCATCCTGACCTCAAAGATAGGAACACGTCAACTTGCCCCAGCCAAGCTTTCCCGTAACGTCCTAGTTAACCCTTTAGTTCCTGCATCCTCCTAGCTAACCCCTTAGCTCCTTTAACTTATTAGTTCCTGCAACCTCCTAGTTAACCCTCTAGTTCCTGCAACCTCCTAGTTAACCCTTTAGTACCTGCAACCTCCTAGTTAACCCTTTAGTACCTGCAACCTCCTAGTTAACCCATTAGTACCTGCAACCTCCTAGTTAACTTCTTAGTTCCTGAAACCTCCTAGTTAACCCTTTAGTACCTGCAACCTCCTAGTTAACCCATTAGTACCTGCAACCTCCTAGTTAACCTCTTAGTTCCTGTAACCTCCTAGTTAACCCATTAGTACCTGTAACCTACTAGTTAACCTCTTAGTTCCTGCAACCTCCTAGTTAACCCTTTGGTACCTGCAACCTCCTAGTTAACCTCTTAGTTCCTGTAACCTCCTAGTTAACCCTTTGGTACCTGCAACCTCCTAGTTAACCCATTAGTACCTGTAACCTCCTAGTTAACCTCTTAGTTCCTGTAACCTCCTAGTTAACCCTTTAGTATCTGCAACCTCCTAGTCAACCCATTAGTAGCTGCAACCTCCTAGTTAACCCCTTAGTTCCTGCAACCTCCTAGTTAACCCTTTAGTGACCTAATTACAATTATGTTGTTATTCTATTAGTTGTGCATTTATCTGGTATATTAAATACATAATTGTTTCAAAAATGGATACATTCTCATAAAAATAGCTTATTGTAATCATGAAAATATTTGACTTGGACTTCCAAGCTCTAATTTTTTACAGGAAGAACACTTTCTAACACCAACATTAATTGAAAGTCCCTAAAATCTGGCATTCTAGAGATTATTTATTTGATTTATTAATTAAAGAGTTCATAAAAGAGTTGATCAATCTGACACCTTATCTCAGTCGGTAGCGTGTGTGTCTACTGAGCTAAGGGTCCCGGGTTCGATTCCCGTCATGGACGAGAAATTTATGACTGGTGAAAATATGGGTTTACCCTTTCACATTAATGAATTGATGTCCAGGGACTGGATGCTGTGTCTGTCCTAGTCTCAAGTTATATTATAAGGCATATGGAGCTACGACAGGCCTAGCAAGCTGGTAGTGGAAAATATATGGCTTGGATAAAAAAACTTACCTAGAACACAGGCTGGAAACAGTAATGGATGTTAAAAAATCAAAGAATTTATCAAAAGCTTACAAATACTTCCTAATGCCACTTCCTAATGGATTACTCTGGAGTGGCCCTCCTTACATTATTGGTTAAACTAACAGAGAGTAGATACAATTATTATAATATTTATATTACGGCCAAATGTGGCTACATGAGTTTCCAGTTTGCAAATAACAGGCTTCCTAATAGAATCAAACCACAATAACATGGGGATTATAAGTCTGTTCCCTTGTCCTAGTGTGCCAGGGGTTACAACCAAAACTGTGTGATAGATTTCGTTTTAACTTGATATGTATGGTCATACCGCGAGAAAAAACAACAACGGAATTTTGATCTTATTCTTGAAATTGGTGAAGTGTAGCTAGTTATTTTTAAAAATTATAAATGTTATGAAAATGGCTTTAAATTATTTAGTCCATAATGTATATCTGGGTAGTGTTTTATATGATACATAAGAATGTACTTTTGTTTTTCTAAAAATCAAACTATTTGTGCATTGTTTACTGATGAAGGGTTTATTAAATTAAAAAAAAATGGCTTTAGTGATTTTTATTATGTCTTATATCAAAGTGTGCTTTATATGATTATCAACATCATTGAATTTTTTTTTCTCTGAAGAAAAACTTTTTAACGGGTAGTTTACTGATAAGTGAATTTTGTAATTTGTTCCTAATTAAAATACAATAGTCTGTATGAGAAAGCGTATGTACTAGACATTTGTGTCATTAAATTTATTTTTTAGTGTATATATTTAAAAACTAAAACTAAATGGGAAATTTGTTTCCCAAGATTTATTACAAAAAATAACTAAATCGACACCTGCCTCGGCGGCCTCATGGTTTAAGGCGTCATTCTCATGTTAGACTGTACTGCTAGTGACAAGGAGATTGAGGTTTGAATGCTGGTTGGGTCTACTAAGGGTGGTTCCCCCTAAATGTCTTTCCACTCTATGTCCATGCAAATGTGGGTACACGTTCTCTAAATTCAACTGACCTAGTCCCTAACATACTAGCGTAATTAGTGCATATGGTTACAACCTGAACAGGCAGTAAAAATTGGTGCTTAAAGAGCTAAATTTGCCAAGCTTGCTAATTACCATCATCATCATCATCATTATATAAAAGTACTAACAACATAACAAAAATATTTTTTCTACTGAAGGGTTATTATTTCCTCAATGTTTATGTGTGTGTTTTACGGTCTTTTACTAGGCCGCAGCACTGGCTAAAGGTTAGAATCACAATATCCAATGAATTTGTGGCCGACAAATAAAAGTGGGAATTAATTTTACCATCAATCTGAAAAGGGTTCATTTATGAATTATATATTGATATATAATTTGTTTATAAAGTGCATATAAATACCCAAATATTATTAAATCAAGTTCGACCTATGATGTGCCTGCTCCACGTCTTAATACATATTCGAGCGATACACATGTTCATACTACTGAGTTAGAGATGAGCAGGTTAGAATTAAGAAGAAATGTTTCATTCTTTTAGCGGAAAATGAGTATAAAGCAATTTAAGAAAAAAAAATAGTCAAAATCTCACCCGAGTCGAATCTCGACTTACCCCTCTCCAGCAAACTAAACCACACTTAGGCCCTAGTCTGTAAGCCGACAGGTTAAGATCCAAGCATATGTACTCTTACTGATTTAAAATAAATGGTACGGAACTCCGCACGGACTCTCTCGCTCTATTGTTTAAAAATTGAGATAATTTACTCAAAGTTCGTAATATATGTGAAACGAAATAATATACACAAGCAAACCCGAGTATAAATTGCACTATACCTATGTAGAACATTTTTTGAGTCCTGGTTTTAAATTTTATAATTTTATTTTTAAAGAACTAATGTACTCATCTGTATGTTTGGCCCGATAAAAAAGATCAATATTTGGTCCACAAGGGTCAACACTTCATATTAAAATGTCAAATTCTGGTAAACATTTTCGACATTTTATTAGGTGTTGCACATCTTCAAGTCATCGCATTGATATTAAGTTCCTCATTTATAAATTTGGCCAATAAAAATGTTAATATTGACTATTGAGTTCAAAATGGAGATAGATCATTGTTGTACAAGTTTTTCTCCTAAAAGGTTTAAGGAAAAATAACATACTTTTTTTAGATACTTACTTATATTTAATTACCCTATGGCATTGGAGAATTATTGCGTTAAAACTTAAGTAGTATATCTTTACAACTAAACGCCCAAAATTGTATTAATATAGTTGCCAATATCTCAGAAATTGTTGGATTTATAAAAATGTATTTCGTATAAAAGTATTTTATTTTTAATAGTACTACAATTTTTCAATGATAAGTTATTAGGTATCTCAAATAGTTGCGGAGATACGGAAATTTCAGCTTCCGTAAAGTAGCCTACAAATAATTTTCATGTGAAAATGAAAATATCCAGTTTATTTATAATCTTAATCAACGCCTAGATACGAATTTTAATCAAAATCGTTATAGCCGATTTTGAGAAAATCGATTTTTCTCTTTTCGCCCTTCAGTAAACTACCCTTAATTTTAAGTTTTTATAGACACACAGACAGACGGTAATGCAAAGACCATTTTTAAGGGTTCGGGGGATCATGAGACATCGACATCCATCAACATTTCAGTTTAGTTTTTTTTACAGTCGCAATACTTAACCTTTAGTGTCCGAAAAGTTAAAAAATATATATATTTGCGTATAGCTTGAAAGTTATTTGTTTTATAAAAATATGTCTCGAATAAAATATTTGTATTATAAATAGATCTACATATTTTTAATGATAAGTAATTTCATATCTCAAATAGTGTCGGAGATGTGATAAAAAATGAGAATTTAAACATCAGACCAGAGCACTTAAATTCATTTTGCCAAAAAATTGAGAGTAGCCATTTTGTTTATAATATTTATAAATGTTTATGAATGAAATTTAATCAAAATTGTTAGAGTCGATTTTGAGAAAATGGACTTTTTCTCTTTTTGCCCCTCAGTAAACTACCCTTAATTTTAGGAGTATATATCCAATTCCAAAAATCCCTCTGGGCAACCCTATAAAAGCACTAGATACCAAGTTTTAGCCCGATTGGTAAAATAGTTTAGGCTCTAGTTGGAGGTACAGACAGACAGACAGACGGAAATTCAAAGACAACTTTTTTCGGATTCGAGGCAGTCATGGCCGTTCAGATTCATCAAAATCTCGACTTTGATTTTTTTGACGATCACAATAATTTCTCTACCTGTAAGATAGCGAGAAAGTAAAAATGGAAGTATTTGTTAGTAGCTGTCCTGTACAGTTTTAAATAAATGGTAATACACAAACACACAAACTTTCTAATACTGTATATTATGGCTTGGAGGATAATTTTCGAAGATAGGTTTTTAGTAAAACTATCCTTAAATAAGTTTTACTCTTAAAAACAACACATCATCTTGTTAACAACATTAATTCATTATATATCACAATATGTATACACTAAAGACAAATTGTTCTAATATATTTAACAAAATCTAAATTTTCGAAAATAAAAACGTGTTCTTATTTATCATTAAAACCAATCCAAGATTAGTATTTTGAATTCCATTTTAAAGGTCAATTTCCAAAAAAAATTCAAATGATCTTTTTGTATATCATAAGTAAAATACTCTTAAATTAATTTATTTTGAATAAATAAATATACATTATTATTGATAATGTAAAATAGTTCACCCATACAATTTTGAACCAAATGTTAAAGTCATTTTTTAAGATATTTAAATTAAAAATGTCATCAGTAAAATACCTCCCCCAAAAACAAATATACAGTTTTAATTGTCTTAATCATGTCAAATACTCCCCAGATATAAATTTTAGTCAAAATTGATATAGCCATTCACAAATTAACTAGAATTTTCATAAATCACTCACAAGCAAACGACCCTTTATCTAATTTTTTCTAACCGAAACCAAGTAAACAGTGTTGTTTGTCATATAAAACATTCCTAAATAACCATTTGTAAGCAAACAAATCTTTAAGGTCATTTGTAAAATATTTAAAGTTTTTGAAAAATCAATCATTAGTCTACTATACCTAAATTATTTTTTACCCCAAAAACATCTGTACATTATTTTATTACCATGCAAATTATTATATATACATTTTTATCAAAATCGTTGGAGTTATTTTCGAATTATTTAGAATTTTCAAAAATTTCCTATCAGTTAACTACCCTTCAACGAATTTTTGTTTGAAAACCAACCATAAAGTGATATTTTTCATGTCAATCAATACTAGATATGCATTTTTAACAAAATTGTTAAAGCCACTTCCGAAAAGTTTATAATTAAATAAAAAAATTACTCATAAGAAAACTTCTTTTAATTGAAGGGCTGGCCTAAAAGAAAGAAAAATTAATTTTGGCGTATAGCAATAAAAATTTAAATATAATATTTGAAAAAAATCCATCAAACTGTTTTCAGAAACATGGCCATGGACAGACAGAATTGTAAAACCAATTTTTTTGGGTTCATGTTCTAATAAAACGTAAATATTCGTCATAATCTCAAGATAGATTTTTCAAGATCACAATATTTTCTTTTGATATGAGAGAGTAAAATGTATCTTTAAATTTAATACACAAAAGAAGTATTTTTACCTTTTATAAGAGTAAATTTCACGGGAAAGTTGTCCTGTCAGACCAAAGCACATCAAAGAAATAAAAGCTCTTATTTTTTTTATTAGAGAATGTCCATGTATATTCCACGCAACAAAGGAGGGGGAAGGGGGTGGAAAGGTTCTACTAGACCATAGAGAAACGTCTGTTAAAAAAAAAAAAGTAATTATGTTTGACCATGTCGGAGCGGAACTCTTCTTTCTTTTGTCGTATTTGCAAGAAAAGGCCCCAGCCTAGCGCGCACTCATATTTTAAGAGAAAGTAGATCCAGAGTTCTTTGATATCTGAGAGAGGTGAAGGTAGGGGTAAAAGAAGTGAACACTTGATTCATAACAACGACCAGGTCAAAGCAATTTGTCTACAAGTTTCTCCTTGCTATGTTCGTCCAATCCCGGCCTTCCCCCCTCCCCTTTCCTCCAATCCAACCTTCCTTACTTCCCCCCCTTCCCCTCCCGACCTCACAATTCTTCCCGGAACAAACTTCCCGTAACGAGAATGTTTTATCGAATCCGAATCGTGAATAAAAAAAAAACTTTTGTGTTTTGTTCGTTTTTCACCTGACTGGGCGGGATTTATCTTAAATATACCAGTGTTACACCCTAATTTAATTTAATAATGATTGATATAAAAAAGATTTCTCAAATAAAACAATAATTATACGGGATGTTCATAATTAATCTCGCATATTACATTCTTTAAATCATTTTGGGAGTTATCTTAAAACAGTTTGTGGTATTTTAATATTTAATATCAAAACTCATTTCTTTTTTTATAATTAAGTAAATTCCCACATTTCATTTAATACTTCAGTAAAACAGACATGTCTTGAAATGACACATCTATTAGGGTTATAACAGGGTGAATCATTTACGGACATCCTGTATATTTCATAGCACTGCGTCTTACTACCCGCCTGGTATGGTCACATATATTATCCACTAGTGGGGGTAGCGGTGAGAGGGTATATAATTAGAGGAAGGGTACGAGAATTTGCTCGGAGGAAGAGTGATAAAACATTTAGTAAAATAGCAGCTTAATACATCAAGCTAAGACTCGAACACAGACCTCCTGCCACCTGTAAATCAGACAAGTTTAGCCTGACAACTTAGTCCACGCACCCATCAATACAATATGATATCGTGTTTTAAGCTTTGGACTGATTCTCATTATTCGATTATTCGCTGAAATATGTTTTAACGTGATCAAGTTCAGGGGATATTTTGATAATAAACGCTGATAATCATATACGTGGATACAGGCTGCCCTGGGTGTGTTGAGGCACACCCTAGGATAGTTTACTGATGAGTAATTTTTGAATTTAAATTTTTCGAAAATTACTCTAACAATTTTGTTTGAAATGCAAATTTAGGATTTGTTTGACAAAACAAATATGATTGGTTTGGGCAAAAATTCTTTGAAGAGTAGTTTACTTATGACTGATTTTTCAAATTTTTAAAAAATGTTTTAAAAATGGTTCTAACAATTTGGTTCCAAATGTGTATCTCAGTAATATTTGACATAACAATAAACTCTGTTTATTTTTAGTATTTAAGATACCAAGTTTACTCATTAAACGCTTAATTGAATTAAATAGAATTACCATAATATTGTAGAAATAAATGTACACTAAGTCAGGATATTTCGGAGCATGTAGAAACAAATTAATAAATAATTATTAAAAACAGCATCTCGATTCACTCGGGTTATTGTACTGTACTTTGATCAAATATTGGCTTCTCAAGTTTATAGCATCGCGATTTTACTGCCATTTTGGGTTATAGTTGTTACTACGACACTTTGTTTGGCATGAGGAAGGTTGAATTTCGAGGAATGTGTACCCGCATTTACGTTGAGGGAGAGTAGAAAACCATTAAGAATAACCACATTCACCTGGTTTCAAAACCCTATATCCCTGCCATAGGCAGTACAGTCTATATCAAGAGTGATGCCTTAGACCAGGGGTCTCCAAACTTTTTGCTACGTGGGCCACATAATATATTTTACACATTTTCGCGGGCCAAAGTAACGTTCACCTGTTCTTCAGGTAGCATTATTATTGCCCGAGTTCCTTGACATACGCGAATATATCATAAATCAAATTTGTTTCAGCATGCAAATTTAGATTCAAGTTCATATGGCCAGTAATCTGTAAAAAAATCCACTTTCCAAGGCCAGTCAGTGTTTGATAAAATTTATTGAGGTTGTTTCTTCTCTGTGAGAAATGAATCAATTTATATGTAATAAATTATATTTATAATAATTAGTCAATATAATTACTTATTTTTTAAATTAAAAAAATCCATCGTGTAATAAAGTAAAATATCTGTTGATCCATTAGATAATTTATTATTTTGATAGACAATAAGATGTTTTAAGTTTGCATATTAATTGCTGCGCCTTTCAAGCAGATTCTGGTTTAAATTTTCGTTGGGCGTGAGAATCAGGTTTTACTTTGTAGAAGGAATGAAAAAAAAAGGGTGGGGGATGGATTCTGTATTGATTGATTAGGTGTTGAGTAATAATAATGGCGTGTTTGGGCTACAAGTACTACAACATGTAGCTCAGTTTGGGAAAGATTAACCAGTACTAATGTACTATTGTCCAGGGGACGCCCGAATGTACTAATAGTACATCCTTTCCATGGAGGCTCTTTCCTTGTCCTGATGAGATGATATGATTATAATGAATATGAGCCAATTAAGATCTTACCTAAATAAAGCTTAACTAACCAAATCTCGGTGATCATGGGTAGTATTCCCCCTTCGAGAAAAATCTGCCGGTACCAGACAGGAGTCGAATCCGCGACCTCTAGGTTGGCAGCCAGGGCCTCTGTCCACATCGAGGCCTGTTAAACGGAATTGATCGTATTGTACCTGGTTTGAAGCGTTTTCCCAGTAGGCCTACCTGAATGTTGCAACGAGATGATGAGTATGGATTACCTTACGAATATATTGTTCTTTTCCCACACATATAATTATTCATAAAGTTAAACAAAAGACGGGTGATAATATATGAATATTTAGTGAGTCTACGTTGCCATAAATGTATATAGAGAGTTCACCCATGTTGTTAAAGGACTACTCTTGGACCAAACACTTTCTAACTGCGTACAAAGACCCGCGGGGAAAACACAGTTTAGCATATGTACCACTATAGCAAAAATACATTATTAAAAAAAAAGGGTGTTAAACAGAAAATATTTTACCAACAAAAAATAATAAATAAAATTAACATAAAATAACTCAAACATACATAATTAAATACGAAACACTTATTATGCATACTCCGATAAACTGTGCATCACCCACCTGTACAATATGGCGTTTATAAAACTGTAAATTTAGAACGCTTAATTTCGTATTTTTATATCCATCGTCATTATTGTTATTATTGGAAACTGTTTAATACTCGAGAATATGAGTGACTTTCCAAGGCTATGTTGCTGTTTTCTTTTAATGGCGTGTGGTTTACTTTAGGTTGTTTTTTTTAGAGCCGTTCTTGAACGCCACCGGCAAGCTTTATTTTTTTTTTCTTAAGAACATCCCCCCCCCTTCCCACTCCAGCCCTTTACATTTTCCAGACCCTGTCAAGTAAAGTTCGGAGACACTCCCTGCCAAAAGTTTAATCTTTTAAACCCATCACATGCACGCGATTTTGTGTTACCTTTCATCATTTCACAAAGTTTTACTTTTTGAAAAAACTCATATCTTCGGTACTTCAATTTATTTTGGCCGGAATATCAAGTACCGGGCTTTAGTGTACAGGCCTACTTTGTTAAAAGTAGCGTAAAAAGAAAAGTTTTATCTATGGTTTAGTACACTAATATACATTCAATAACTTAACTTATTTATTCTGAAAATTGAAAAATGACACCTGGACACGGGAATCGAACCCGGGACCTTTGGCTTAGTGTGTCAATGCTCTAATCACTGACCACTAACCACTATATGATATCTAGATGGAGTAATCCTCACTAAAAGCATAAATAATAGCTTTAGCTATTTGATTCCTAACTTATTTACATAAATATGATTCAATTGTTACTAAGATAAAAATAATAAGTATTTGTATAAAAGTTGTGTATATTAATTTTTAGCACCTCGTCCTACTACCCGTTCCAGCTTTAATTATATAGGCCTAATAATTACTCTAATGTTTCTAGGGATTAGGAAGGGTATATTTATAGAAAGTGTATTTGTGTTATCATGGAGGGCGAGGGGAGAACAATTTTTGGATAAAACCACCCTTAGTACACCCAACTGAGATTCGAACTCTTGATCTCCCCGTCATCGGCAGTCTAGTCTACTGAGAGACTAGTGCCTTAGACCATGAGTCCACCGAAGCGGGTTATGTATGAATTAATCTAGTTTCTAATATATCTCTTTAGTACGAAAGTGTTTATTTTTTTTTAGACCCAATATAGAAATATTTTATGAGTCTAAATTGACAAATGTGAACTTTAATAGCAATGTGTTGACCTGAAGATGTGAAATTGCTATTAAAATCACAACGATTTTTTACCGAAAGTTGAAAAGGTCACCCCCTTCTCACCCCTCCTTCCCCCAGACGAATCTACAGAAAAATTCGCCCACTTCTTTCAAGCCTTTTTTAAAAATATTATTACCAAAATATTGCACAATATGAAACACGGGTTTGTTATTTATCATTAAACTGATTAGACCTGCTTCTGTGGCCACATGGTCTAAGGCAATTCTCTCACAGTATGCTAGATTGCTGATGATGGGGAGATCAAGGTTCAAATCTCGGTCGGGTGTACTAAGGGTGGTTTTCCATTCTCCCTCCACGAAAATGTGGTTACATTTCATCTAAATATAACCTTACTAATCCCTAAATCAATTAGAGTAATTAGTACGTAAGTGTTAACGTGAACGGGTAGTAAAACGCTATGCTAAATTAAATACTAAATTGATATATTGTTTATTTTAGCACCGCGTCTTACTACCCGTCTGTTTTATACGCATATGTATGTATTACAATAATGTGTCAGGAATGAGGAGGGCTGCATTTAGAGAAAGTGTACCCGTATTTTCTTGGAGGCAGAGTGGAAAACCATTTAAGAAACAAAGCTTAATACACCCAATCAGGATTTTAACCCAAAATTCTCGTCATCGCCAATCCAGTATATTGTGTGAGGGCTTCCTTTATTAGATTATTCAACCCCCGAAGCGAGTAAAATTATTTATTTCATAATATATACATTCTTTTGATAATCTGTCCAGTTTACTATTGATATACAACCAAGGGTTTATTCTTGATTAAATAAAGGATTATGATGATGTCATGCAGTTTGGTTTGTTCTAATTAAGTTAAGTTTTTTATTTTTATTGTATAAATTTAGTTTAGTATTTACTATTTAATTAAAACTCAATCAGAGATTTGTAAACATAATATAATAATATGGAAATTTACTACCTTTACAAATTAAGACCTATAGTCACGCAACGGTGGGCGCGTGTACATAGGCGCCAGTCTCGTTTTGTGTGGTTCGTCGGTAAATGGCGAGGTCGGGGTTCGATGTGTGATGCCTGACTAATAGGAAATATGAATAATTAACTATTGTATGGAGTTCCAATGAGCGAACTAGAACCCTCAAACACCTGTAGTTAGTTTAACTATCCTCTTGGAGATTGACTTAAATTTAGTCCCAGAAGATGATGTATGTCCTCATACTCCTGTGTAAATTCTGTACCCTATTAATTTTATATTTTAAATTTTGTTTAACGTAACTTTTTTAACGTAACCTCAGCACATTTTCCATCACTTTTCTTAGCATAAATTGTCTAATTATTTCCGCCCCACATATATTTAGTCAGTTATTGAATTATCACTTTATTTGGTTAAATCTATTAAATCAACTCATTTCATAGGTATTATCATTACTAATTATTTTATTGCCTTGTGTGGAGTAAGAAATTACAATACAGCATGCTGGTAAACAAATATTTACTTTAATATTTCTTATACAACTAAAATATAATCTTTCTCTACCAAAACAAAATGATTTTTAAAACAAATTTTGGAATGTAAAAAAACCGATTATTTTGTTTGGCACAACTGTTCCTTCCTGGCTATCCGCACTTAAGTTGGAAAGGAACATGACTTAAGGTCTCCGTGTTTATATCTTTATAACAAAAACACATTTTTGGACAAAATAAATAAGAGGTCTTGGACATCGTGGAATTTGACTGAGACTTCTTATCTTCAATACAAAAGTTTATGTTACAATTCCACAATAATATTGGTAAATACTCAAGAAATGTTGAGATTATCAAGCGTAGAAAAACGATACTTCCCTTCTCTACTGAAGCTATAGTTGATATATCATGGACCATAATGTTTACTTGTCATATTTAATTTTCTTTTGAGGTATCCAATGTGCACTTTCTGAACCACTTATGACTTATAAACTAACTTAAATCCAGAACAAATCATCCAGCCCTTCCGAGTCATTTATGCGATTGGCCCTTTTCATTTTTCGTGGAAATGCAGAGTCATGGGAACAAACGGTTATCTTCAAGAATTTTTATTGTTTTGCAATTTTATTTTCGGAAACGGTCTGCTCAAGAATAGAAGCATGTTGATTAAGTTATACTTTTTATACACACACCTCCTCTATAATTTTAATAGTGATCAAATATTAATAATTTTGACCTATTTTTCAAAGGAAAACTGCCGGCTTCACAAAAAAAAAAAAAAGAAAAAGAAAATGTAACAATTAATAAACATCAATACATAATCTTAGAAGGGGTGTTGAAAATATTGCTATAAATATTTCACTGGCTCTCGAGAAAACTGGTGTTTACAAACGTATAATTTTTCCGCAATACCTGTCTGGTAGCTAGCGCCATCTACTGTTACCGTGATTCATCTGTTCATGTTGGCGCGGAAAGATACCTTGGTCGGTTGTGAAGCCACGTCACGCCTTTCACCCTCCCGCCCACCATCCCACAAAATAGGTTTTGGACTTACACTCGACAGAGCCAAGGGCCTTAATTCATCACTCTGAAAGTGGAAACCCATATTTTCTGCCACACCAGGAAACGAACCCGGGTCCATAAGCTTACTAGGGATAAATGCTACAGA